>CM023483.1:17804868-17923583 GCA_013339685.2 Hyalomma asiaticum | reverse complement strand
TGCGGTACTGCCGAGAAAAAAAAAAAGAAAAAGAGAGGGGGAGGCGTCGGCGGCGGCGTCGACCATAAATAACGTCGCGAGCGAGCGCTCACACTCCCGAGGCTTCTGCACACCGCAGGCCGAAAGCTCTTTCGGCCGCAACGCGTTGTCGTCCACCGGGGGCCTCCATTGTTAACGGCGGCCGACCGTATAGCGGATACCGCCGCGGCCGAAAACCGTCGGCCAACGACGGGGCGATGGTAGCGGCTTGTCAGGCCTGCTGACTAGCTCGCTTTAACCTCCACGCCTAGATGGGCTGGGATGCTTGGCTGGACGCAACTCGATGGCTCAGCCGCCGGCAGCCGCCACACGGCTTCGGTGCCTGCGCTACGCATGGTGATGAAAGTAAATACGAAGAAAGAACGAAGGAGAGAGAAGAACAGTGTGAGCCGTTCTCGTTTTGGGCATGGCGCTGGCTAATTTGTCTTGTTTGCCGCCGAAAGTGTCGCGCCCCGAATTTAGGCACGCTGACAGCCTCTCGGATCCCTTCGCAGCTTCTTCCTTCTCTCCTTCTTGTCTGAGAACTAGAGGAGAGGGTTGAAGGAGAGAGTATCCGAAAGACAGCGACATAGAAAAAAAAGTAGAGGGGGAGAGGAGTATGAAATAGGAGAAAGAAAGGCCCACTGCGAAGACGTCGACAGTCAAAAGATGGAAAACAAGGCTTTCTGGGACGTCCGGGACCCTTCTTTGTCTCGGCCCTACGTCGATGTTAGTTTGGGGGACATGCTCGAGATGGCGAAGGCGTAATGGGGTCTGAAGTTGTGCCTCTTCTTTTGTTGCGTCGCGTTTCTTCCCATCCGGGAAGGCGCTTGGCTCGGCTTGATTCGAGCGGAGTACGCTGCGACCACGGGTGCCGTCGGGCTTTTGGGGCGTCGAGTAGGCTGACGTTTACGCCTATTGGACTGAACGTCCGGCTCCCCGGCGCTGCCAGTTTGCGAAATGATCTAATTTGCATGCCACAAGCGATAACGGCAGAACTCTTCGCAGGTGCTGAATGTCCGGAGAGAGACGGAGTGTCGTCAAGGAAAAGAAAGGCGCCGAGTAGAACCCTCGCCCAGCCGTGTACTGCGCTAAGACCATTTGAAATTTGCGCACGGCGAAGATGTAGATTGCGGGCGAAAGCTTATAGGAGCTTTAGTTAGACTTAGTGGAATAATGTGATCAGTGGAAAAAGTGGAAGGGAAATTCGCATTTACTTGTTTTTATGCAACGGTAGTGCGTTAGTTGGTCTTTAAAAGACGCAACTCGAATGCGTTTTCTCTGACCCAATAGCTATAATGTAAAGTTGGCGTTGACAGTTCCGGGTGTGCTCTTTTATGTAGTATTCCTCTTTCGTTTCAAAGAATTATTTGTGGTGTGCACGCACGTTATATATGTGTTGCAAGGCCTGTGTTGTGCGGACAAGAAGCAGGGTTTTGTGAAATCTGTGAGCGCGCATCCATCTGTGGTAACTGGTGGAGGAAATGTATAGAGTAGGTCAACTCGCAATAGTAGACGAAGGCATTGCGAATGCAGTTCATATCGGATTGTACTCACTTGCCTCCGTCACTGGCAGAAAACATTATGGACACGTATCATGAAGTGGTTTTCCTTTCCCGCCCTCCATATTGGTTTCTTACACCACGAATCTTTCTTACATTCCCGCGTTTGGTGTCCCAGTATATTATGACAAAGGGACGAATGCAGTATATATATATGCAGGTTTCCCTTTTTCTAAGAAAATTTGGATCTCTCGGATAGCTTACTTCGTCGCGAGTATAGTTGCGGAATTTATATTAGCCACGTGAACTAAAAGCCTGATGCGCGTACTTTATTTTTTTTCTCAAGGCTCTCAAGAAATGTTCTCGCGAGATCTGACTGGATAAAAGATTATGAAGAGCCTGCGAAAATTTAAGTTATTTAGCTATTGTCCTCACACCCATATTCATCGCTCGTCCGTCCATAAAAACAGTGAACGCTTTTTTTTGTGTTTCTTGAGTACGAAAAGAGTGCCCGTGTGAACGAATGTGGCTAGTGGCGCACTCCTACACGCGCAAGTGCATTCACTGCTCATTTTCCCCGCCCCTCCTCTCTCTTTCACCCACACATTTATCTCTTGCCCTTTCCTATTTCCCCGGAGCCGGGTAGCCTGCGGCAATTCCCCTCTGGTTAACTTCCTTGCTTTCTGCATCGCTCCTCTTCCTCTCCCTTCACTCGTTCTCTCTCTTCACTCCGTCAACCTTCCGTAAGTCATTCTTCATTTTGTAATAAGGGGAATCCCAAGTAATGATTGAGTTCTGGGCTTTTACATCCCAAAACCACGCTTTGCTTATGAGATATTATGAGAGACACCGTAGCGGAGGGCTTCCGCAAATTTCGACCATATGGGGTTCTTTAACGTGCGCTGACATCGCACAGCACACGGGCCTCAACATTTCGCCTCCATCGAAAATGCAGCCTCCACGGCCGGGATTCGATCCCGCGACCCTCGGATCAGCAGCCGAGTACTATAGCCACTAGACCACCAAGAAATCCCAAGTAAGACTTGAAACGGGGTTGCATTTTATTATCGGCTGTGTTCACCCCGAGCCAATCAAAATTATATTTTTGTCGTGGACCCAGGAGCGCACCAATTCGACAGACTCGTCAAATATGGTGAGGCCTTCAGAAAATTAATTGTCCGCGGGAATACGGCACCCCTTGTAGCAAACTGACAACACATTCAATACGTCGTGGGTTCAATTTATCGAAAGCTCAGTGTTTGTAGCATTTTCGTGGCCACTTTTCAAGTGAACTGCCAAAACAAGTCGCGTACACAATTGCGTACGCAGCCGCTGAAGGGGGATCTCTGAGTCATCTAGGTGCCGTCCCCTTATCGTATATGCATCAAATAACGATACAGTGTCTAATAACAGCCAAATGCATCATTCGCGTCTTCACAAATAAAACAAAAAGGCACTACTGCGTTGAACAAGTACCATTGATCCTGTTGTTTCTGAAATAAGTGCCCACCAAATGAGTGAATGAGGGACACAAACGAAAAGATAGACGTTTGACACGTGGTCTTATAAAGTCGCACCCAATTCGAAGAAGGTAGGAACATCGAATTCAAATTACACCGCAAGTTAGGATCCTTGGATCCCTCTCGAGGAATCTTGAGTGAACTGTGCGGAACTCATTAAACGTACAGCAGCGCTTCTCCCTAAGAGCGTTCAGATCCCGAGGCCTGCCAGATAACGCCTGTCAGAGTACAAGTCGTACGCGGTTCGAGCTGCACCCGGTGAACGAACCCTGTCTTTCGTTCCTACATTTTTTTTCTTTATTCTTCTTCTTCACCGCCGAGTAGCTTCGATCTCTTTTATAATTTCAACTCGTTCCGTCTTCTCCCACACCAACCAGTCGTATCGCTAGACGTCGTTCGGTACTCGAGGCGGTCACGACGTGAGCTCGAAAGCGGAGGGAAAAGTGTTCCCGAAGACGATCCAAGAGTTAAGGGCCCGTTCGTATGAGAACCTATGCGCACTCCAAGTACACGCGAGAAAAGCGAAAGTTAACATACAACAGGCAAACGAGAAATGTCTCTTGTATCGCTCGCAGGCACCGCTAACGGTATATTCCGCCATCTCGCTCGTTCTTTCCCAGTTTCCACTCTCACGTCCTCTGTTCATCTTGTTCTTGGTTTCATTCTAGGACTCATCATTATGCGGCTACACCGGGGGCACTTATATGTACGCCAAAAGCGGTCATTCTTTCTTTTTTTTTTTTATACAGGTATGGGCTCCCTTTTCTTTCAAGACCAAGATAGTCTCTTTAGAACCGTGAGAAGAGATGAAAAAAATAAAAAATAAAGCGGAGTGGGCAGGGAAAGAAAGCGAAATTAGCCTTAAGCCATTCCAATTATTCGGCGTGTATGAATGACCTCCGGCTTATTTTGTTTTCTTTATTGCTTCATTTTTTTCGCTGGCACTGCGGTCCATTTTCAGCCACTATAGCGACCTTATATGCGTACATTGTTCCTTGAGCTCGCCCCTTAATGTCGCTGCTTTTGAGTCTTTGGGCCTCTTTTTTATTTCATTTTTTTTTCGTTTTCGGTGCTTCTCCTCAATGGGAGAAAGAAACTCTTAAGAGGGGAAACGGAAAGAGTGCCTGGAGAAATGACCTGTTAAGATGTACGAGCATTCGTCAATCATCCGTGACGGAGCCTTTTGTTTTAGCGCCGGCCATCACGGGCCTAGGAACGACGAGGGTAATTTGCAGGCAAGCGAACATGTCCTGTAAAGCGATTAGGGATCTTTCTTCCCCAGTGGAAAAAAAAAAAGAAGAAGAAAGAACGAGCCTGGCGCGCGTTTTCGCGAGAAATTGGCGCCTCGAGCGACTGGACGTTCCCTTTGCTTTGTCTATATTTCGCAGATGCTGTTGTGTTGCGTAACCCGGTTTTTATGACTGCTCTAAATCTCCCGCTCATTTCTCTTTATGTACGCGGTTATATTGCGTGCACAGCGGCTCGTGAGAAGTGGTTTGTTTTCTTCGCCCGCGAAGAGTTTGCCGTTTCTTGAGACGGTTTTATGCTCTTCGCCGTGTTATTGGAGTGACATGTATAACGGTAAGAATAAGGTTTTTTGCTCGCGTTCGAATTATTGAAGACAAAACAAAGGAGAAAGCTTCGTTAGGGCGCGTCCTTTTTTTTGTCTTGGCATGATCCTAAGGGCATTTGCCGTCCTCTTGAGAAACGATAACGTTGAAATTATGTACGTTTACGGAAAGCCGAAAGTCTCACATGGCGTTTGAGCGAAATTGCCTGACACTCGGTGCTTACGATTATGGTTAACCTTGGTTGGTTATCGCGGTCAGCCAGCGTTTCCTCCCCTGAGATGGCGCCAACGACAGATCGTTAATAACTATGGCCGCAATGGGTTTCAAGGATCGCACTCTGTAAATCGTTATTCTGTTTTTTTTTTTGCATGTTGATATCCGAAGGCTCAACGACGCGAAAGTTGGTTTCCTTGAGCAAATGTCTTTTTCTTCTTTTTTAGTTTTCTCCGATAACTGAAGCAGGAAAAGAATGACAATTTTGATTTGATTGCGACGATTATCATTGTCAGAAAACAACCTATGAAATCAGTAAAGTAATAGGTGCAATGTCAGAGCAGGTTGCTCTATATAGCAGTTGGGAGTCATTTGAGGTGTTAGATATTAGCAAACAATAGAGCAAGACCACCAGAGTGACGTTTGATGAATTACGTGGGATTCTGCGTGTTTTGAGGCCACATTTGCTGACCAGTAAGCTTGAAGATTCTCCTAGACTCACCTACATAAAAATAGTGGCTATAACAGAAACTGCCGCTGTAGTATACGTATAGCTAAATAATAAAGAAATACAGCACTCCTAATGATTAAACCTGATATAATAATTATACTACCATTTCTGTTTTACAACGTCATCGGCACCGTCGTAAAGCGCGATGTCCCGCGTCCGCAGCTCGCTCTATATCTCAGCTGGGAATGAGCGCTCCATCCAGTGTTTGCCTATATATGGTGGGAAATCCTCAGTGAGGAAGGGGCCCCCAAATAAGGAGACATTCGCGAGGACTACGTCGTACACGGCGTCGAGGCCGCGGCAAACAACAGCGACCTGTCGAGCCGGTCCTCGGCCATAGGGTTTACTTTATGCCCTTGTGTACACCACCACTACACGCGGCCGAGGAAACGTTGGCCATCGCCACAACGATGTCGTGTTGGCCGGCGAGCGAGGTGCTTCGGGCCGATCGGGAGACGCGTTCCCCCCCCCCTGCCACCCATTCTCCCTTCCCGAGCAGGCAGTTTCGGGCCTCTTTCCCGGTCGCATACGTCGTTTCAAGGAAATGGGGATTAGGCCTCTCGTCCCGCGGGAAACAGGGCAGCCCGCGAGGACGACATTGATCGGAGAAATGCTGCGGGCTTTCCACTCGCGCTATTCATTCTTGTTACCTATAGATATCCGTGTGAGGGCCACGCGCACAACGACGACGGCGCTATTTTTGCGCGCTTTGTGATTGCGGTGGTCGCGCGGAAGCTGGTGACAAATGTGCATATGGGTGACCTCGTGGTCATATTTGCCGGCGGTTGTGCCCCACGATCCCGCGACTGCGAGAAAAAGGAAAATGGAACAAATAAAAGAAAACAGGAAGCCGGGTCATCTGCGAATCGCCGACCATAATTCACCCGAGCTCCGCTTCGTCACTGACCTAGCCGAGGCTCGCAGATCGATGTTTCAGCTTAGGGGAGTTTTGGCTGGCAAGGCCAAAAGTGAGCTCTTCGTTCGGTATAGGAAGCCCGGAAAGCCGATAAGAGAGTTTAGGGACGATGTTAAGCAAAAAGTAAACAGCCGAAAGAACCAGATGGTGCTTGATTTTGTGCGACATGAGCGAAAAGATTGAGTGGCTTGTTGACGACTTTGGATATGGCGACCAGGTCGGTCGGTTGTTTTCGGACAAGTTTGGAGAGAAAAATGAGGAATTAGCCAAGCACGGACGCGCAGTTATAAACATGGTTGCGCAAGAAGGCGCATGTGCTGGCTGTTGTTTAAATCAATACGGATCGTTTGCCTCGAACACGAGGATTAGCCTAGATTGTGGTCGGCGCTGTGTTGTCTGGCGTAACATACTTCCGGAAAGTTCATGTTGTTCGAAGGGCCGCTTTTAAGGGGCAGTTGTTTCGAAAACACAACACGACTTGAACCAGTAGAATTAACTTTATGATCTCATTTTCTTCAAAAGTTATCGAACGGACTTAAATCTGATTGATACTGCCTTGTTAGTTCGTTTGCGTTGTTTTACTGGGCTTCTGGTTGCTACAGTTATTTGGTGCACAACTTTAAGCTCGCTGTTGTTATTAGTAATATTAGTGTTATTAGTAAGCGCCTTGGTTAATCACGCATGAAATAAATACGAAAATCGACAAGTGCGTTACCGGCTGCATTATTTCTGCCCCGACTTAACAATTTCGATTGATAAAAGAGAGTTCTATTTCGCATGCAAGCGAACGAGAAACCAAGAACGACAGTTGCAAAAAGTGTGAATGGTTGAACAGATGGAGAGGAAAAAAAAAAGAAGGGCGAGAGAGAGAGACAGAGACTATGGCCAAGTGCACATTCATGGGCAGTCAGCAGTTTATTGGGGCAGTCATCCCTCGCGTTCAAATAATATTTACTTCGCTCGTAGCTGGTTTCGGGAGTCGGGCATAAAGGCTTTTCCTGTACAGACGACGTTCGTCTAGCCTGTCATGACCCGCGGAAGTCATCAAACCCTGAGCCACCACAACAGAACGGGTGGTGGGAGTGGAATGCCCTGCCAGTGAGTGGCCAGTATATAAGGGGCTCGTCGTCTTCGGTGCAGTAAAACTGGACAATACCGGAGAAATCCATCGTAAATCCGCATTTCTGCACTGTGGAATCCACGCTTAAGGAACTTCTCGCTCTATAGTATCCCGTTTAGCGTCCATAACGGCAAAGTATAGACGGACGAGCAATCTGATATATCCGCGTTTTTATTTAACACTCACGAGTGCCACTTCGAGGCTACGGCGCAAAAATACGCAATGTACAATACAAATATGGCTCTAAAGCCATCCAGGGGAGCACAAAACGGCCGTAAAGAATTATAGCTCGGGCTGAGGACGCGCAGTCTCGCTCGATGCCGTGATAACACATCGCTCCAGTTCGAGCCGCGCCCTACGAGGGTCTTTGTAATCTGTGCAAGAAGCTGGGCAAAGCCCCGTCCAGAGCTGCGGGCATCAACACTCCCCCTCGAAGACGATGTCTAAATGCCGGCCCCGTATTGGGAGCCGCATTTGCCGGAATCCAGTACCCACTCGTGGGAGGAAAATCGAGAGGGAAGGAAAAATAGCGCAGAAACGATGGCCATTGGAGGACAGTAACTTTCTTTCGCGAATAACCGGCGCAGCAAAAAAAAAAATGAAAATTGAAAGAAATTAACTTGCAATAAAAAGAATAAAAAGAAAAAAGAATCTGCCGCAGGGCCAGGGCTAGAAGTCGCGAAGTGCGACCTTTTGTGAGTGGGAAACAAGAGCAATTTTGAGGGCGGCAATTTTTAGCCCCTTTGCGGGGTCCCCGCAGGACCAAGTGTCGGACCCAGAGGAGACCCGTATATCTTCGCCAATCGTGTGAAAGAAAAACTGAAAGCAGTAAGAAACATGAAAGTAACGACGAAAGACTGGAGAAGAACGAAGGAAAGCAGACCTCTGGGACTTCGATCTGAGCCCAGATAGCCATAAGTTCAAAAGGAAATAAACTGAGGGATGAAAAGAAGAAAAAGAAATAAAGTGGGGTGTCTTACAAGAGATGGCCATAGGGTGGCTATCTTACTTCTGCGGGGAAATTTGAAGCCTCTTCAACGCCCCTACTGACGCGGGTCTCACCAGCCGACGCAGCGAAGACAGGGAAGGGGACGTGCAAGTCTTGAGGTTCTCAAGCCGTATAGGGCTCTTCTGTCAGCGAGCTTTGATACTGAGCCACTTTCTCAAAGCCGTATTTATTTGTTATCGTACTGTTCAGTTTCATTTGTGGCATACTTTCCCGCAGTTTGTGGTGCGAAGGTGACATTCGAGAGGAGAAAAAAAGAAGCAAGCGCTTGACCGCACATAAAGAACGAGACAGTGTGACTTTACCACAAGTTAGGTTGTAGACTACAGAAGTCGCAGCTCGGGAGCACAGTTCTTATTTCCGGGTGCTGTACTTGCTAGGAGTTCGCAAGCGAAAGCCACCATCTGCTTGACACATTCCTCCGCTTAGCCTTCATTTTTTACCCGCACGAGATGAAAATCTAGTGAGTTAGTATACGGAGATAAAATAATATAGATGCGTATAAAATAATCTTTATTTTGACAAAATATCAGAACTGCGAATGTATCCGTGAAACTGCGAGATGTTTCAGTTGGTTCGCCTTAACATTCTACCTTTTCAGGGGCTCATTGGTAGCGGCGAATGACCGCAGAATTAAGAGAAATGACAAAAATAGTAAGTGTGTTAACATCCACTGTCTGACGTGTACACCATCTATAAAGATCTCTAGCCGGGAACATTATTTTTTAGCGAGCGTGAGACTCTACAAAAAAAAAAAAAGGTGACGGATCCCTCTGTCAAAGGAATCGGTATAACACGAAAGTGAAATATCTCTTCGCATAAGCAGTGGAATGATTATTATTACGTCAAGGCGGAGTTGCCCATTGCTGTTGGTGTTTCGCTTGTACGGCAGCGTTTGGCGTGGATGAACTGACGGTCAGACATCACCTCCATAACATCAAGGGCCAACTCTTTGTATTAACTGAAGTAGTTTTCCTAATAACTGGGCAAAGTCTATAGCAAATGCCACGCAACAAACGTGTCAGTCATATTTATTGCGCCACATTGACGCGTCAACGTCGTTGCCGTGCTCTGGCACCTAACGCAGCAGTTTTCTTGTTCCCATCACGCTCGAAGAGCGGTCGGCGGGGAACTGCCACACACGAAGAAAGCTGACCGGTGCCCTACCACTGCGCTATCGGCGCATGAACGCGGCTATGCGCGCGTTCATAGACGCGGACTTTGGAACGCCCCTGGAATGGTGCCGCCATCCAGGAGAGACGAATTAAAGCTACAGTGATTCACTGCCTCTCCTTTGTCTCTTTTGGTTGGCGGCACCGTTCCAGGCATGGTGCGCCTGGATGCGTGCGTGCTGAGCCCGGACGAAACAAGAAGGCGCGCTCGTACAGCATAGAGCATGTGCCGCGTAAGCGCAGTGGTAGCGCATCGGGCGCCTTTCGTCGTGGCGTGGGGAGCTGTGATTTCAATTCCCAGCGCATCAAAAGAAGCTTTTCTGAGTGTTTTTCTTTTATTGTTCTTACACGTTTACGTTGCTGCATCATATCCGTTACGGTAGTGACGCATGGAGTAGGGGTGGAACCCGGCATAAAACACTTTCGTGTTAAGTGAGTGAAACCAACACAATACTGAAATCCGATGTCGTACGCAATTTCTCAGCTAACCCCAGTGTTGGAAGCAGTCATTGACTTTTCGAGCACTGGAAGACCAGCAAGTACACTCGAAGATTCTGCGGTTACTTCTAGGCAATGCGGAAAAATTTAACCTTACAGACTGCGTCGATAACCGCGCTGATACAATTTACAAATGCAAGATATAGAAGTCACCACGTACCGAAACTGAAAGGTTTCTTGCAACGAAAAATAAAATAGACACACTTAGAAGTCATATTACACTTAATTTTCTCCATGGCTATAACTCCTTGGCCACAAAGCAATGCAGACAAAATGGCCGACTGTAACGGACCCTTCACTTCGGTCACGGTGCTAATGATGTACCACAAGGAGCGCTGCCCTTTCAGTGACCCCGTAGACGCAAGTAACTCGGTCGAACAGACCATCGACAAGAGAAATTATAAGACGGGTGGCAGCTGCAACACGAAAGAACAAGACTTCAGTGCGGTGAGATGACCGTTATTTGGGGCCTCGCATTGTGTCCTCATTCCCATGATTGGTGCCTCTCTCAGCTGGCTCAGCTTGGAATCTCTCCCTTTAGCTCTTGCGCAAGAACAAGCGATTTCTCTTTCTTTCTTTCTTTCTTTCTTTCTTTCTTTCTTTCTTTCTTTCTTTCTTTCTTTCTTTCTTTCTTTCGTTCTTTCTTTCTTTCTTTCTTACGTTCTATCTTTCTTTCTTACTCTTTCTTTCTTTCTTTCTTTCTTTCTTTCTTTCTTTCCTTCTTTCTTTCTTTCTTTCCTTCTTTCTTTCTCTTTCTCTTTCTTTGCCTGCCTATACAATACGCATGAAGCGCTGGCAAGCTCTTGCGCAACTGCCGAGGCCCTTCTGTCTGGAGTGGCTGGCTTGCAAAGCCTTTCGAAATTCGTTCCAGTCGATTAGCGATGCACTTGTTTTATCGAAGGGAGCGGGGCCAAAGTCAGTATATGTGTGTGAATCAGTGAAAACAGCCTAGAATCAGAATCGCTCCTTCTTGCAGAGATCAGGGTTTTACAAAACTTACTTTGTAACCAAACACGGTCTACACTGGGAAATGTAGCATACGGTAATTGATGACGTGAAAAGAAAAACAATAGAGAGGGAGGGCCAGGGTGGCAGCCACGGAACATCGCGGTGTGCTGCTTCACTTTCTCTACTGAGTGATTCTTGGTTATCCTTCGATTTGACGTTACAGACAAGGGCAAATTTTAAGAAAGTAGGTGATGAGCATATGAATGCCCGATTGGAATTGTACTGGTTTAGTTTAGAGCCTGCTACGCAGTTTCTATCCTCCGATACGACAAAGGTTCTTGTCCCTTGGAAACTATTTCTAAATCACAGCTGCTGCAATAAAGGGATCAGCGTGTGTCACTGCGTGTACTAACATAACTTACAAAGGCGGAGTAAAAAGCCAAGAAGGTCTCAATTTCAGAAATTTTGATGTTCTCAATATCTTGTAAAAATGACCGTGTTGATGTAACATTTCTAGTGCTGACTGGCTTGTTACAGCGGAGTTGTAATTGGCACACCTCCTTGATTTCGTGGCGTGCACTTCGCGTGAGTGCGCCAGAACCGCTCGTGTAGCGTAAGGAGCAGCGGAAGAACCCGATGTAAGAGATCGCCAATAAAATAAATCCCGTGCTATGTATGTATGTATGTATGTGTGTGTGTGTGTGTGTGTGTGTGTATGAAAGAGAGAGAGAGAGAGAGGGAGCGAGGGAGGGTGGGGGGCAGAAGAGCGGGTGGGTAGGTGTGTGTCTTCCGTAAGCAGCAGCTGTGAACCGATCCCGCAGAAAGCTTCAAACATGCCGCCCTACAGCTCCACTGGTAATTCACCTTCACAAAGCGGAATGACTCTTAACTTTTTTTTTGTTGGGTGCGGAAGTTTGTTGTCAGGGTGTGGAGCACACTGGCCTAGCGAGCTGACACATATTTCTGAAAATCCCGATTTTTTATAAGTGAACAGGCGCCTTTTACGTGATTTTACATATTTTTAGTGTACCCTTCAGACATAAGTATATAAGTGCTCGTTCAGAGCAGCATCGCTAAATTTCCAGTGATTTTCTGAGGCTGTTGAAAGGACTTCGGCAACAGAGTAGGCATTCGTTATGATTTTAAACACGCAACAAGACAATAGTATTGCCAATGAAAAAAAGGTGTTTGTAATTTTAGTTGCGTAAAGCGAAGAATTCAGACCTGCTCAAGATCAGTCGGAGTTATTGCAGATGAATGTGAATTTTAATGCGACCCAGTTTGGGGATTGGTCTGCACTTTTTTCGTTGGCCATAGACACGATTATAAGCTACGCGTTCCCGTGTCTGATTGTCAGTATGCGCCACGTATCAGGCTAATGGTCACATTCTACACTGAGAATCACGTTCACTGTCTTCTCCACAATTCCCGGCGGGTAGTTCGAGGATTGTACATTGTAGATATATATTGTTTATTCTAAAGTGATGAAGAGGTCGTTAAATGCGATGTAGAACAGGAATGTCGCTCCAGCGACATTCCCTGTTCTCTATCGCATTTAACGACCTCTTCATCGATTCAGGCCTCCATATTCCCCTGAGCTTCACTTATAGTTTGGATTTATTTAAAGTGAATGCACATGGTAAATGTGAACGCGTAAGATTGACTTAGCAGACGACTTAGGAGACGTGAATGAACAATTGTAAATGTCAATTTAGCGAGGGCTCGCTTAGTTCGTACGTCTGAGAAAATTTTCGAATTGAAAGGTAAGAAATAGAATCATTCTTTTCCTAAAATGAAGGTGAATATAGAAGACAGTGCAGGCCGAAGCCCTTGTTTGCACACCATGTAGTCGCGCGTGACGAGGATCGATGCACACTTTATCAATCCTTTCGGCAATTCAGCGCCCGAACGTTTCTAGACGCGGCCTTTTAATAATGCAAGCATAATATTTGCCCACTTTTCATTTTCCGCTACAGTTTCTTACCCGAAAGCGAAGTGGAAGAGACAGACAACAAGAAAAAACTTCGCTCGCGCTGCTGCGTAAACACTCCTCTCTCTTTCGCTTTATGCCGAAATTACTGGCGCGTTCGCACGCGAGCCGACGTGTTCTAGAAAAAAGCAAAGTCGCCCACGATTCCATTGCTCCACAGGCGGCGCATTCGAGGCAAACAGGGATACAGTCACTGACACTGCCGTTTTCTATTCCACCGCTTTCTTTTGCGTCGCGACAGCTGACATGTCTCTTATAGTGTCAACATTTAGGTGCGACGTCCGTGGCGTCAATGCCCGCAAGCTGAGAGCGCCCTAGACGCGAGTACGCGCAGACGATAAAATAAATGGGGACGACAAAAAAATTGAAACAGGAAAAGAAAACGTGATCTAAGAGCGATATCTTCCCCTTATTCTTCATTGTTGTCGTCACCTTTTCATCTCGCATTCAGACGGGCAGCGAAAGAAAGACCAATGCGACCTATTCGACGAACGCCCATTTCTCTCCGGTCCATACTTATTTCTCTCTTCCTCTTTTTTTTATCGCTCCTTTCGTTCGCGTCGCGAGGGCGGTCGGGTGCCTGTATGTATCATGCGTTCGGCAGGGCAAAAAGGGAGGTGGGGGCTTGTCATATCGATGCTCTCAACGTCAGGATATCACTCCTTCCCGCACCGCTGCCGTCGCCGCCGCCGCCGCCTCCCTGATGCATTCACCGCCATCCCCAACATGCACAGTCTACAGCGGGAAAGAGGGAAGTATAGGCAGACTCACTCGCATCCCGCCAGCCGCCGCATGCTGGGCTTTTGCTCCCTCCCGCACACCTAACCCCACATCGCTCACCTACGTGATGAAAGAGTAAATAAGGAAAAATAAACCAAGAGAAATTGTGTCTGCAAGAAGGGGAACCTACGCCTTCTAACGCAGCTTCTTTCCTTAGGGGTAAAACAAGCATAGCGTTTGCAGAGAAGAGGAGAAATAAAGGAGGAACGAAAAGAAAAGGAGGCTATAAGTAACGAAGAACGCTTTCTGAAAAGAAACAGCGGGATCGTTCGGCCCGCGCTGAGAGACGGCGACGCCGGCAACGGTAAAACGAGGCAGAAAAAAAAAAGAAGAAACACTAGGGTAGAAAGTATTATAACGCTAAAGGAAGAAACTGTGCTGTGGAAATCTATGGGAAGCTTTATGACTCCTTTTTTTTTCGGTTCCTACGTTTCTGGCCTATACTCTTTGGCCTTCGAATCTTTCGCATCGCGCGACTCCAGGCCGACGAGTGAGCCGCCCCTCGCAGTGTGTACGTTCTACGTATCAGGACCGTATAGATGAACGCGTGGGTACACATACATACCTACACGCGTGCTTACAGTAGAGGGAATGAGAAAAGAAACTGTGTTCTTGCTCTGCCATCGACTCCCTCTTTCATCACGGCTCACCGCATCGTGCGAGTCTTTAGATTTTATTATTCGATCTCCTCTTCATCCGTGCGTCTGAGTCGAACATCGTTTGTGCATTTTACATACAGAGCATGAAACCAGTCAGGCATACACGTTTCGCCATGCTCTCCCCTTATTTCCTCCTCGCAAACGTCCCGGCGTCTTTGGACATGCTTTCTTTTTTTATTATTTATTTATTTACCTTTCTTTTTGCATGGGTACCGCTGTCTAGCCGAGGCCCACGTTTGCGAACTCGAGGCAACTTAGCTGACAGTGGCAGCCCTTGCCCGAGAATTCGCTTGTGTGCCGTTATATTTTGCGGGTTGTTATAGGGGGCAATATCGTATCTTATGTATGGCTGATGGGGGCGCGAGAATAAGAAGGAAGGTTCTTTATGGCGTCTATCGTTCTCGATCTACGACCCTCTTGATTCTTGCATCCTCGTCCGGAGGAATATCCCAGGGCTTGCCTCAGTAAAACGCCCCTTCTCCCTGATGTGCCGTTCAGACTACCTTTCGGAGGGGAGTGATGTTTCTTGAGGTGCCGCTTAGTTGCACGGCTGTGCGTTGTGCAGAAACCTGAGTCCTAGGTAAGGCTCTGAGGAAAGACTACGCTAGCATTTTTTTTATTCAGCCCCTTTTTTTCTAATAAAAGGCTTCCGTAGAGCAAGATTCCTTTTCTTTTTTTTTTCTGGTGTGATCCTAGAGCAATTTGACGAGTAACTTAGAACAACCATTACGTCCTACATGTGTTCTGTACATTCAGCGTGCGTGAAAAATTTACTGCTCAGTGATCGAGTTCGCAGTGCTCACCACGAAAATGATGTTGCGAATTGGGTGAACTGTTGAAAAACGACGCTTCCTATGGGCACCCGAAAGGAAATGAAATGTCTCAGAATGGACTCGTTGGGGAAGTATACAGGAGAATTCAGGTTACTTCCACTGGCCTTACTAAACAATCATTGCATTAAATATTTTCTGCTACCAAGATACATCCTTACTAGCAGTCACAAATAGCCTGGAAGTAACTTCGTTTACGAACTATAGGGAAAAGTTATTGAGTTCACTGAGGTTTTGTTGTCGCTGGCACGTTTGTGATGTGGCGAACGCTACTGAGGCCTCCTAATCATGGCCTTGCTATTACGACAGCGGCAAATTACTGAAAACGCGCGGAAGTGTAAACAGCGTCGAAAACGTCCAGGCTTCAGAGCCGGCGATTCTAAATGCACGTTCAACATCTGCGGCAGGAATAAAATAAGCATCACTTGTATCACATACAGGTATCTTGCACAAGTTATCCGAGTACTTGTATGGATTGCTACGGCGAAAATCGAAATTTGTTTCATTTTTACACAATTATGAAGTGGTTGTTGAAGCTAAATAACTGTTCCGCAATGTAGGGATGGTAAGGATGAGTGGCACACAACGTTGGTATTAATGCACGAGAGCCCAAATGAGCAAAGTTTTGTAGAATGCTCGTGTGAACAGATGTGTGCCGAAGCGATGAAGAAGGCAGATAACTGCGCCGTTACCGATCTTCATTGCTTCAACGTTTAGCTATTAACGATAATATATAAAGCGCGAATGCCGATGTCAGCTTTCTGGGGAAGAAATCCTCGATAACTGAGATAAATGAAGAGGGTGCGGCAAAGTCGCTCTTTGGTTGAAGGTCGCGCTTATACGAATAAACTAGTACTAGTGGTTTTTCGTAGAAAACGACTATATGATTATTGAAGTACGCCATAGTCTGAGACTCCGGGATATTGTTGAACACCTGCAGTTGTTTATTGCGCACTTAAAACGCAATTATGCTTATGTGTGTGTGTGTGTGTCACACACATACAACGTACTGTCGGGAAGCGAAATAGAGGGGGGGGGGGGGGTAACCGATGTGATTGGCGCTCGATACTAGACGATAGAACTTGCTTCCACGGCCGAAATGTGTCAGCTATCTTACTTGTGTGGTAATGGTTCCAGGCTACGTATTTAGAATTCGGTCTGAGAAACCAGTACGCGCACACCCCTAGTTTTCTCCAAGTATACAGCCTAACAGCGTCCATGAGTAGTGGGGACATTCAAGGACGCCTGTGTGCTGATATTTAAGTCCCCAGTTGGTATAAATTACTGAGGAGTACCCATCAAGGCGTGCCTCATGAACACATCGACGATTTGGCACGTAATAATCAATCAATCAATCAATCAATCAATCAATCAATCAATCAATCAATCAATCAATCAATCAAAAGATTATTTAACGTGCCCAGGAACAACCGTAAGGTCTTTGTACTGGCGCACGGAAAAATAAATAACAAAAAACAATACAGTAAGGACTCTACAGAAAAAAATACTAATAAAAACAGCAAAGGCCAACGTTCACAATAAAATATCAGGGATCAAAACGCTATAAAATTGCACATATACAACTATGCGCAGGCAAAACAAGAAAAGAAGATTAGGAAATAAAAGAAATTAAAAGAAATTAGAAAAGTATCAACAGTGTACGACACTATGTTAGTACAGTGCAAAGCTCGGAGCAGAACAGCGACTGGGAGCTGTGAAAAACATCGAGCTCTAAAGAGTAAGCATTGTAAAGACGTTGTATCCTGTCAACGGTCGAATGTTCACAGAGGCAGGCAGTTACATGGAAAGGTCTATTCTCCCTGGTCAGCTGACGTGGAATTCGGAAATTAAGACAGTTGAGCAGTACAGGGCAGGATATGATACCATGCACAAGCTTGAAAAGAAATAACAGATAGCGCGTTTTCTCCGGCAGTGTAGTGCTGGCAGTGACAGTGATCCAACAGTGCCAATGCAAGAATCAGAGCCATTTCTAGCGAACCTATGGTTATAGATGTTCAGGAACTTTTTCTGGACTCGCTCAATGGCGTTGCTGCTGGAATTAGAAATGCCATTCCAGATCACAGATGCATACTCAAGTTGAGGAAGACATATCGCGGTGTACAATTTGCGGAAGGGCATGGGAGAACGGAATTCTCTAGACATTCTGCAAACGCAGCCTAGGGTGCGAAGACCCCGCAAAGCAACACGTTTAGCGTGAGCAGAAAAGTGTAAGGTGCTATCAAAAAGAACACCTAGATAATTGACTTCGTAATAATAATAATAATAATAATAATAATAATAATAATAATAATAATAATAATAATAATAATAATAATAATAATAATAATAATACTGAAATAATGTGCTAGGTTTAGCCATTGCGCTTTTTTGAAAAAAAAACAAATGTTGCTACATTTTACCTACGTTTAAACAAACCTTACAAACCTACATGTGCTGAAAAGTGGCGATAAGAGAATGTAAAAGATGAAACACTGTGCAACATTTCAGTCCCGAAAGAAAAATGGAGAGATAAAAAGAAAGAAAAAGGCAGCGCAAACACGCGCGAGGGAGTGACTTTCGAGCACCAAACCTCTCACTCCTGTGCACATAGCGTGCACACGTGGCAGCAATGGCGAACTATAAGATGAGACAAAGCAAATAAAACCAGACAGGCAAAAAAAAAAACAGAGCAAGAAACATGTTTCTTTGCAACGAGTGTCGTGAGTCTCCATGCCTCGCTCTTCAATATTGAAGAGGCCTGCACGGCGCGCCGCTTTCCTTAGCGAGCAAGTCAATTCCCTCATTTGCGCGACCCTCTTAACTCCTTACTCAGCCATTCCTTTCCCTTCGCGCTGTTTCGACGCCTTTCAGCCGAGATTCCAGCGCTAGGGCGCCGTGTCATTGCTCCTGCAAGCCAGGAAACCAATATGCCCATGGGAGTCACGCCAGCCGTCTTTCGTGCGGCCGCTGCTACTTCTGTACTGCTGCTGCCGCAGCCGCCTTGAATGCACCGGCGGTGCTCGCGCGTCGCGGCGCTTCCACCGAATACCGGCTGTACTGGAAGATAACTTTTCGCTGGCCTTTCAAGACTGTCCCAATGGTTCGCACGCATGAGAATTTCTGCGCGCGGCTTCACGAATGTATAGCCTTTACGTGCGGGTTTTTATATGTCTTTGTGCACGTGTCTGAGCGTGTCAGCGCATCCTGTTCATAGGTCCCACCAGTGCTTGCTTTTTCCGTAATTGATGCTCTCTATTTCGCATTATGCCCAGGAAAGCTGGATGAAGGAGCTGCGACAAACGGTAAAGTCAAGGCATTTCGTGGGATTTCAAGACAGGCCGTTCACGACAATGCGCACATTTCCAACGGTACTTAAGGGTAACAAGAAAAAAAGAAGATAGCGACGACTAGGAAAAATATATCAAGGACATAGAATGCAAAACGATCAAAACGAAGTGGTCCATAGACGTGAGTTCTCTTTCTTTTTTTCCTCGGATCTTCTATTTCATTCTTGTTCTCGGCTACGCGGCCTCGAGTGTTTGCATTTGCTTAGGGAAATGCGCAGGAACTGGAGAGTGCCAGTTTCTTAATGAAGTTGGCGTTCCTATTGGTCTTCGTCGCCATGGTGTCGGGGAAAGTGTTCTTTTTTCATGCTAATGGATTTCCCCGCTATTTGCGAATTGGCGAGTTAGTTCCGAGAAAAAGGACGAGGAGTCTTGTTGACCCCGTGGCTTACCGCTTAGGGTCACCGTGCTCATCAGGTCCCAGTATGCGACTTCTTTAAGCGTGAGCAAAGAAGGCGTTGGACTACATTGCTTTTCTGCTTCGATGACTTTTCGAGAAAGTACGCGGTAGGCTCGCGGTAGGCTCCTCGGTAGGCTCACCATAACGGTCTCGTTAGGTTCAAGCCGCACCTAATTAGGACCTATCATAAACCCAGTAATGGCGTTGCATTTTATTTTTTAAAGCCAAGCTTGCATTGGCTGAGTTGTGCTGTCGCGGAATCTGTCGGCTAACGAACGACTCCTGCTGCGCGAGAATAAAAAATATTACTCCTCCGGCTACAGATTTGAACCGCCCACCACCTGGTTTCGAGGCCAGCACGGTTAGGATTCGGTCACTTTAGATTCATCACACGCGCGCGCGCTTTATAGCGGGGTTTTATATGCATGAATAAGCAGGTGGCAGCACACGGCACCCCCGTGGTACATGCGAGCGTACGCTCGGCAATTCAAGAAGTTGTGAACATCTCTCAGTCATATAGATCGCTTTGGCTTTCTGCCAAAGAAAGATGGAAAGAAAGAGAGAGAGAGGGAGAGATAGGAAGATAGCAATAGAAAAGAAAGCAATAAAAAATATAAGAAGTCAGAGAACAAAAGAAAGAAAGAAGAAACCGAAGATAGGAAAAAAGAACCAAGGAGAGATACAAATGAAAAAGAAAGTGAAAGAAAGTGTGAAATGAGAGGAGGTGCCGATAGAGACATACAGAGATAAGAGAAATAAAGGAACAAATGAAATTAGAAGAACTTTCTTGGTGAAGTGAAATACGAAGCCTGGTACTCAGGGTATAAAGGTGGCATCGTTACCAGTAGCCCATATATCTACGCCTGCAGATCATGTATTTATGGGAATCATGATTGCGTTGTACCGACGGTTGAAAGACAACATGCTATGGGCGACAAAAAAGAAACTGAGAGAGAGAGAGAGAGAGGGAGAGATAGAGAGAAATATAGAAAGAGACCAAGCGGACCCACGAGAAAAGGAAGAGATATAGAAAGAGAGAGAGGAAGAAAAATTTAAAAAGTAGATTGTGAAATGAGTGAACGTGATGATTAGCTTGGTGTAGACGAAATAAATGCTCATTATGCGTGACAAATGATGTTCGAATGGTTTCTTTGCGCATGTGTTACCTAGTGCAGGAGAGTTTAGATGCCACCTTGCTAAACAAAGAAGAGCGCTTCTCTTCTGCTGGACTTTACAATGCTCTGCTTAGCCGTGGCCCTACGGCTCTGCTATCGCAAACACCAATGGCCGCTTCGCTGATCATTCGTGTTTGGCACAACAGAGCCAGGCCTAATATTTTTAACGCGCGACACACGAAACTGCAGGCGTTAATGATTAAGCCGGCAACACCTTATCAGATTGTAATTTCTAGAAGGAGAAGTTTTGATAAGGTTATTGAAAAACGAAAACACGTTTGCTAAAGACTGCCATGAAAAATGTCTTAAACGACGTGTACTATTTTTGTACTAGGCCATATAAACAGGTGTGTTTTGCAGGACGGAGCTATTTTCGGTTCGTATGCAGAAAGGACGACATTTCCCCGACTTTCAAAAAAAAAAAAACATTGTTCAGAATCACGGTTGAAATATGTTTAGTTAACATTCATTTACTGTATCATTTCAGTTCTCTCGCATTCGTTCTTGTCAAAATGCCTCGATGTATTTGCTCCAAACGCTGTTCCTTATTTCGGTAAACGATTGATTCCGTTTTACTCGGAAGAAGCTCTCTGGGAAACAATCAAACGAGCGTGATAGCAGTGGCGTGCTCAGTTGTGAATGGCGCGAGAAGTTTTACTGTGCGAAACCAGAGACTGCCCAGGTCTCCAAGTACGCGGCTGGCATATAGCCCAAAGCTGGCCATAAAAGTCAAACAAGTGCTAGGTTACGTAGTATGGATTCAGTTTTATTAGTTTCAACTAAAGTTTATACCAGTATTACCATTCAGGAATGTCCATCGAAGAAAATGACAGTCCTCGTCCGTTGCCTGATAACGATGCAGCGGCGCCCGTTTTGTACGTTTAGTGCTCGCAAGATGACCTCCGTTGGTCCGGCCATTGTACGCACTAAAGCAGTAACAAGCTGTATCTGCTCTCAGAGCTACAGAAACGCTAACGCCTCCATAAAAATGGCTTCCCGGGCACGCAGCTAGCCGGTGAACAGTGCACAGCTTTTAAAACCGCGAGAACAGACCCGGAGGAAAATTTACTGTGCATCTACTTTGTGGCTCGAAGAGAGCGCAAAATTTTACGGGCACCCAACTCACGAGAATCCCTTCGGTACAGCAGCCTACTTTCAGCTTTATGTCATCGTAAAGCCATATCGCTCCCCGAAAGCAAGGATTGCGGCTTGTTTTTGTGCTTGAGTAACACTTTCCGAGTAAACCAGTAAGAAAAGTAAAGAATAAATAAATAAAACACACACTACCAAATATGTGGATAAAGTGTCATAGAGGCAGTCGTTTCCCCCCAAAGAAACAGAAGCAAGTATGACGATCGTAAATATTTTGTTCCCTAAAAAGTCACTGAATTCCCCGCGAAAGTATATGACGTGCACGTTTTGCATTTGTGTAGCTTATCACGCATCTATCCGCGTTCCAAGCATGTACTGACAGTCTAACGTATAGGAGTCTCGACAAACTGAAGGCTTGACAGGTCGCTAAGGGACCCGCTGTCACTTGAAAAACACCGATATAACAGGAACAACGTGACAGCAACTAGGCAGAATACGCGAAGTAGAGTAAAAATGCAAACCAGAGTAGCTCCGCACACCGCGCTTGTTTTGTTCTTGCCTAGTGCCCACCGACAAAAGACAGCGGAATTTCAGAATGTCAGGCTTCTGACAACCTCACGTTGTCGCCGAATACCGTGGGATCAACGTAACGAAGTTTAAACAAGTGTTGTTTCTTTCTTCCTTTTTTTTTTTTTTTGACAAGTTGCCTTTTATTGCATTTGCCAAGCCTTAAGCGGGAGATGGAACATGTTGAAGTAAATGATAGACTCACGGATGGTACTCAACTGTCTTCTATTTGACAGAAGGGAGCGTAAGAAAATGCCTAAAAAGTAGTTGTTAGGGATAGCGGACAAAATGAACTGATAAATTTACGCGAAGTACTGAATGATTCTCTGGTTAACAATGGAATCATGACGGTGCTTCATTCTGTCTGTGCCGAGCCTTAAGCGAGAGCTGGAACGCGTAGTTGCGGAGCAACAAATGTTGTTATGTTGTTATGTGGGGTTTAACCTCCCAAAACCAACTCTGATTATGAGAGACGCCGTAGTGGAGGGCTCCGGAAATTTTGACCACCTGGGGTTCTTTAACGTGCACTGACATCGCACAGCACACGGGCCTCAACATTTCGCCTCCATCGAAATGCAGCCGCCGCAGCCGGGATTCGATCCCGCGACCCTCGGATCAGCAGCCGAGTACCATAGCCACTAGACCACCGTGGCGGGGCGAGCAACAAATGTAGCTGTGGGGCTCACGCAATGCATTGCATTGCAAGGCCTTGCGCAAAGAGGATCATGCAATATGCGCAAACGCATATTGCATGATTCTCTAAGTGAAAAGGGCTACAGGCAAGTGCGTCTTTTTTCTTGATGTAGTTAGGTAGGGAAATATTCGCACTTTATGCACTCCGTACGTCGATGTGGTCCCGTGCGCCGCCACTAGGGTCCAATGGCTATGACACTCGGCTACTGATCCGAAGGTCGCAGGATCGAATACCGGCCGCGGAGGCTGCATTTCGATTGAGGCGAACTGTTGAGTGCGATGTTGGGTGCGATGTCAGTGCACGTTAAAGAACCTCAGGTGGTCAAAATTTCCGGTGCCCTCCACTACGGCGTCTCTCATAATAATCTCGAAGTTTTGGGACGTGGAAGTCCAAAAATCGAATCGTTATGGTCACCAAATATAATAAAAGTGCACTTGTCGAAATGTTGGCTCCACCGACATTCTCTGTGGTTTTCAGCTATCTCTTCATTCATCATATTGGCCCCAGCGTTGGCCTCGGCGACATTCCTTATATGCTTCATCGTTTTGAACGACCTCTTCACCAATTCAAGGTCCGCCGTGTTATCTCAGCGCCTAAGGTGTTGGCTTGCGAAAGCTCGAGGTCGCGGGATCGAATCCCTCCCATGGAGGCCGCATTTCGATGGCGGAGGAGTGCAAAACGATACTATCTGAGATGCTAACGATACTACCTGCGAGTATTTTAATACTGTGCCTATGCCGTAAGCAAAATACGAAGACATGAGCTTTCGTTATAGCGTTCAGGACAAAGCGAAGTACTTCGTTAAACCAAAGTGCACTCCGTGGCTGCGCAATATAGTTACGACTAAATGGCTGAACGCAACTGCCTATGTTTCGTCTAGGGCACACAAGAAAAATAAAAGGAACGTCTGTACATTACGTGTGTGGTAACAAATGATATTGTTCAGTTTCGTAGTTTGAGATTTCTCTGTAGGTGTGCGCCTTTACCGAATATGCCCTAACTATTTATGCACCCCTAGTGCTCACTTTTCCCAGTAGAACTCAAAGGCGACGCATGTCAGGGACACTTGGTGTTCTCTGACAGTGTTTTCAGTGGAGCATTTTGTTCAGTCGAGCCAACTTTTAAAAACATGTGGCAGATATCCCAAAGTTTGGCCTGTTCAGAGGGACTACTTGATACAGCAGGCGCTATGAGAGCCCAGGAAAACTGAAGGTTCATGTGGATAATGTAACGCGTTAAGTGTATCTTGTTGATTATTCATATGGAGGTACATAAACCAGTTGAGAAATTAGAGCGCAAGGTAGCAGTGAAGCCTTGTCTGGTTAGCGGAAAAGGGAACTAGTGCCAGTAGCGCTGGCTTAAAGTTATGAACTCGGTGAACTCAACAGATATAGCTTTGGGGAACCAGACGCAGGCTTCAGATAACCCTTTTCAATAAATTGTAAATGTATTCTGTATCATAGTTTTCGGCTTAATGCCAAGAAAATGTTGCTCGGCCTATGATGTATGTCGGCGAAACGCATTGCTGTGAGGATTTTATAATAAAAATTATATAATAATAAGTAAAATTCCTAATAACCACTTGATCTTTTTTTGAATTTGTTGCAGAAGGCCACTTTTTTGGGCCATTCATTACACTAGAGCGAAATTCACGCTTTGAGAAAATTGAAATAAGAAAAATTAACAAGTGGGTCCTTTATTTCTATGCCTGTGTACTAACTGTAAATATAAAGCAAAGACATGTCTTACGGGCCAACGAACGCGTAACGAATTCTCCGCATAAGGAAAATGTGCTCATCATTTTTTTTTTCATCTGACGTCGGGTGTTTTTGTTCTGTACTTTCATTTTAATCTGACACGTAAACAAACTGCTCAAACTAAAGAAAGATTAATGCTCAAATATTTTTGTATCACAAACGAGGGAAGTTGTCTGCTTACTGAGATATCGTACTTTTTTGTGATAGAAAAACTAGGGAACTAATTTAGTTTAAATGCAAGAAATTCGTAATGATTGTTGGAATAACATAATGAAGGTAACTGCACACTGAACGTGTGTTCGCATTTTTTTAAACAATGTGCAAGAAAAAAAAGCAATGTTCGAGTTTGGAAGCATGGTGCTCTCGACATCCCGTTTCGAAGACTGGGTGTCCCAAGAGGCCACTGCTCGGCGTAGGTGCAAATCGAAGCCGACGAGAGATAATGTGATGCAAATGGAGGTGAAGATACACGAAGTGTGCAAAAAATAGTGCTGCGTTTTAAAAGAAGTGCGCTTGAAAACAAGGTGAGAGAGAGCAAGAAAGAGAGAAGCCCACATCTGCACGGAGAACACGAAATACAAGTTGCATCACCAGCCGGTTTTCGGAGTAGGATGAAGATATAGAATCACGCAATACCAAACAGTTCAATCTCTTCGATGTGAACAGCGATGAGTACTCTCCTGTCGAGATCGATAATTTGATTTGTGAGATGTCGACGTCTCTTTAAACTTTCGTAACATGGCATCTAGAGGATGCGCGCTGGCAGTGGAAGTAAGAAAACAAATAGAAATAAAGAGAAAACATGCCATTTCACTGCCGTGCTGAGCTTCGCGGAGGTGTACGTCGGCGACAACAGCTAAAATATCGAAGACGCAGTTGAGAACTCAATAGTTGCAGCTATCAGTTAAACACTGTCTTTATGCGAACAAATGAAACATGGTGTGTATTTTTTGGCTATGCTGCTTTCTAGTCTGCGGCACTGGCTACCAATGCCTTTTTTTTTAAGGTGCACGACAACGTGGCAACCATGCAGCTATGAGAAAAGCGATCAGAAATACATGTCGCGACGTTTTACCACACGAAAGCAAAGTTTTCGCAGACAGAGCGGTAAATGATATAAGACGCTGCTGCATTATTTCTCGATGTGTGAATCGCAGTGAGAAGCCATTTTTCACAAGCTGTATTCTGTAGCATTGATACCAGACATCGTACACAGCCGGCAGTAATGAAAAAAAATATGCTTGACCTGTTCAATGCTTAGGACTATCACTGCGTTCATATGTTTGCGGTCTGTAATATTCTTCGCGTACCTGTGCCTCAAAAAAAAAAAAAAACGCTGTCATTGCACTGGTAAAAGATGGCAATCCGCTCCCTGCCCCTCCATCTTACCGCAGTAGACATTTGTGCTCTTAAGTCACAACGCTGCATAATAAAAATATGGAAAGAAGCGTAAGCATGTATTCCCGTTTCTCGCGGGTACTGCAAGAGTGACTTTAGAAAAGTAATGGGCATTCTCCGTAGCTTGTAGGCATTCAGTCGAATACTTTTGAAGTTCGCCGGTTTAGGTACACTCTCGGTCAATCGCTTCGTCCGAAGGCGCGTCCAAAGTACATTGAAAGAATAGCTTAGATATGCAGCAGATCTCGTGAGCAACTACATAATTGCATTCAGCGGATGTTTACTGTATCTGAAGCAAACCTTGTTTCTCTTTGCCATCGCCCGCATCATCATAGAAACTTCCATCAAGCTGAAATAATAATTTTATTAAACAGCCTGCGTCGACGTTGAACAGAATGAGTTATGCGCAGCCACGGGATTATGAACTTGCCATGTGATGTCATCTGTATCGATTGACTAGTTACGCCGGAGAAACGCTGACACGCTGACAATGTATTGTCTTAGGCCTAGAGGTACCTGCGCTTAAACAAGAATGTAAAATATTCTTGCTATTCTGGTTTCTGCACTTCTCAAACTTAGCAGTCCGTACAGTCAGCCTAGGAGGCGTATAGTTCAAGCAGCTAAGGCAAGGACGTTCTAAATGAGCAAGACACCACCATAACGAATTATGGTCATGCACCGTCGATGGGACGTTTTGTCATTTGTACGTTTGATATTTACGCGACTATGCATTAGCAATACGAAGTCCTCCAAACATCCTATCCTTGTTTTAAACCAGTAATTCTACTCACTGCTTCTCGTACCGCAGCTAACGTTGCAATATGATAAACTTGCGTTTATATTCCTGAAAAGCGTGAATATTTGTCCTGGTCAACCAGCGCGAAAGAAAATATTCTGTGCGCGTTTACACGATTCCTTCCGGTATGTTCGCCCAGAATGTCAATGAAGTATGACAACAGTTACCGGAACGCAATGGGAAAGCAAGGTATTTGTTTATTAGCAAAAAAATATATTTTCAAAGTCAGTCAACATGGTGCCCCTTCTCGTACATTCTTTGTTGGAAGGAAGGAAGAGGAGCATAAAGGAAAGGCGGAGAGGTCAAGAGGTGAAACGGTTGGCCAAGGAAGTTGGAGGGGGGGGGAGAGAGATTAAGACGACAGAGAGAGAATATATATCACCTTGGTGCGCCACCGACATTGCGAAGGACTAATGTTCATGGACAAAGACTGCTGATCAGTCCAACGGCGTTCACAACGACTACAATTCGTCTCCCGCAAGATCCGGAAGGTAGCAGCGTATAAGCAAGACGACTGCAACACATCGCTCATTTTTATCTCTCACGGTCCTACTTGGATTCCCACATGTTGCATACATAGATGAATGTCGTCTTTGTAATAAGTATTTCGTAACTTCAAACACATGTAGACTTCGACACCTCCGGCATCATCACTTTTTAGGCTTCTCCTACAGTACTTTCATATTGAGGCAGAGCACGCTTTACAGGATAAGTGAACGCCGTGCACACAAATCCTGCATTTGCGACGCTCATTCATGAAATGAAATAATTGTAGCCCCTTTGTCGGCGACTTTCATGTGACCTTGAGCCAACAGCCAAAGCCGTTATCCGGGCATTCAGACAAAAGTTAAGACCAATCGCACTTTTTTGCGAAAGCGCTCCTACGGGACAGCACTGCGCACCGCTCCACTGGGTCGGCGGTAAGAGCGGGTCCGCTTTTTCCTCCTGCGCAACCCGCGTCTTTCTTTCTTTCTTTCTTTCTTTCTTTCTTTCTTTCTTTCTTTCTTTCTTTCTTTCTTTCTTTCTTTCTTTCTTTCTTTCTTTCTTTCTTTCTTTCTTTAACATCCATGTCATAATCGCTATCACGTAACTGTGGTTCAAGGGCATGGATATTCATGTTGTGCGCGAGAGCTCCGCTGTTAACGGCGAACGACGCTGCACTGGGATGAACCTCGACCTTAAACAGCTCAACTGTTAAATATTGCTTCCGCGTTCTTTGGAATGGTGCTTGACAAGATCACTGAAGCCAGTGAAGTGATGTACGCTGGAGCTCTACCACCCAATACCAATAGCAACGTTCCAAACGCTGATAGGTAACACCGTACACTTGTCGTCTTTCAACGCCAGCAGCTGGTAAGCGCGCAACCGTACTCTCGAAGCAGGACCGGTAGAACGCGCACGTGGTGGGACCGGTGCTGGAAATCGCGTGCTGTGCGGAGACGAAGGCAAGGAACAAGATGCACAGTAGGTACGTCAGAACATACTAAGTTCGTCTAGCAGAACGACCAGGAGCTCACACGAACAGTTCAATTTCTTTGTCATCTGAAAGTACGTGAGTTATATCGTGTTGACCGTTGAGTGTGTTGGAAGTCGTGCCCGCACGAGGCATCGACAACAGTGAAACGAAACTTGGCTCGCGAACGGCAGGATGTGAAAATTAGGCTTGTCACCTGGAGTGCTCCGGGTTAGGACGGCTTAGCGCTCTGCGCTAATAAACACTCCAGAATTGTATTTTGCCACGGACAGGTTCAACCGCTTCAAGCAGAGCTGCCTGGCAACCTCGCGACATCGAAGTTGTTTTCCTCCGCCGCAGTGCGCGAGGTTGTCAAACAAGTGGTTGTGCTCGAATAAAGCGGGTCGTCACCTCTGTCGACAGATAGCGCCATGCTCTGCCCAACCAATCTGCTTTGCCACTAGCTACTTCGCGCTTGCGTCGACTCTGAATTACCGGATTGGATTGAATAGAATTATTAAAGGTCCTAAAGGATGCGAGTCAGCGCGCAGCGGGCGTCTCCCACGTAAGGACCGACAGGGAAGCACCTGGCGGCCGCTGCGCGGGCCTGCTGGATGGTCCATCGCTGGTCCTGGTGTAGCGGGCGATTGCGGGAGACCAGCATTTTATTCTAAAGGTTTTGGCTTCTTATGTTCATTTTATGGAATTCACAGCCACGTACACTTTTACAGAGTTTTGTTTTGAATCTTTATTATTATTATGTTCACTTGAAGAATGAGCATTCCCAAAGCAGTGGGGCTCTGTATAATTCCTTCATTAGGAACGTTCTCGTGGGAAACACCACACACTAGCAAAGTAGCACTGTGTACAGGCAGTTTTATGAAATCAATCATTAATGAATAATGGGAACGTATTCATTCAAGTTCTAGAATAAAGCAACGATCCATCAATGTTTTACTGACTGAAACTACCACTGAAATGGTAACCGTCGATTGGAAAGCTGAGTTTGCATTCATGTTTTCAGAACTGTCGCAGTTTGACATGTCTCTCTATTTTGGTTTTTATTGTTTTTCTTGTTATAGCACCAACGTGGGAACACTTCATTTGCTTTTTTTCTTCTGTGCGATACTCTTCTTTCATAGAGAACCTGCACTGAAGAAAAGGGTGCGTCACACTTTGATGGTACAGTTTACGACTATGATACGCATTCAAGCGAACCTCGCATCGCCTCACAAGTGTCGATGGCGTTGTAGGTGTTACCACAAAACCCGTCTCGCACAGCTAGGAAAACACGTAAGGCGCGTACCCTTAACGCCTGCCCGCTCTTCAGTGCACGCTCGGCAAACGAAAGAAGAAAGCGATATGAACATGCCTGAGCCATATGAATCTCTTGGATTTCCTACCAGAAAATACAAGAAAGACAGAACGAAGGAAATAAAGATAAACGGAATGAAAGGAAAAAGAAAGAAAGGAACAAAGTGAGAAACAAACTAAGAAAGAAACTAAGGAACAAGGAGAGAAAAACAGCAAGAAAAAATGCAGGAGAGAAAGGAAGATTGAACAGACAGACAGACAGACAGACAGACAGACAGACAGACAGACAGACAGACAGACAGACAGAAAACTAGTCGGTCAGGCACTCACCCGGCAAGCTTCTCTTGCCCCCATTTTCCCGATAGGGAAGGTGCTCCCAATTATAAGAAAAATTCATTGGTAGTTCCGTAACAGCTTTTCAGTTTTGCCTAACAGCTACATCGTAAAGGCGTCTATAATTACGATTTATTCGCGCCAACATACATTCATCGTGCCGCTGTAGCTTGACTTCAATTCCTATTTCTTGCGATATTCACTCACTTTAAACGTGCGTGTACAGGAAAAAAATAACTCCCTGGCCGCATTTTCCAAGACGATAGGTTTGCCGCCGCTTCGTTTCCGTAGTTGAGACTACGCCTTATAGGAGCTAACACGTACCGTATACGCGTACCATCAAACGCGGAGCACTCGCTTACAAAATCGACGCCGACCACAAGATGCAGCGATTGCATCGAGCGAACGAAGGTAAAAGCTCTTTTCATTTCCTTCGCTGGAACGGGCTAAACGGCTATGTTGACCGCGTCCCTCGGGAGGGAGTTTGTTTTTCACAGAGCCGAACTACCGATGGGCAAGCGTCCTCGTTTCGCGTCCCCTCTGGCCGCCGAAATCACACGGGACATCTTACGTACGTGAGCTGCTCTCCGAGAAAGACACCGGGCGGACCAGTAGCGCTTCGACCAGGCGGAAATAGCGTCCGGCTGCCCATATAGTGACACTTCGGCGCATCTCTGGGCAACGACCAATGCACGAGGCCTTGCGATTTTTCTCGCAAAAAAAAGTATGTGACACGTAATGAAACGTGAAGAAAACAACAAGCAAATAAGGACACATCGAAAGATGATCTCGAAGAATGATCAAACAAAAAGGAACGAATGCTTGGTGGAAGCTGGGGAGATGCGTTCTGGGATACGACAACGGTACGAAGGGAAATAAAAGAGGAGCCGCTTTGTTCGTTGAGCAAACACAAAAGGGGGATATGTCGTTTCCCGTTGCAGCGACCCGGCGGTGACACGGCCGTACTGGCCCATTCTGGTGGCACCAGCCAACCAGCCTGGCAGCTAGAGAGATTACATCGGGTCGTGTGCCTTCGGTTCGTCTCCTCTTTCACGGCTGCACGGGGGGATGCGCTGTATCGATTCGTGGACGAGTGTTTCGCGGGGGATGCAAGACGAGTCGCCGATGCCTGTGTGTCCAGCGCCCAGAATTTGCGAGGCTTCACGAGCTTTGAATTTGTTGACGACGACGCCACGAAATCGCTGCTTATAATCCAAGTACGTGTGCGTGCTCGCTTCCCCTTTATTTGCACCAAACGATATCCTCGAAGCCGGCACTAGGGCTAGCTTCTGAGAGCACGTTATTTCATGTTTTCTTTATTTCATTAATTCTGGAAGCTGTCAACAGAACACTGCCTTGAAAGCCTCATATACGAGATTAATGCGCAACTTTGCTTGCCGAGGGCCCTCATTCCGCGATGTATGTATGTATGTATGTATGTATGTATGTATGTATGTATGTATGTATGTATGTATGTATGTATGTATGTATGTATGTATGTATGTATGTATGTATGTATGTATGTATGTATGTATGTATGTATGCCCCCCTTTAAACCATGTTGGAAGTGCCCAGGGTTTCTAGATACCGTGAAGCCATGCATATCTCCTTGCATGGGTAAGATGCTTGGACTGTGGAGTGCTCTGATAAGCAGAAACGCTTTGTCATTGCCCTTTGCAACTTCGTGTTCGGATGCAAGCTCACACGCGCCCTCTTATTCCTTGTTATTCGTTGTTTAGGCCGCACTACCGCGTGATTCATCGTAGATGTCATGTTACGTTGGATCATTTCAACGTCAGATTCTCTGAGGGTATAGGCAGTGACTGCATCAAGTGACTAGGCGGTCCTCTTTCTTATTGGGCGACCAGAAAGGCCCGCTAAACACAAGCTGCAAATGAGACCCCTGAGTGAGGGTTCACCCTCTGGGGCCTGAATACTATATTAACAAATAATTATATTTGACTTCTATTACTGCCACTATCAAATGAGGGAAAGATCTTTGAAAATGATGAAGTACAGAGAATGTCGCTACATTTCGACAAGTGGACTTGTCTTTGTCAGTGCGCCAGGAGCTGGTAGCCTGACAAAGACAAGTTCACTTCTTGAAACATTGGCTCTACCGACATTATCCGTTCTTTGTTCTTTCTTCATCAATTCAAGCCTCCATCTTCTCCTGACCGTTTACTGCTGCTGATGCCGCACAACGAAACCAGACGATCAAGGGAACTTAGTCAAGGATTTTTCAGGAAGTGCAGAAAAATTAAGCAGTATGTGCGTCGGGCGAAGGGCACGCGGGTGGATAGCGGTGGCTAGAGGAATAAAAAGTAGACAAATAAAAAGCGTAGCAGAAACGACGTGCTAGGTGCGGTGCATTGCTTGTGTACCATTGAGATCACAACCTTAACATAATGCAGGGCATATATGTTTATGAACAAAGTACCACCGTTCACGGTTACGCTTTTATACGTCGTCTTCTCCTTGGCAAAGTAACGCCAGACTGGCTTTCATGAATGCGAGAGGAACTCATGTCTGCGAAGCGACTATTCGGATGGGGGATCTAGCAATATCAAACAAGAAAAGAAGGCAAACAATCTTAGAGGGTGTACTGCCGAAGAGGATTACGTAAAGCAACAAGCTTCATTTCTCACTACGAAAAAGCAAAGGATGAACAGAGAATCTGCAGTGCAACTGGAAGAAAAGCGGACAGTCAATGTAGAGCGACGTGCGAGTCAGGTTTCGGTAAAGGCTCGGTCCAGTGAGGCGGGAGCGTGAAAAACAGGCGAAAGCTTTACCAGGCCAGCTGCAACGCTATCATGCGTCAATGCAGAAGAAACACGGGTGCTTTCACTCTCCGAAGAAGTAAAAGAAGGCAAGAAACAAAGAAACGAACGCCAGAGCATAGAGAAGCGAGCTTCCTCTAAGCAGTCTCCGGCACTATCTCCGCAATGCAAGGGAGCGTTCAACTTTTAAGTTTCCGCGGCAAACCACTGATCCAGAACGGCGCAGGAGCATTGCTGTGGCCGGGCTTGCCTTGTGTAACGTGATCTTCTGCAGTAGTTTTCCACCAATCCTGAACCAAGTTACGTTGTCATTTTTGTAAGCCAAAAGGAAAATTTTCCAGAGGAAATAGTAATTGCAGTGTACAGTGTATAGAGTAAATAATTACTGTCCTTGATAAAGAAAATAAAGGTTATACGAGTGTGTGTGTGTGTGTGTGTGTGTGTGTGTGTGTGTGTGTGTGTGTGTGTGTTTGTGTGTGTGTGTGTGTGTGTGTGTGTGTGTGTGTGTGTACACGTGTTGCACATGGAGTGGCGCGAAAAACTGGTTGGTGTAGTTCACCAGGCGAGGGAAAATGTGATACCTATTCGCCTTGTGCTATAGCCAAAAACCGTGCTGTATATGTAACTTAGTGTTCGTCAGTGCTTTGAGAAACCAGATTTCAAATCGCGTACTTGGTTGTTTCATTCATCCTGGTGCACTGTGCGGACAGATGGCAGAATACACAATGGTCAGAAGTTCATATTAAAAATATAAGTTCCTCCTTCTCAAAACCAACGGTTTAGAGTATTAGGCATCGAGGTTTTAATTCGTTATGGAAACGCGCGTAGTGTCAAAAGGTATCGGGCAGCGGCCTATTGTTACCACGATTTCTTGCTGCTCTACCTTTTTCTTTGTGGTCGGCGGGACGATAAGAGAAAAATAAACGGTTTTATACTGCACAGAGATCGAAATGTTGAGGGGAAAAAAGGTAGTAAACATCGTATCACACGCGCCCCTAGCACGCGTTTATTCTTTCAAAAGTGCTTCTACTAAATAGTGCTTGAGAAAAGTATGAGTTTACATGAAGGCCTCACGTTTGGCTAAAGCTGTAAATATGATACAGCAACTGTACATACTGACGTGCGCAACAATTGGTCAGATGCATATTCGTCCTGCTTCATAACCATTCGCCCCGCCACTGTGGTCTAGTGGTTATGGAACTCGGCTGCTGATCCGAAGGCCGCAGGATCAAATCCGGGCAGCGGCGGCTGCGTATAGATGGAGGTGAAATGTCGAGGCCCGCGCTACTGTGCGATGTCAATGCACTTTAAAGAACTCCAGGTGGTTGAAATTTCCGGAGCCCTCCACCACTGCGCCTCTCATAATCACAGCATAATTTTGGGACGCAAAACCCCGCGAATGAATCAATCAATGCTTCATAACCATCGTACTTGAATTCTGGCTCTGGATTATACGCACACGGTGGGGGACTCCCTCATATATAGATATATGCTGGTATATATGGATGTGGCAGTTGCACTGTTTGAGCCCAAAAAGTATTGTCAGAAAATATAAAGCGCTTGTCATCCCTACTTGACCGATTATAATATATGCACATTCTTCTGGCCACTGCCAACGCCAACTTTGAGCAGCCGCCTGCAAAATTTTCCTTACTTTCAAGCATCGCTACTCCTATCAGGAACACTGAGCGAGCTGTAGTTCCACGAAACCGGCCTACCACAAATATGCGATCAAACTCGCTATGTTATTTTTCTTCACCGACTTTATTCACTTCATATTTTGGTGATTTGTTGCTCACTTCTCGAACTTAAGCTTCGAGCGAACAATGTCATCACGGTTGAACTATGGTAACAGTGGGTGATTTTAGGTTCTGGGAGGCCTGGTACCCGGTAGTAGTATCAACAGGACATCAAGAGGGCGACGAAAAAGAAAAAGCGAAAGAAAATAACACCTTCATCTCGCCATTCATGAAGGATAAGGCAAGAGAGAGCAGAGCGGCCCAGATCCTTCTCGCGATCCAGCCAAGGCCACACGCTGGAGCTTTCCGCATGCTCCGGAAGATGACTCTCCAAAGGCTCTACGGCTCGGGGACGCCTCGCATACCTCCCTTTGCCCGCTGGCTTCGAGGACGCCCACTGGGATGACTTCCTTTTCTCTTTTTCTTGCTCCCTTTCTTGTCTTTGGCCCAAAGTTCCGGAAGCACCACCGGGACACACCGCCCCGGGGCGCATTCCTGCTGGATGCCTGCTTCCTCTGATGCGCACCATGCTCGCTTTCATCCCTTCCTTCCTTCTTTCCCCCTCTCTTCCCAACGCGCACCTTTCTTTTCTTTTTCCCTTCTTTCTGCCATGCACGCGGGCGGATGTCTCCTCCATGCATTGTTCCAGCGCATTCCACAGTTTATGTCGAGCGGGGAAAATTGCTTCTGCAGGGAGGCGGCTCTTTTGCCCGCCGGGAGCGTCTGCTCATACCAGTTTTCGGAGGCAGTTCTGTCGGCCCTACAAGATATGAAGCTATATGGTTTTTCCTCTATTTACTCCATTCCCGGTACTCTATGCCTCTCTCCTCTCTCTCACACACACGCACGCACACGCAAACACACACACTCTCTTTTGAGCGCAGTCGTTTTCGCTGGGGCATGCGGCCTTGACTACTAGCCGAAATTATCAGCGACTGCGACAAAGGCTGGAAAAAGACTTCCGCGCGTAGTGCGAGCGAGCGGCCGTGATATGCAAAGAACGCGAGCTCGTAACCTTGTTTCAAGTGCTGTGAAAAACGGAAGAACCCCTTCCCATTACACAACGAAAAAAGTTCGGGATAATAAACTTTATCCAGAACAGCACGCAAAATAAGCCAACCACTGAGATAAATGTAAAGCAAGGAAATACCGGAATGAGATTACTAGCCACCCGTACACTAGTCATAAAATAGGCAGACGCGAGGCTGCGAGCAAAAAAGCGATGAACCTAAAACGAAGAAAGAGCAAGAACACGAAAATATTATGTCCTGAGATTAGGAGACGCGTGAATGAATAACACCATACAGTTTGTAGGGAGAACAAGGCTCACTCTGCCCTCCAGCGCCCTCCCCTTCCCTCTCTCCCTTTCTGTCCCCTTGGAATGAGAGATAGAGATAAAGAACAACAACAAGAGCAAGACAGAGCGACAACAAAGGAAACGTGAACATTTATTTGTCCTTAATTTTGTGCCTAAAGTTCGCGGAAGGTTAAGAACGTGTCCAAGAGCAGAGGAATGTTTAGATTTCGGTTCGCATTCCTAAGCCTTCCTTTTTTGTTATTTCTTCGCTCGTGAACCTCAGCTAAAATTTTTTATGAGCTACTGGGGAGCTCCACCTCATCTGAATTCATGTTTCGATCGAGTCCCATCACCGTTAGGACGAGGATAATTTCCCGCAGTTTTTATTTTTTGTTTACTTCTGGCCAAACGGATATTCTCGGTGTGTGTGTGCGTTATAGAAGTATCGTGTATGTTAGCGAATGTGACCTCTCAAGTTAAATTTATGTTTTGTATAAAACGATCTCGCTTTGATATTATGTCATCATGTTTTTCTTTTTCTGCTCCTGCAGGACTTGGGTTGAAAGAAACGAATTGCATTATGAACGCCAATATAATGCAGCATATTCCATAAATTCTTGAGTAGAAATATATGTGAATATATTTTCGTCAGTAGAAATATAGCGCACGGGTGCGTTATTGCTTTGCGCCAGGGACACTAAGTTGATCGGTTCTGCTACTCAGTTAAGGCAGGTGACTCTTTGAAGCACTGCGATTTAATTTGGTCCTTCTGGGATCACCCCTGTCTCTCTACCAGCGCGAAGTGCACTGGTCATAACGCGGTCCGAGTATCAGGCAGCAATCTTTGAGCACGCACCTTTGAGCGTATGATTGCATGCACCGTTCCGTATAATGTGTAAGGCGCATCCGCTATTTATTAGCTATACATCTTCAGGGATTAGAAACTCTGGAAGTGTGTCCTTTTTTGTTTACCGTCTAATCTCATGAGTGAAACAAAATTGCGAGAGGTACTGGGATCGATACCCAGCAGCTCCACCACTTGTGAGGTACCGCTTTATTCCAGCCGAGCTCGAGCTACAGAGGGCAAAAACGAATCGGGAAGCTGATGATGACATGTACAGATGAGGAAGATGCACAAGTAATGATGATATGTACAGGTGAAGAAAAGGCGACCGTTCGTTGCGCTCACAGCTGATGTAAAAAATGTGTTTAATCCATTGGCATACGATCGGTATAACAGGAAAGTGAAGCCTGTCTGCGCGACGCATAAGCGGCAGTCTGGCGAGTGGAGGGGCAGGAGATGGGTTGGGTACTCCGGATATGTGAACACGTTGCATGTAGACATTAGCGGAACCTCGACACGGCACACGGATAGTTGCACACGAGCCAAAGTTCTCGAACGGCAGGCATTGCTCCGGAGACACTGAAATGCACGCGCCAGAGCCCTGCACAAACCTGCCATAAACCAGGAGCGTCCGCAAACGGTGACACCTTTACGGCGAAGCCGAACGGCTTGTCAGCGGATCGTTTTGTGAACACACAGCCCACTCCAGCGAAAAGCGCATAATTTGTTTGTCAACGGCCATCTTTGCTTTCCCGGAGCTGTGCGCGTCGCAACTCAAAACACCTTTTCACACAAGACTAATTTTGTAGCCGGCGCGATTGTACTTTGCCCAAGGAACGCGCCGCCACAACGACGCTACACCACTAACTTCCGCGGTGATCGAGGCGCGAAGACTATCGAAGCGCTGACAGCAGGTGCGCATCTGCATAACGAATCTCCTTCGCTTTATCATCCCCAGATGGCGGTACCACCGCAGCAAACCTAAGCGAACCAAAAGTGCAGTGGAAGAGAGGCGATGTCAATTTAAGAGTAATATTGCTTGCTAAACCTCTACACCTTACTTTAATCGGACGTAATTTAGACGTAACTTGTAAAGCGCTGTAATGAAGGTATAGGGTACGTCTATTCCCTCTATGACAAGGGTCGCGGTGGTGTATCGATAGAGCTCCCAGCTCCTATAGTCGCATGCCGGCGAATGCGGGTTCGACTTCGAGCGGGTCGTACTTTTTCATGGTAACTGTGTGTTCATTTATTCAGACATCCACTTCCGCTACGAAAGTGCGTAACTGATCTTTTGGGGGTCCCCGGCGTAAAACACTTTCTTGTTAAAAAATTGACTGCATAGCTTGCAGTTCTGAGCATCACAGTGGCTCAGACAGCGTTTTTCCGTAGAAGACTCGCTTCAACTGAGCATGCCTCCATTCACCGAAGGATCGACAAAAGTACATATCGTAAATTTTGATACAAGTGCTGCGAACTAGGTCAGGTCGTGCTAACAAATAATAAAAAGGCCGCGCTCCATTATTTTCGCTAACACTAAACAAACGCAATTATCACGTCACGCTATCTCCGGTCTGGTCGCTGGCCATGATATTTGTGATTGCGAAATGCTCATAAAAATCCTCATTTCGGCAGTGTACTACATGTACAGACCCAACTCTCAACGACGTCTCAATGCGATCAAATAAGGCATATGCATGGTACCCAGTTCGAAATAGATAAAAAGCTTGACATAATTTCCTTTTTAATCGTGGAAATCATCATACCACTATGATGAAGCTTATTAGGGGATAAAATGAAATGCTTGCAGAATAATAAAGAAAGACTGCGAAGATAGAAAAGAGACAAGTGGAGATACTTTTCTTAGAAACGTATCGTTTACTAGCTTTTTGAAACAAGGAAGGAGTAAAGTAAAAATAACAATGAGAAAGAACTTATTGAAAATATTAGCTGGGCACAGTTAAAGACTGCGAGAGCATGAATGGTCTAGCTAAATTATCAGCAGTAAAATGTATTTTCATGTGCTAGCTTGTTTCGTGCATTTAAAAGGTCTTACCTACCATTACTTCTTCGATTTTCTGTTCGCTGAGTGAGCAAATAACTGCCTGGCGGCTGGTTAAAGAAATGTTACATTCAGTCACAAGCGCACTTACTTAAAAAAAGCTATTTTGGGAACCCTAACAACGCAGTTGTATAATACAAAACAGCTAAAACAGAAATTCAAACGAAGCCAATCATTGTTCCTGTTGGCTTTCTCCATATTGCAAAGGCAAATAGCTCTCTTTATCGGCGAAAACTCTCGTTAACAACCCATTGTGCTCCGAAAAGAAATGACAAAGTCCACAATCTTTACCGGTGACCGCGCAAAGCAAACGGTTTTTCCTTATTACTGCGCACGCAGCAGAAAAAAAAAGCAAGCTTACATAAACACTGATTGCTAGCCTTAATCGAAGCGCTGCCCATTGCACCTTGTCCTGGTAAACTCGGGGAAGCGTGCAGGAAAAAGTGAAAAAAAAAGAGCGAAACAACAAGCGAGATTACTGAAAACGGCAAACGAAACCGACGAGGCATGCCGCACTGGCTTTCCAATAATGACTGGAAGTGCTTGTAATACCAGCGCCCGGCTGAGACAATTTAACAAATTGCTCTCTTCTATCGCCGCTAAACAGAAAGGCGTCGATTGTGTGGATGCAGAACAAAGTAGCTCCCTCATCGAGATACCGCGCTCTAGTATTTTATTTTTGTGTCTCTCGATTTTCCGACTGCACTCCGTTCGTGTCGATCAAGGAAACATAAATAGTTGGGACAGCACTTACGGCGTCAAGAACGATCGCAGTATGTGTAAGCCTTCATACCGCAGAATACTGGGTTTAACATTGACGCTCTTTGTTTTTGAGCACGAATTGAGGGCCATTGAAGTTGCGCACCATGTCTAAAAGTATCGACTATAAGCTAACAGCGTATTAATTATGAGCTCGTAGGCGAGGAGACAAGACACTAAGATTAGCATAGCATGGTTTTTGGTTCGATATAACCGTCTATCCCGGGTTCTCGTAGCATTTAACATAACGAAACGGAATGGATTGAATCAAAAACAGAATGCGAACACTGGACCATGGGCACACTTTCCTCTATGCTTCCTAAACGAGAAAGGCGAGAACAATTTTAGTGTAATAATCGCAAACATCATCTGAGCTTTTTGTTTTCATTTGAATGGAATCAACCTTTTCCAGGAGCCGTATGAGTATTGCGTGGGTGCTTGTGCCTGAATCCCTAAGTTAAGCGTTATCAGTGTTCTTTGCCTCGTCTTATATCGCTCTCTGCTCAATATGTGTCGCAGTTGTCATGATGTAGGGCGTTCCCTGTATTTTGTTCTAACGAAAAATTGTGAAAGTACAAAGAACCTGACAACTTAATCTGATATGTAGCTTGTTATTTGTAAAGGCAAAGTTAGGGCAGTTGGAATTCATATCTGCGCTTACAGGGCACTGCTTACGTAAAGCGCCGGGCACACTCCTCTTCTTGTGTGCGGCGAAGTGTAGGAAACACTGATGTCAGGTTCCAGCAGCGATAAGGGTGTGTTTAGGGGATGGTTGGTTCTCCATTGAGACGATGCGAGAGAGCTGTTATCGCGAAACTGCGATTGTGCAAGTACGTGTCTTAACGATGCCCTGTGCGTGCGCGCTTCGGGAGACGGTGTGACAGACCTACTGCAAAATACGGATCGCGGGTTACGATAGCCCCGAAGCTAATGCACTAGCGCAACAACCATTAAATAGCAGTGATCAATATACGAACCTCTATAGGGGCCTTAACATCGAAGCACCTGGAGCGTGCGTGTAGGGGCGGCAGAGATAAGTTTTCGGGGAGGAGTTCATCGGGTCGTTACGATGAGATAGCGCAAAATGTTTCGCAACAACGTTGCGAAAAGCTCACCGGGACATACTGCGCACTATCCCCCAAACCTCTCATTTTGTGCGGTCGATCGGGAATCCACATTCTGCGATTGCAGCCACCTTGCGCGATGACCACGAACTCTCAAGGGTCTCGAATGGTTGCGAAGCCCTCGCGATGATGTCTGGACCCCACGGCGGGGCCTTGGCTTATCAGAAGTACAGCACCGTTCATTAGGGAAATGTTTTGTTGCCACTCGCATCGTTACTTTCGCGTTAAGCGTTCACACCAGTTGCTTTAACGGCGACTTATAATTTCGCCTTTGCACTGTGTTAGGTAATAACCGTAAACCACAATCAGCACTTGTTAGATCTGAAAGAATAGGTACTATGTCTGATGAAGGATTTGAGAGGCTAATCCTGGTCTGTAACTTTAATTACAAATAAAAAAAATTTTTTTCTTGCGCTTGCGGAGTGTGCGGTGCCTGTACTATGACTGAGTGTTAAATTTTGCTTGGCTTACACAACTATAAAAATGCAAAAGCCAGTGGCCGGGTTCACCAAAGGACTTGAAAATTTATGACATTATTAGTGTGACTGCAGTAACAATACTTTTCTGAGAAACCCTTCCTGGAGTACTTGGTTAACTTCCAGTGAGAAAAAATGAGGGGAGGGTGCTGCGAGAATATTCTGGCCATAAGAAAGCACAAACCGAGCCGCGCGTACAGCGAGAACGCTGGAGCTTTTTTACATTCTGCAGACTGTGACGGAACTTCTGAACTGAAATGAGCGCTTGTGCTCTTTTAACCTTCCTTCAGTAGAGACAGGACTAAAGTTTTTGGGATGAATATATAGTCGTGCTAACGTGCGCAGTGAGAGTACAGCTTAGACTGGGATGAGTTCCTGCGAACGTTTCACAGTAAACTCTCGCTAGTGAGGCCGGCACATGCCGTATTTATTCTTTTTCTCGCGTTGAATTTTGTTATTTGACTTCCGTGTTCGCTTAATTCCTTTAGGGAAATAAATTTGCTTTTCTGCTGCGGAAAATAGAGCAATAGAGCAGCCGTAGCGATATATACCCAAAAATATCTGCAGCAGTCAAGCTATTTCAGAAGACAACAAAGCTGAATATATTTATTTCGTATGTGCGAGCCAGCGCGCACGTATATTCCCTGCAGAAGCAGTCCGCCAGCAGATTCCTAGGTGTGGCAGGCCTGTGCGGGTCTAGAGTCAAGCCGAGCTCATCCAACCACCGGAAGGGCTTCCTGGTCAATCACACACTTCGTGCTCATTGTCCCATATGTTGATGTACCACGCCGAGAACACTACTACACCATGCAGAGCTCTTCTTTAGGTAGCAGTCTACGGCTGCCTATGCGATGAAACTAAAGCCCCGTGATGTTCTTCCTACAAAGGGAACATTTACTTTAACAACGCTCGTGTACATTATGCAAAGCCCCGATAGGTGCATGTCAAGCCTATATTTTCTAATATAGAGGAGCTGGTTTATGGGCCCGCCATGTCGGCCATCCCCTGTGTGGCCTACGTCCGCTGTCACTCCTTACCCATTTGTTAGATCTGAAAGAGTAGGTCCTATGTCTGATGAAGGATTTGAGAGGCTAATCTGGGTCTGTAATTTTAATCACAAAGAAAAACGTTTGTTTCGCCACGCTTGCTCGGTGTGCGTTGCCTCTTCTATGACGTTATGGTATATTTTTCTTCGCTTCCATAACTATAGATGCAAAAATCAGTAGATAGGTTCACCAAAGGACTTGAAAATTTATGACATTGTTAGTGTGACTGCAGTCACAATACTTTGCGGACAGACCATTCCCGTAGTCCTTTGTCTATTTCCAGTGAGAAAAGGGGAGGGAAGGGGGGAGGGAGCTGTGAGAATGTTCAGGCCTGCTTTCCTTCTCTTGAGCGTGAACCTATTACCCATACTCTTGCTCTCATCCCAGTACTACGTACATCACAGGGAATATGCTAAAGAAAGAAAGAAAGAAAGAAAGAAAGAAAGAAAGAAAGAAAGAAAGAAAGAAAGAAAGAAAGAAAGAAAGAAAGAAAGAAAGAAAGTCTCGGGTTGCGCAGAAAGGAAAACCGGACAGGCGCTCGCCCTCGACTTAATGCCAGCACCCTTGGCTTTAGGCTACTGCTATATGATAGTCATAGCGATAATGACAGTGCTATACATGACAGTGGCAGTGAACTTGACACCCTTGCCCCAGCTCCACTGTTTACTCAGACTGCTCATGCGTGGAACTGGATTTAGTGCGAGCCGCTTTAGAGGCTCGCCATGTCGACGACCGCCTACTCCTCCTGTCGCGTGCTCCGCTTGCCTCCGATACCCGCGACGCAGAAGGGAGGGCACCACCGCCTCGCCGAGCGCACGATTTCTCCTCTCGTGCAACTTCGGCAAACAATCAGAATTGCTGGGTTGCCCATGCTTTCTCAGGTTTCACAATAGTGGAGCTGTTTAACTGTCCTCTCTCATATATATATAGGCGGCGGCGGCTCCCGGCCTCTGCGGACACACACACACACACACACACGTCAAATCAAATCGGCATTATCGTAATTGGCATGGCCTTAAACTTTCACGCCTCATTACGCGCAGATTGACCCCTCACTGCTTTGGCCTCCTACACCCTCCCCCACCTCTTCTGTCAGATAATTGGCTCTCCCTCGAAATTCACCTTTCGGGAATATTTCCCTTCTTTTTTTATTTTACAATTGGCTGTAAGCCCGATATACCTTCGGGTGGTGCTTGCTACCCCCACATTATTTTAATTTGTTTTCGATCGCAGGGGGACAAATTTAACACACACACACACACACACACACACACACACACACACACACACACACACACACACACACACACACACACACACACACACACACACACACACAGGGAGGCGCACCTTCTGGGCAGCAGAGCTTGGCCGGCTGTGTGTGTACGGGGCTTCCATTTGCAAGCGTCTTCTCCCACCGACGGCTCACAGCGCGTGGGTTGCCGATGCTTATCAGTCTTGGACTTCATAGTGAATATTTCAATGGCGACAACAAAAATCCTCCTTGAATGTACAAGTTCTTGCGAGACAGTCTGCCAATCACGCCCGCGAGAACGCGACAAAAGTAGGGCCAATCACGCCTATTCTCGTGCATTGACTTGCTAAATTCGTGCACTTTTAATTGCTCGCTGCTAAATTATACTGATACTTCTCTGTATCATTACAATATGACTTCTCTCATAACATAATGAACCGAGAAGTATGGGAGAAGCATACTTTAGAGCTTCAATCTCAAGACAGTCATTTCCGGAGTGCTCGAAATTGCTCTTCTGATGAACCGCTTCGCATTTTAGATATCTATTTAAAAAGCCACGACTCCAGCATTCAGTGTATTGAAGAAAAACGAGAACACAGCTCAAGCGCTACTCTGTAATATAGTCATTTATTCGGTGGAGCAGACAGTGTTCCCGGAGAGAATGCTGAGCGTAGCATTTCTTAGACCTTCCGTAAGAGGTCTTTTCTGCATTCTTGCTGCATTTGTTTGTTACGTTGCTCACCTGTTAGGCATGCTGATTACCCAGAACTTTAGACGCACATCTAGGTACGACTTCATCGCTCGTCAGTTTATTGAGTAAAAGAGTGTGACAAGTTTAACGTCGCCAGTATAATGTTCAAATTAGGCATGGTTACAATAACAAGACTGCCTTAACCGCGACACATTGCGAACACAGGAATCACCATTACTGTCGTGCGTCTAAGTGCACAGGTGTCGCTAAGTTGCAGCAAATATTAGGGCTACTAAGACGTATCGAAGTGAAGCTTGTTCTGTTTCACAATTTTGCATACGTGAAGGCAATCATCATCGTGCAACTATTTCTTTTCGCGCTCATGCCAGCGTCGGACGATGACACATTTGGCAAAGAAAGAAAGAAAGAAAGAAAGAAAGAAAGAAAGAAAGAAAGAAAGAAAGAAAGAAAGAAAGAAAGAAAGAGGCAGCACAGACCAAGTTTCGCTTGTCCCTATTTTTCGGATTGGGGAATGGCTCCTAAATTTATGCAATGAAACTATGATTTTTACTGAGATGGTTTTAATCTGCCCAGATGAAAACCACCCTAACTTTCTCGCCGTTTCTCGGTTATGCAATTCATACGATCCGCATATTCCAACTCTGCTAGTGCCAGTTAGATGGCGGTTTTTCCACCCTGGTAAGCTAATTTAGGACGCGGGTAGCCAGGTTTCAGAGTTGAACGCGAGATGAGACTAGATATGCAAACGGTCATTTTAAAAAGTGCTTGCCCTCAACAAACACTAGAGTGCCCCTTACTGTCGCGTAACGGTCTGTGTTTTGTCACTGGCGAAGGGACAGCGCTTCCAGGGAGAGAAGAGACAGAGACGGCTGCGACTTCTGAGCAGCGGCGTCGCGTACTGAGCGAGATATAGTTTCGTCCCATGTACTTTGACCGACACGGTTGGGGATAATGTTAAGGGCACACATAATGAACCTTGTGCAGCTGGCTTTGTGTCTTTGCTGTGGACGCCATAACTGTACTATAAACTCGTATACTCTCATCGAAGGTACAGCGTGTATGATGATGATGATGCTTGTGGTTCGGTTAGGAAAGGACGCTAATTTCTGCAGCCCATGTAGGGAGTACGGCTAAGCGTCCGTGCGGGTAGGGGAAAGGGAATGAAAGAGATAGACAGGAGAGAGGACGTAGTGGAGTGATTCGGAAATTTTGAGCACCTGGGGTTCTTTAACATGCGCTGACAACGCACAGCACACGGGCCTCTGGCATTTTCGCCTCCATCGAAAATGCGACCGCCGCGGCCGGGATCGAACTCGCGTTTTTTGGGTGGCAGCCGAGTACAGCGTGTATTAGTTACAACGTCGAGCCATGGGGCACGCATGCAGCGGAAAGAGCAGCAATTTTACTGAAATAAAAGCTACGCTTGATTGTACTGTTGATGGAGGCTTTCGTCGAAGGTCTCACAGGCTACTGCAGCAAGCCGCACGTGATCAAAGGTATTCGATTGGCTTCTAAATGCCAGTTCGGAGATGTGTTGCTGAGTAGCAGCCAGACAGCGTCTGCTGCAGGTTATGTGCATTTGTAATTACTTTTTGGACGTCGTGACGAAGTTAGATCGCGGAGATTCATCGCTGCGTTAGTCAGGATTGATCTTTGGAGTCCATGGTGGTGTGAGTAGGCGTTCAGAGTTGATTCGTAGGGCTGTAGAAGCGGATGTAGAAGCTGTAAAGAGAGACTTCCCGTGAGAAAGCGATTACGTATGTGACCAACAGGCGAATGCAAGGAAAGGGAACGTTAAAGTAAAATAAAACGAAGGACGTACAACTCACGTTCTTTCTTTTAGCAAGCGGGTGTGTCAAAGGCGGGCAGTTGGTGCAAAAGATGGTGCCCTTAACAAAAGAATTTGCGAATTCAGGGCGTACTGGTCGGTGCACAAGGCGTCGCTTGCGTACCGACGCGCGACTGAATTATCAGCATCAGGCATTAGTTCTCAGATACTATGTTCTTGCACAATATGATATTAAAAGGGTTCAAAGAACGTTTAAAAAAGTCAAATGCAGTGTGAAGAATTCAGTGTAACAGCGCTGTAGTAACGGACACAACGAACTGGGATAATTACTGCATGTAGCATCTAGACAACTACGCTTAGTTGCACGCTTATAGCAGTAACGGTAGCTCGGCATGTGAAAGAGCGTTCAAAGCTTCAAAAATATGATTAATTCAGAGCGATACGCCGTTGCGATGAAAGAGCAGCCACGAAAAATTTTTAGCGAGATGAATAAGTGGCACTTTCAACAAAGCCAGACGCACTGATAGATCTGTTTTGTCGAATATAAGTGTCTGATTTCGTAGAACCGTCATGCGATTTTAATTTTCACGCTGCAACTTTAATGAAAAAGAGAGCTTCGTTGGACGCAACGCAGGGGTAAGGTACTGCGCACGAAATATGGGCCGCTTTGTGTCATTGCCTCTTTGGCAATAATAGGCGTGTCTGGCGTCCTCTGGGCATCTACGAGGTCAGTTTAGTTGGGCCGATTTTAAAGAGTACATCCTTTATCACCAGTAAAGTGACTGCATTTCTAGCTAGCGAGGCCATACAGGTGTAGTAAATTTAGGAAGTTGAAATTGCTCCAGCCACAGTTTAAAGGGAGCCCGACGTTTCGGGACCGACTGGTCCCCTTCTTCATGGGGTGACTGTGCTCTGTTGGTCACGGAGCGCTTTGGCAGAGCACTGCGAGAAGCACGACCGCAATATTGACTTCGACGGCGCTTCTGTTATTGAAACAGAAAGGGATTTGGGAAAGGGGCTCTTGCTCGAGTCCTGGCACATTCAACAAACACCTGCCAACGTGAACCGCTCGCTGGGAACACTGCCTTCGGTACACGTTCACGGTCTCCGAAACGTGAGGGAAAGGAAAAGCCGGAGCCATGGTGAGAGTACAAGACGCGGTGACACTTCTGTGACCAACACAGTCACCCCCTGAAGAAGGGACCGAGTCGGTCCCGAAACGTCGGGCTCTCTTTAAACTTGTGGCTGGAGCAGTCTCAACTTCCTAAATTTTCTACCCAGCCAGACAGATTGATGTCCATATGTTTACATTTAAGGAGTAGTAAATAGGCACTCTTCCGGGAAAGGCTTGTTTTAGTTCTAGTTTTAGGCCGCGGTGCTAGCTAGTCTCCGCTAGTGAGGCGAGCAATTCTTTGCAAAATGCCTTGCGATTAGCGCCTAGAAAGATATTAGGTTATACTAAAGAACTGCGTCAGGCGAATGTTTCTCCAATTAACAACAAACACGAAAGGAAGTGTAAACGAAATTAAAGTTTTTTGAATTTGAGTGCTCGACGCTATGATCAAGCTATTTAGCGCGCCGTAGTGATGGACTCATTATTACATTCGAACACCTGCAGTTTCTTATCCATCATCTTAACTTAAACGCGTGATCGTTCTTTCAGGCCTACATGCGTTGTCAGTGCACGTTAGAAATCCCTAGGTGTTCAAAATTTCTGAAGCTCTCAGCTACGGTGTTCCTCTGCTTCCTAGTCTTTCAGTCCTATTGCTGAACCCCACAAATGCTGAGCCGCGCCCTTTTCATGGGCTGCAGAATGTAGCGTGCTTTCTTTAGGCAAAAAACAGTCATAATATAGTTATTGTTATTATTTCTTGATGGGCAACAATGGCGCAACGGTGTATGAAGATAAGTAACTTTCGTGTTACAACCAATTCTTACGAAAGATGGATCCACCATCATTTTTTTAATATTCGTTTTTACTACAAGCAGGCCAGTGAGAGTGGAAACGGGCGGGGGGCGTAACAATAACCCAGTAACTGCTGTAACGGAGGGTTACGGAGGGTGTAATTTATACCGTCGGTAGAACAACACCATGTACATTTTTATGCGCTTTCACATTAAACGTGTATACGTCTAAAGTGTAACGCAAATAGTGGATGACGAGTAAAGACGCAATAGAGTATAATGACGCATATGTTTCTTGCTCTGCAGGGCACGCTTCTTATTGGCGTTCCGCAAGCCAGACACAATCTGATTTGGTTTTCTTTTTCATATTTTTATGTATAACGACGAAAAATGGACGCATAATTTGAAGGCTTCTTTCCTTCTTTCGTCCTTGTGTTGGGTTGGTTCCGAAACGAATGTATTCTCATGCTCGTACATTGTAAGCATATATAATCCATATGTTCCCGCTAAAGTCAGAGACAGTTGCGCGTGTCTGTCGTTATCCTTGAGCGAGTTTTTTTTTTTTTTTTGCACTGTTCTTTATGTATGCAGTGGTTTACCTATATGCTCGTGTAATGCCTGTTTTTTTTTTTTTTTTTTTGCTGTTCGTGTAATAATCCCCGCTGAGCATCGAGAGTATTCCGAAATAAATCAATAGATCTTCAGCGAGGCCGGTTGTAGGCGCTTGCGAAAGCGCTATATAAAGTTGCTCTTAAAACGACAGTACAAACCTTTATAAAGCTATGACTACGGATTGCTGATCGAACTTTTTAACTTTTCTTGGATGCATAAGCAGTAACCTCGTGCATTCTTCTCGAATAGAAATGCCAGTTACTATTAGTTTGGCTCATGGATTGGCTTATGGTTCGTGTCAAGACGTTGTTGATGCTCTTTTCAGACACTGGAGCTGAGAGAGGAGCGCTGCGAGAGTGGAGTCACCTAAGCTTCATTGGGTTAGTGAGAAGCGTAGCACTCGGGGACGTTGCAAACGTGAGCTTTGTCCGCTGTTCATCTCTTTGGTAAGTACTGCACAATAAAGGCGAGGTCAACACTGAGATTTCCACCAAGGGACCAAATTACAGCCCCGCCTCGGGAATGAACACGTTCAAAATATTATGTGTTACACTGAGGGTATTTCTTCAGTACGCCGACGAGAACAGAGCAATAAGCGAAAGCCTCCATTTAGAACAACAGCAGCCATTCAACGTTCTTAAACAGCGTGGAATGAGAAAAGATCAGGATTGATTTTCACAGTTACTGCTCTTTAGAAAGCTGTTCCCAAAGAAACTGGGGCGCTCAAATTACGACCACTCAGGAACGCTGAACACGAGGATGCTGGAAAATGCTCTGAAGCTGCTGGACAACGCTGAACATATGATCCGCTACGGCGAAGAGCGTTTCACGTTGCATTACAAAAACTTGAACGCCTTTCGTTTTCTTCACTTCATTATCGATGAAACTGCACAAAAGTTATCGCATATTGCCGATTGAGCATCTCTAGGACACGGATTAGCTCATTCATACTGAAAGAAACATTACTTCGTAATTCCCAAAATTATTCTTGCTCGCTCAGAACCCAGTTCTTTCGTGTCTTGTGTTGCTTTATATTCGTCATATTGGCGAATGCGCCAACCGTAGTGTTACAAGTAGTATCTGGCGCTCTTAGGATTGACAGAAACAAGCTTGCTGGCATGACGGTTTCGTTCTTGCTTGCGTCTGCAAGGCAACCAATATTCTCGAAAGGAGCACGGGTGCCCAGTACGAGCTTTATACCAATATTTTGAGAAAGGCTGGTTTTAGACACATTTCTGAGATGTGAAAAGAAGCGTTTAGTCAAAGAAGTTTTCTGCCCAGACCGTTTAAAATACGATCGCCGCGTATGCGGACAAGGATGAAAACTGTAGCAGTCGACGTGCTTAGCTCAAAAGTCTTGATAACTACCTTAGTAAATACATATACAACAGGGGAGTTAAAGAATCCAACTACAGCATGTGCAGTTTTTTATGTTCTAAAGAAGACACACGCAGGCTGTTTTCAGGCTGCCCGTGTTTTGCGCGGGGACTCTATTGTCTGATGAGGTTTTCAAAATCTGTACAAGGCCGATTATCTATGCATTACGAAATATACCGGAGATTAGCTTTTGCCTAAGAAATAATGCCTAAGAAATTTGCCTAAGAAACGAGTCTATAGAGGTGATTGTGTTAGGTTTATTTTTAATTCAGCAGAGATTTAGTAATAATAAACGGTGCTTTCTTACGAGACTTCTTTGCGGGTTTTCGTACCTCTTTTTATGTAGTTCGTACACGGACTGAGTTTTTTCGGCGCCATGCCAATTTCAGGGAGACAAAGCAAGGTGCTCATGCAGACATTTAGGTTAGACATGAAAACGTCAAAACAGCAAGCCAAAATGACATGTTCAAATAGCAGAGCCTAGTGCTGGAATTTTGCGAGCTCTCGAACTATAGACAGGGTCTTATCTCGCCTCAGTGTCTCTCCGAGCTTGGGCCACCTGGTTTAGAAGTTAGCAGGCTCAGGTTGACAGTGTATTGTTCAGCAGCCTAACTAACCATATACGCAAGCAATTCATCGGGTTTCACTATCTCATTTCGTGATTTCTTTCCTTTCATGTCTTTCAAAGCAAGTGAACGCTACCCTTTACTCCTCTGCCTTATTCTTGGTATTTCGGTTTATCGTATGGTGCAGAGCGTGCACTCAACACATCGCATTTTTTTTTACTGGTGCCCCTGTGGTGTTCTTATTGCGGACGCGCTATTCAAGTGACGATACTTCATTTCCTGCCCTTCATTTTTCGTATTTCTTTTTCATCTATGCCAATCGGCTATGAATACTTTTCTACGGCTCTTATCAAAAGGAATGGCGTGTATAAATCTTTCGTGGTTCCTCTTATTTCAGTAAGGGGGCTTTAGACCTTTTATTGGGAGCGTTACCATGGTTACGCTGAACGCGTTTTGATGTTATAATGAAAGTGAAGTGACGCCGAATGTTACTTCGCTCTGTGTGGGAAGCTGGGCCAGCTTATTAAGGTATTTAGCCATGAAGGTTTGCCAACGTCAAAATTTACCGAACAGGGTGACTGGCTGTCACTTAATCTCACGAACAGCTTGAGAGTGACATTTTTATTTTTTTTTAATAACAGCTCATACTTACTACCACGTGCACTTATGGGACGTTCCGTCTCACCGAGCAACGTAAGTGTTCATGGTAGGGAAAAGAAGGTGGAGCGCTTCTCAACAAATTGAATACTCAGTGTAATTTTATTCGAAGCGAAGAGAGAGAAGCAATGATGCAACTTGCGAGGCAGTCAGATATACAGAATAAGACGGGATAGAAACAGCGACGCATTAGGCAACTATATTATGAGAATTTGTGATTTTCCTTGTCACGTTAAACGCCATGCTAAACATAGCTATACTGTACTAACATCTACAAAAACGAGTTCTTCCTTTTTGTAAAGAACAGGTATGCGTCCTGTCACGGCTATCACTTTTCTGTAGACGAGACTTTCCTTTACACTGAGTTTGGAGGTCTCCCACACACATCCTGGGGCTTTCCTGTAGAAGTGAACCGCAGATTTTTCGACGTTTGACTATGCTGACGTGCTGCTAGCATTGTGCGGTCGCTTTGTACGGACTGCGACTGCATGTGGTCTTGCTGTGCGGGAATTGTCCTCATCGCCAGAAGTTGCCACACGCTAATTTTGGATGAATCACGCGAATTAATAAGTTTTTGCCACACTTAACAGTGGTGTGTCCGTCTGCGCACTATGTTGACGTCAGACCGACAGATATGGTCTGAATTAACGCATCAGTCCCCATTTTCAGACCATACATCTGCTCCCTGGGCGGTTTCCAAGCACGTGGAATTATGGGCTGATATTACGATTGCGCCTCTTACTTGGTTCTCGCGAGTGTAGGAGTTGCTGGATGATTTTTCAAATCCACAATTTGGAATTTATGTTGTTTTCATGTACCATGTTAATCATCATCTCTGAGCCATGTGTAGTGGCTATGCAATTTCTTCACCGCGTTCCTTTTGTAAGCCTAACCCTTCCGTCCCGGCCTCTGCCAACGTCCCAACATTTTCCTTTGCCTATTTGTAAACCGTGAAAGAAAACTGCATTCTCAGACACGGAATCGATGTAGCACACGACAAGTGTCTTTTTATTGCTGTTTATGAACATCAGAAACGGCAAAGGTTCTGCCTAATTTCTTCGTAATAATGTGCTCCTATTGGTCACAGGACGTGAGAGGATGTCGGAAGAAAGTGTGCAAACTGTCTGCTTGTATTGTGCGGTCCAGGTGACAAATTCTTTGTCCTGTATCCGTAGAAATGGCACTGAGTTCTTTCTATAAGCGAAGGCAAACGAGTCTTCTCCTCTAAACAACCAAATAAAGAGAGATTTCCATCCAGGGCTACGGAACACTCAGCATCGGCACACTAGCATGATAAGGAGGAGGAGGAGGAGAAAGGAGGGAGGAAAGACAGGGAGGTTAGCCAGTGCTGAGACCGGCTGGCTACCCTGTGCAGGGGAAGTGGGGTTGAGGGGAATGAAATACAATAGAAGAGAAAACACAAGAGAAAGAAAAAGGACAGAGAGGAAAAAAAGTGGGGTGAGGGGAATGAAAGACAATAGAAAGGAGACACGACAAGAGAAAAGAAAAGGACAGAGAGAAAAAAAAAAACACGCACTGAAAAAGAAAGGAAACGCGGTGCTTAGAGTCTGTCCTTTAGACCGCTCGTCCTTAAAAATCGTAACAGCGCGTTCAGCGCTTTCCGTGCTGACGATGGTCCTGGCCAGTGTCCCAAAACTCGTTGCTCGGACAAAGGGCGGCTGTCAAGTCTGTCTAGAGCAGCGGTAAGTTCTTTCCTAGGGCCACTGTAACGGGGACACTCACAAAGAAGATGACGTATCGTTTCGTCGCAGCCGCAGTTCTCACACTTAGGGTCGTTCGTCATTCCAATGAGAAATGAGTAGGCCTTCGTGAAGGCAACCCCAAGCCACAGGCGACACAAAAGCGTCTCCTCAGCGCGAGGTATTCCTGACGGAAGGTGGAACTGAAGGTCCGGGTGCAAACTGTGGACACAAGCATTGGTGGATTCTGATGAATTCCACTGTGCACGTGTAAGTTCACGTGCTAGGGATTGAAGCCTTGCGGATGCGTCGGTCCTGGAGTACGGTATTCCTCTACAGTGGTTATCATAGTGGGCAGATCGGGCGCATTCATCAGCGAGGTCATTGCCGCTGATCCCACAGTGACCCGGTATCCACTGGTACGTGATGTCGTGTCCTTGCTCGACTGCATGGTGATGAAGAATTCTTATGTCAGCAACTAATTGCTCGTGAGGTCCATGACGAAATGGTTATATAGGGGACTGAATAGCTGCTTTGGAGTCGGTGAATATTGACCATGCATGGGAAGGTTCTGCAATTATGACCTCTACCGCAGCATGAATGGCGGCGAGTTCTGCAGCCGTCGAAGTTGTAAAATGGGACGTCTTGAATCGTATGGTGACGGATTTTGCTGGAATGACCACTGCTCCTGTGGAGCTTACAGAGGAAACTGACCCATCCGTATAAACGTGAAGGCGTCCTCTGTGTTTCTCATGCAGGAACATTAGGGTGGCTTGTTGTAAAGCTATAGATGACAAGTGGCTTTTCTTTTTGATTCCGGGAATGGTCAGGAGCGCTTCGAGGGGATGAAGACACCACAATGGTAATGATGGCCTTGCTGGAGGCGTGAAACTCGATGGCAGGACAGCACGATGAGCAGCAATAATGGCGCTGAATTCGGAGTCTGGCCTTGAAACGGAAAGAGACGCTAGGTGGTGCGATGGAATTCGAGCAAGATGCCTTATGTGTACTCGTAGGGCATCCACACGAAGGTATGTCATGATTGGGTGATCACGTGCGACGACTACAGTCGCTGCTGTTGATGCACATTTCGGCAGTCCAAGACATATTCTCAAAGCTTGGGCTTGAAGCGACTGGAGAACGCGCACGTTAGTTTTACGTATTCCGCCCAGCACTGGTAGGCTATAGCGCATGCATCCAAGGAACAACGCTGTGTAAAGCTGGAGCGTCGCTCGTACAGATGCACCCCACAATTTTCCCGCAAGGAACCTGAGCACATGGGTGATATTGGTTAGCTTCCTTTTCATATAGGAGATGTGAGGGCTCCAAGACAGGTCGCGGTCGATTATTACTCCCAGGAATCGGTGGGTCTTCTCACACTTGACAGCCTGTCCATTAATTCTAATTACGTAGTGCTCCATTTCCTTGCGTGTGAAAGCAACTAACGAGCACTTCTCGGATGACAGTTCGAGCCCCCTTTCATGAAGGTAATTCGAGGTTATTGTGGTCGCTCTCTGTAGCCGGGCCCGTACGTGCATACGTGTCACCCCAGACGCCCAGATGCAAATGTCGTCTGCATATATAGAAAGATGGACAGACCGTGGAAGTGCGTCGACGAGGCCGAGGAGTGCTAGGTTCAAAAGTGTGGGGCTCAGGACTCCGCCCTGTGGCACGCCGCGACCGGTACAATGGTGCGTTGTGGTACCATCATCTGTTTGTACGAAGAAGGTTCTGTCCTTTAAATAGCTGTAGATCCATGTGTAGACGCGGCCACCTAGTCCAACATTGCCCAGAACATCCAGTATGGCTCCATGCAATACATTGTCGTATGCGCCTTTTACGTCCAAAAATATTGCTGCGGATAATCTCTTAAGGCTTTTTTCCTGCTGTACAGATGAGATAAGGTCTACAACGTTGTCAATAGAAGACCGTCCGCGCCGAAAACCAGCCATAGCATCTGGGTATATGTCATAGTGCTCCAGATACCACTCAAGGCGAGTCAGCACCATTCTCTCCATCACCTTTCCTAAGCAGCTAGCCAGCGCAATGGGGCGATAGGAGGCCAAGTCAAGAGGAGATTTACCTGTTTTGAGCAGAGGGACAAGGCGACTGGACTTCCACGAAGGAGGAATCAGTCCACCGCGCCACGAGTCATTGTATATGGCCAGAAGGGCACGTCGACCTGTCTGACCGAGGTTGCTGATCTTCATGTAGCTTATGCCAACAGGTCCAGGTGATGATGAACGCTTGCATGCAGCCAACGCGGCTTCAAGCTCCTGCAAAGAGAACAGATTGTCCATCCTGGGGTCTCTTGAGATTGGCGTGCTCCTTTGGCTACTTGAGGTGAAAGAGGACCCTTGACTGGCAATCCTCGCGCAGAAATCTTCTGCCACCTCAATTTCATGACGCCATTGATGGAGAGCAAGGCACTTAAACGTGTGACGCTGTTGCGGTGGTGTGCACAGGCCGCGGACGACTCGCCATATCTGAGATATAGGCTTGTGTGGGTCAAGCGACTCACAAAACGTTTTCCATCGGAGAGACTGGAGAGTGTTTATACGACGCTTAATTTTCTTTTGTACACGTCTCGCTTCCCTTAAATCGTGAATTGATTTGGTACGCCGATACCGCCGTTCAGCTCGACGGCGGATTGCTCGGAGACGCTCCAATTCCACTTCGTGTTCGCAAAATATTTTCGTCGGTGAAAAATCGTAGGCAGCGTCTCGAGCTGCGTTTCTGATGACGTCTTCCAGATTGTCAAGAGTGGGCTCTTCATTTGCTTCGCAACCTTGCTCTGTTAGTGACCTGTACTGCGTCCAGTCGATGCGTCGAGAAACGGTCATGTGCGACGTGCCTAGGCCGTTGACTGTTATGTAAGTGGGAATGTGGTCACTGCCATGGGTTTCGATATCAGGAAACCACTGCACCTTGTGAATCAGGCTTTGTGACACAAACGTCAGGTCGAGGCAGCTGCTATACGTCAGTCCCCGAAGAAACGTAGGGCTGCCGTCGTTTACACAGCGCATAGTCCGACGCGAATGAAAAGAGTCGCCTTCCTCGACGATCCATCTCCTGGCTTCCCCATGATGGGTGATGAGCGTTGAAATCGCCAGTCATAATCCACGGCCCAGGTGTCGCTGATAGAAGTGCACCAAGTCTCACAGTGTCTAAACGGCTGGAAGGGGAAATATATACGCCTATAAGCGTGAACGTCAGGTCCTTTCTCTTCACTGTCAAGCACACGTACTGGTTTTTATCGTCCGGTGTTACAGCATGTTCTATGTAGGTAAGGTCGCACCTTACATAAATGATGACTTTGCTGCAGTCGTTGAAGGTAACAGACCTGAAAGCTTCATAACCGGATAACCGTATTGTACTGTGAAGTCGTGGTTCGCAAATAACGAGAATCGGAAACCGATGCCTAAATATGAATGGTCGAATATCCGAAATGCGGGGTCTGAGGCCTCGGGCATTCCACTGGAAGATCGAAGCTTCTTTGACTGCTTTACGGAAGGGCTGCAGAGGGGGAGCCATAATGGTTCTCCAGGCTTGACAGCACCGGGTTCAACGCGTCTAATATTTGGAGTGCACTACGAGCAGCTGGCGTGTGGATGCTACTGAGAAGCACTCGAAGGGTATTCATGAGAGCCTTTACCATGGCTACGACATCTTTGTCATGACTATCGCCACTGTGCCGTTCCGAAGTAACTTTCGGCGGTCGGTGCAGCGGTTCTGCTGGTACATTTCGCGCCGGCAGAGCTGGCCACCCGTCAGCCGGGGCAGTGCTACCTCTGTCCTTCTTAGGGTGCATGTTGCTGGTACTCCCAGAGGCTTGCAGTGGTGGGTTGCTAGATCGTGGAAGAGGCGCATCCGTGGGCTTGGCCGTAGATTTAGAACGCCTGCGGCGACGAGAACGCCGACGTCGTACCTTGGCAGCAGCTTGGCAGTACCTCGCTGAAATTACTCGCGCTGCCGGCCTCTCTCTTCAACAAACTTCAAAAGTTGCGACTTCACTCAGCATCCTGTAATAGGCACAAGAGAAACCTGTGCGCCACGCCGCTAGCCGTCCCAGATTGCCCGACCTTCGACCGCCCGTACAGGTTCCCTGCAATGCAGGACGCGTAGGCTGCCTATGCGTTTCTCCTCCAGTTGTCGGGTAATTTTCATGCAGTTATTTCTTTAGGGCTCTTTTTCGGGAGCAGAAAAAAGTATCTCATTCTGCTCTAAAAAATCTAAAGCCTCCAATCCTTCATAACGCTTTAGCGTTGGATGTCCCAGGGACGTGAATATGTGTTCGTTTTCATGTGGATTATGTAGGACCCCCTCCATTATTTTAACAAGGTACGCGAGAGACAGCCGTCGAGGAGACAGAGTGGGTTGCCCAAAGCGCTCGTTTAAGACGCTAGCAATGCCCTTCACGACGAGAAGCTGTCAAGGTAGCGAGCTAAGCGTCGAATTGATCAGCCAGGCACGTTGAACGCGAGGAAAGACCAAAGACAGGGGTATTCTAAAGGGTACACAAAAGCTAAACAACGAAAAAAAAAAGAAACACAAACGCAACATTCCTTTTTTTACCTCCCCGCCAGCGTCCGGGCGCGCACAGAGGTGCGGTCGTAGCTGTCATTCGAAAAAAGACGTCCGGGCGGCCGTAATGACAGTGTTTTCCGCCCCACACTGATTATTATTTCTTATGTGCTGCCGGTTTTGTTGAATCTACGTGAAGCTCGTCTATACTGCTTTTCCTTTCCTCTTTGAAAAATAGTGCATGCTTGCGCTTTCACACGGAAGAATCAAAGAAAAAAAGTCAGGAACAGCTGAACGACAGTAAATGAAAATCAAATTGTAGATATTCTTCTACCTTTACACGATCATTTATTTGATCAGAGTGAACTGAAACAGCTTATCAAATGCTCACACAAAGCACAGTCAGGTTGACAGAAAATAAAAATTAAGAAACAAAGCACAGGGAAGCTGATAATACCATTCGACGAAGATGAAAGACCGGTGGGCAGTTTTGGTCATTATATGCAGGTTTATTCAAGTTGACATCAAAGCTAAACACCAGAAATTGGGGCACAACGTTATGTTTAATACAAACGTAGCGAGATGAAAGCCAGGGTATCACCCCTGTTTGCGTACTTTAAGGCAACGTTGTGTTTTCTTTGATGTATTTAGCCTTTCCACGTTTGGAGACACACTGTGAGTAAGGGTCTACAAATATTCCAACATTATTTCGAACATTCCTGGAATACTGAATGTTCAACATTAGTGTTAGATTAGAAGATGCGGTACTTAAAAATTTTCGAATATTTGAGGTGATTCGTATATTCGTAGACTTCGCATCGGATCCACTCATCTTTCCAACAAATTTGTTCGCAGCTTCCGCTAGGTCGTGCAAGGCCAGGTCACAGCGAAGCTCGCCAGTCATCATCATCATCTTATTCTTGTTCATCATCGTAATCATTATTATATTCATCATCATCATTTCATCCTCCTCGTCATATTCTTGAAGTTCTTCATCTCCTTTGTCATTTTTACCTTGTTCATCTTCTTCCGGTAACGTGTCGTTGTGACGTCATATTACGTAGTATAGCATGACGTCGAGACCATGTAGGCTTATGCTGGTAGATGGATCGTCGCTTGGTTGCTAGGCAAGTTCGTTTCAAGGTCACATTTCATGACAGGACACAGATATTTTGTGATACGACAAACTTCGGTAAGCTTAAGCAGCTTCGCTTCTAAAATGACAGATTTTTCGTGTTTCCTCAAGGTTCCAAGACCGGCAGTGCTTATTAGGGTGAGGTTCAGCACTGCACGCAGGAATGATAGCGGACTGCGACGAGAGCGCCAGTAGGCGCTACTTGTCGCAACCACCGTACGCTATAACAATAAGGATTCTCAAACACCTGCTTGGCAGCGTTTTTAGAGCTCAGGCAACCATGCTGGTGTGCTTGACGCTTTAAAGGGCAACTCCGCTGGTTTTTTCACCAGGCTCTGATATCAATATTTCCCAATGGTGCTGGTAGTCCTGTAACAGCCTTAGTTGCTTAGCAACGCTCCAATAATTTTAAATAACCAACTAGAAGGCGTGTTCGAAACGAAACCGAAACGGGTAGATGCTTCGTGCAGCGTATGCGATGACATCACAACCTCCCCGCCATCAGAAATATGAAGCTGGTGCCAGAAAAGCGCCAGCGGTGAGGTCATCCAACGATATACTGAGTTATGTCAACTTTTCTGAACTTGACAGCGACCATTTGAGCACTAAAGTATCGCCATTTTGCTTTTGAAGGCCCGCTGACTCAGGTAGGCAGCGCTGAAGGTGATGACGTCGAAAGCGCAGGGTGGCCCGCGTGATGATACGCTGAGCTTTTTTTTAAAATTCAATTAAATGTCTTACAATCGCCTGACGTCGCATATATTATTACAGTACCGAGCATAATATATAGCGAAAATTTCATTGAGATTAGTGGACACTAAGAAATCGCCGGAGTTGCCCTTTAACAGGCAAGCCGAAGGGGATGCCCGGCCAATCGGAGCCGCGTACATTTAGAAGATGTATTTTGAAAGCATTGGAGCTCACCGATCATGTGAAACAAGGAACATTAATTCGTGATAGCCTAAAGCATTTCGTTATTTCTTCCTTTATGCTGAGATATCTTGAGATATATAGTGTAGTTAAGTTGGTTTATCTGCTACCTTCGCAGCATGATGCACAGTAGGCATAGTTCCGCATCGCCGCGCGTATTAGTAGCTCTTGCCGGTATGCTTGGTAGACTTTTACTTGGAATAATCTGAGCACAAAATCACTCCCTACAGAAGAGAGACAAACAAGAGGGTGTCTTTCTCGACGTCTCGTCTCTCTTCGTCGGATGGCTTTGCGTCTAATTTACTCACAGTGAAAGCGCGAACGGTCTTGCGCGCCCTGGTCGCGCGGCGCTGCTGTATGACGACGCGCAAAGATACATGCACGGATGTTTTTGATTAATTTAATCGCTAGGAAGATAGAGCTGGGACATCAAGTCCCGTAAAACCATCGAATCAGCTTGCAGCAAACAGGGGTCTTATTCTGAGATGATCGCTTGCATGGCGTGGACTTTCGCGTGCGCCATGTCGAAGCGAATATTTGCTCGAACAGCCAATCAACGCGCACCAAAGCCGGCACTATGGGGATACCGCAATAGGAGATAGTTCTCAGAATACGGCCGCAGCACCCTTCTCTCAACACACGCTGCAGCAATCTGCGGCTAAGGTGGTAGCACAACCCTTTCTTTGTCCGTAAGTGTTGTTTGAGAGGCCGCCTTCGGTAATGACATGTGAACAAGCAGGGTCAGATAAAATGTTCTCTCACGAACAGCACAACACAAACGTAAGATATCTGTCAATACCGAGAATACGGACTCTGATCTCCAGCGGTTTATTTTCTAATGTGTCACTTCTCTTTCCTCAGTCTTTGATAATATTGCAAGCAATACCGATTTCGTGGTACGCTTACATTAAGCTGCCGTTATTTGATGACACATCTGAACACAGAGCCTTTTCCCATGCAGTACCAGTGCGTCCATCGTGAAAGACATGCTAGGTAATCTGTCATATTTTGCGCAGACGATCAACACCTTGAGGTAATTTCAAACAGACGTTTGACGCATTATAATTTCCCACTTTAGCGCAGATGTGCATAATGTATCCGGTACAAATCCGAAATGCCAACATTTAATAGAATGCATCCTTCCGTTGACAGTCGTCAGTGTATATGACATCATCATCAGCCTGTCTACGCCCACTGTAGGGCAAAGGTCTCTCTCACAGATATCCCATTATCCCATTCCTGTGCTAACTGTGTCCAATTTATCCCCGCAAACTTCTTTATCTCATCGGCCCACCTGACTTTCTCCCAACCCCTGCCACGCTTGCCTCCTCTAGGGATCCACTCTGTTACCCTTAATGACCAACGGGTGTCTGTTTACGCATTACATGGGCCGCCCACGTCCGTTTCTTCTTAATTTCAATTAATATGTCCTTGACACGCGCTTGTTCCCTAACCCACTCCGCTCTCTTCTGATCCCTCAATGTTACACCGACTATCTCCCGTTCCATTGCTCGCTGCATCGTCCTCAATTTAAGCTGAGCCCTCTTAGTTAGCCTCCAAGTTTCTGCCCCGTAGGGAGACGAATTACAAGGCATGATTTCTGACCTAAAGAGGCAAAATAATATGGTGGGCCTGAAAATTAATATGCAGAAAACTAAAGTAATGTTCCGTAGCCTTGGGCGAGCGAAGCGGTTTGAGATAAGTGGTGAGGCATTGGAAGTGGCAAGCGAATATATCTACTTAGGCCAGGTAGAGACCCCTGATCTGAACAATGAGGCTGACATAATTAGGAGGATAAAAATGGCGTGGAGTGCGTTCGGCAAGCATTCTCAGATAAGGAATGGTAGCTTACCATTGTCCCAGAAGAGGAAAGTATATAATAGCGACATTAGCATCACGCCGGAGCAAAGTACTTAACGTAAGCGCGCACTTAAAAACCCTTTCTGATTACCCCTCTGTTCACGAAAAGAAAATTACGACTCCTATGTCCTTCGTCTGATGAGCTTTGTAAGCGGCATTTGAAGTTACGCTTTTAAAGCTAACGCTCAGTATATTTTAGTTGTTTCAAGTTAGAGTTGGCGACGAGCTTAGGTCAACACTGACCTAGAGAACATGTTCGCCTCCTCTTGCCTCCTTTTCCCTCTACGTTCTCACGAAGATATCGATTGCTCAATGGCGATCTTCTCGTTTCATTGAAATGTCATTCAGCGCAGTGATGACAGCAGCTCAATGTTGGTAACGTGAGTACTGCGACATTGACATGCATGTAGTCTGCATTTATGACGTAGTAGTCGCCCGTCACTGGGTAGCGTACCGTGCCCCAACAATTAGAGCGGCTGACACCTTACTGAAACTGGAAGGTAGATGAGAAACAGGAGCTCACCACTGACGACGACGAGACCGCCGCAGGAGGCGACGACCAGCGTTATCCACAGCGGGAACTTCCGTCGCGGCACACCGCACATGTCAGTGAGGTTGAAAAAAGAAATAAGCAAAATGCACAGTGCGACTGGATCGGGAGTGTTGGTCCAGAGTTCACTTTTCTTTTTCTTTTTTCGTCTATGTATGCGGCAGCGACGAAGCACGTGATGCTTTCGGCGGTCTTTTTATGAGGACAATCACGGAATGACACCCAAGCAGGTGTAGAGGATGCGGTAGGACTTGGAAGTGAGAGGTGGGACCGGCGAACGCACGCCGATCCTCGAAAACCGCGTGCCGCTCAAATGCTCCGCGCCTCTCCGAGATAGCGGCAAACCGGCACCATGGGCCGCATCGGAAGAAAACACGTCTGCTCCCGACGGACGCGAAGCACGTTGTTGGACCATGGAGTGGACCTCGCGACGACAGTGGAACCGAGAGAAGAGGGAGGGAATTGAATAGAGAGAGAGGGAAGAGTCGTAGAAGGAGAGGGAGGAGCTGTATTTCCCTTCGGTGCCGCGTTTTCCCTTTCGCATTCCGTCTCCCTCTTATACTTTTTTCCCCTTTTATCCCACTTCTAGTTCTCAGCTACTCCTTCCTTTCCCCAACAACCGCTCTCCCATGTTGAAGAGAGAGCGAGCTCTCCTCCTTTCTCTGTGTCTTCCGGTGTCAGCACTGGAGCGCGCCTCGTGCTCTCCGATTGGCCGCCGTCGCTCGATGCCTCGACGTCACGAGATCGAGTGTTTGGGTGAGATTTTTCGCGCGCTCCTTTTCCTCTCTTTCTCTCGAGGAGAAGGAAAAACGCGCGATTTCGGTTTGGCGTTGCGTGCGTCGCCACTGGCGCGTTTCGGCAAGTCGAGAGACTTCGAGTCCTGTCGGGACAGGGCGATCACGCGAAGCATTGATTTAAATACGAGACCGTGGCGACGTACGTGCAAGCGAAAGCTTTTCGCGTCCTTCTTCTCTGCACCATGGCGTCCCCATGACGATGCCGGTAAATTGAATGTTCATGAGGGAAGAGAATGCGCATAGATTTATTGAAACAGCACGTTGGTGGTTCCAGGGAGTGCACGACATCCACGGACATGAACGTCCTCGGAGCTGCTTCTTGTGGAACGATTTCAGATTAAATGGCTTAAATGTGCGTTTCATTGTTTGGTCTGCGTTGTGCATCGTCATTGGCAACAAAGGGCTGTTGGTTTACTCATTATTCACAAGTGATCCATACTGAAGACGTAGTGTTGCTTTCGTTAATGCAGCTGTACTAATTTCACTAGACACTACTATAATTCCGCGTCCTTCTCAGGTGAGGTCAAGTAGAAGAAGCAGTAGTCTCCAATGGTAACCGACGCTTCAGCGACGACTGCTGAAAGACTCCTTTAATGTGGCACGGACAGCGGAAACCCATGTGCTCTCACTCAGCAGTGAAGACTTTTCCGGTGACGACTTTATGCTTGTCGTAGGCCGGACGCCGAAGCAAGGAGACACGAGGATGTCACTGCCTTCAGTCGTGTATGAGACCGTTTTCAATACCGCAATGAATAAAATTCTTCTTCCACCGCACCTCGCTACTGGCTGTCTGAGACAACTTGACAGACAGAGCGCATCGGTACACCTGAACTTCATGGCTCACGAGACTACATATCTCGTGGCATTAACTCGTTTATTCAAGTCACGTACGTAAAAGTCAACGAACAAAGACGTTCTGTTTATTGATGTCATACAAGAAACTACTTTGAGCGCTTTGAGTCAACGTACGGGCCTTGATGGCGTGGAAGTCCATTTGTAGGTCCCTTTGGCCAGTGCACTGACAACTGGCGTCTTCAAGCAACAACTCGAGCAACAACTGTGGACTTCGCGCGGTGTTCATGGCAGCTATCAGTTGTGCAGCGTACTGAGTAGCAGCGCCTTGATCGCGTGTGCTCCGTTCCTGGCGCCTCCCATATAGTCGCAACGACAACAATGCTCTCGCCACACAGCGCTCACACGGATGCGTCTGTGAGTGCCGGAAATAACGTGCTCGCTTGATTCTGCTGTGCCGGGCCAAGTTTCACGATGGTCCAAAGTCCACGCCGCTTAGCGCGGTCGTGCGGTGTGAAGCGCGGCCCAGAAGACATCGAAACAACATGAGTTAGCCCGAAGCTCTTCTGGGCCGTTGTCTCTGATACTCGACGAACACATGGTACTTTACGCAACTGCATGCTTACTTAATGCAGTTCCGTAAATATCCCTAAAGGTGCTACCCTTACTTTCAGATTTATCACGCATTGCTATCGCATTCGTTGCTTCGCCCTTCTGACGAAACTGATTTTTTCTTTCTTTCTTTCATCACTATTGTTATATGCCATGGTAACTACCTTTATCATTGTCATGAAGCAGTGGGTCGAAGGCAAGTGCGGGCCAGGTTTTTGTCTTCTGCGCAACCAGAGATTTCCTTTGTTTTCTTTAAATTCTTTCTTTCGTCCCTTCTTTCTTCTTTTATCACTTGCTATGTTGTCCTTCACATGATCACTACCACGTAGCATTCGGCTGAGGACTAGGGTGTGGGGTAAAGTGACAGATCGCGCCCGCTTTTTGTCTCTGCGTGACAACGGATCTCGGGAACATCGGCAACATCGGCCCCTAAAGAGCGCCGCCGGTAAAGCTTTCCTCAATGTCAGTGCACGTTAAAGCACCCCAAGTGATCGAAATTTCCGTAGCCCTCCACTACGGCGTCTCTTATAACCATAAACTGGTTTCGGGACGTAAAACCCCAGGAATCAATGTTAAAACGTTCGTTTGTATGTGATGCTCTCGCTGCTGCCATCAGGTATCAAGGGTGGCCAAAAGTATGTTGGGTATGCCCTACTTGACGTTTCCTCCTCCACGTTTATTTCGACATAGTTGACACAATTATTTATTATTACAGTCACACGTCACATAGACTGAAGCCTGCTCATAGAGTTTCATCGGAACGAATGCTCAGCGAACACTCGCCCACTTGTAAATTATGCACTGGAACGCTGGGTATGAAGCACTCCCTGCGGGCTTGCACTGGGCAAACCTTCGTATAGGCCTGCCACGCAGCTAATGCGGAGCACTGGGAGACGGTGCTGCTAAGCCCGGATCCTGCGTCGGGCGTCCAGTTAGCTGAAGAACGTACCATGACGCAAGTATTAATGGCCACCGCTTAGGCGGGTCGAGCAATGCCCCCGTTTTTCTGGCTCTAAAGAAAGTGACTCCTCCAATTCCCGTGGTAGATTCTTTACGAGAACAGTCGCCGATGTGCGAGGGATCTTTATGGAATACTGCAATATTGTTTCAGCATTTCTGATCTATCTATCTATCTATCTATCTATCTATCTATCTATCTATCTATCTATCTATCTATCTATCTATCTATCTATCTATCTATCTATCTATCTACTTAGCCACCTACGTTTGGGTGCGCACTTGGTGCGCACCAAAACTGGATGGTAAGGTATGCATGCATAAGGAACACGAATGATTGTGACTGACGTCGCTAAGATAGTATAGTTGTCATTTACTGCCCGATTAACTATAATACGGTCACATGTGGCTCAAACCGCCAGTTCTCGGCATTGGGTATGCGCCACAGATTATTGAGTGTTAACCCGACAGCCTATGTCAATCAAGGGCAAAAAAGAAAAATGTGGGTGATCCCTCTATCAGAGGAGTCGGTATAACACGAAAGTGGGATGTGTCTTTATATGAGCAGTTGAATGTTTATTGTACATCGAGGCGAACTCGCCCAATTCCATCGGTATTTCGCTGGCGCAGCACCGTTCGACCTGGACGAACCCATGTTCACACATCAACTCCATAAAATACATCACCAACCCATTGTGGTAAGTGAAGCAGTTTGCGTAATACCTGGACACAGTCTATATTTGCGTAAATTCTGCGCGACAAAGGCTTCAATCATGCTTACTTGCGCCACATTGACCCGGCAACGTCGTTGCCGACCTTGGGCGCTTAACGCATCAGTTTTCTTGTTGCCATCGCGCTCAGAGAGTAGGCCGTGGGGAAACGCCATCATCGACGAAGGGCGACCGGCGACGTGCGGTCGCACCAAGGCGCACCTTTTAACGTGCCTGGAAAGGTGCCGCCATCCAGGAGAGGCGAAGTGAAGGACTGTCCTGGATGGCTGACCTTTCCAGGCACTTTGCAAAGCGCACCTGGAAGCGGGCGCGCGTAGACACACGAGCGCGTCGTGCTTCACTTCGCCCCTCCTGGAAGGCCACAGCGTTCCAGGCACGTTCCGAAGTGCGCCGCGCGCTCTCGCGTCAAGGCAGAGGGAAAGGAGCGAGAGGAAAGACCATAAGCTGCGTTGCCGCGGCGGTCGGATTTTCGGTGGAGGCGAAAATGCCAGAGGCCCGTGTACTGCGCGTTGTCAGTGCACGTTAAAGAACCCCAGGTGGCCTAAATTTCCGGAGCCCTCCACTACGACCTTTCTCTCTTCTCTATCTCTTTCACTCCCTTTCCCCCCATCCCTACGGACGCTTAGCTGTGCTCCCTACATGGGCAGCAGAAATTAGCGTCCTTTCCTAACCGAACCACAATCAATCAATCAATCAATCGTACCTCTCCGGGGTGGTGTAGTGGTTACGGTACTCGGCTTCCATCCAAAATACGCGGGTTCGATCCCGACCGCGGCTGTCGCATTTTCGATGGAGGCGAAAATGCCAGAGGCCCGTGTACTGTGCGTTGTCAGTGCACGTTAAAGAACCCCAGGTGGCCTAAATTTCCGGAGCCCTCCACTACGGCCTTTCTCTTTTCTCTATCTCTTTCACTCCCTTTCCCCCCACCCCTACGGACGCTTAGCTGTGCTCCCTACATGGGCTGCAAAAATTAGCGTCCTTTCCTAACCGAACCACAATCAATCAATCAATCAATCAATCAATCAATCAATCAATCAATCAATCAAATCGTACCTCTCCGCGGTGGTGTAGTGGTTACGGTACTCGGCTTCCATCCAAAATACGCGGGTTCGATCCCGGCCGCGGCGGTCGCATTTTCGATGGAGGCGAAAATGCCAGAGGCCCGTGTACTGTGCGTTGTCAGTGCACGTTAAAGAACCCCAGGTGGTCTAAATTTCCGGAGCCCTCCACAACAGCGTTCTTCTTCTTTCTATCTCTTTCATTTCCTTTCCTCCATCCCCACGGACGCTTAGCCGTGCTCCCTACTAGGCACTATATCCCTACATGGGCTGCAGAAATTAGCGTCCTTTCCTAACCGAACCACAATCATCATCATCATCATATCTTCTAACGCGTGCGCCGAACCGGTCACCTTTCGTCGGGGAGAGGCCTGCTGTGAGTTCGATTCCCAGCGCATCCAATGAGATTTCTCTGCGTGTTTTTCTTTGTTGTTCTTACATGCAAATTTTACTGTGTCACTTCCATTACGGATACGACGCAGTGGTGTCTTGGTGGACCCCGGCATAGAGCACTTTCGCGTTAAAATAGACATTGAAAATACGATCAGAAGGGAATTTGGGTGGGACAAACAAGAGCAACACATGTCGCTTGTAATAGCTCCCGATAATAATCTTTACATATTGAGCTGGCGTACACTAATGCGCAATTATGACTGAAGGTTACCTGCATCGCGGTAGGCGGTAGAAATCGAACCCGGGGTCCCGAAGTGCCAAGCCAACACGCCAGTACTTGCCCATGGCAGCTCTTCCTGAGCGGTGCATAGCGTAAAAAAACCTACTGCATCAGCATTTTGCGGGGATCGCGCTTGTCAAACGTCAACGGCCGTTGTAATGTGCGTTAACTGCTACTATAGCAGTAAGAAAAAATGAATCTGTTGTGCTATCACTTCGACATGATCTCGTACAGCTTTTCCCGATCTCTTAAGAAGGCTCCAACGAGTTACTCTTACGATATGCCCGTCAGCATTGAGTTGCGTGCACTTCCCGTCGAGGAAACAGACGTCTGTCCACTAGCGTGAGTGGCGAGTTACGTCGTACCATGATGTACCCTTTAGTTGTCACAGTGCTGGTGAGCCCCCAGTACACGCACGTATATTCAATTTGCACAAGGACCTTGCTCCTCGTAACACGCCTGAATGCTTACCGATATGACATAGACAATTCCACCGCCGACTGCTTCATATGACATCGATTCCCACAAGGCGTGGGTTCTGCTGGATTCTTATCAGCCGCTCATTATTTCTGCAGCCTTCAGTGGGTGGCGGCGCGTTTGCTTACCTATGTACGTTATATGACAAAGCTGGTGAAGGATAAGCGACAGTTTGAAACGCACCAAGACGCGGTGTGATGTCAGCGCCTCCTGCGCTGTGCGATGTCATTGCACGCGAAAGAACATCAGATCGTCCAAAATTTCCGAAGTCCTTCCTTCCGAGCGACGCTATGCCATGCTCCCCTTAAGGGCTGTACAAGCAGCCTCTTTATTTTTCTCCACACTCAGCTGCCCTTCCAATCACACCATCCCGCCCTTATGAAAAAATTTAATGCCATTCTGTAGAGAGTCTGATGAGTTTACGCATCAGGATCACAAAAGTCTCTAATGACTGTCTGATGAATTTCCTTATGTATTCCTGATGTTAGTCTAGTACGAATTGGCCACCGTCTTTCTATAGAGCTCCTAACGCAGAGTTTTTGATGCGCTTCTAATGAATGAGTTTCTGATGCGCTTCTGACGAATGAGTTTCTTACGTGCTCTTGATGAGCTATTCTGATGTATACCTGATGTCAGTCTAGTACATATTGGCCACCGCTTTTCTATAGAGCTCCTGACGCATGAGTTTCTAATGCGCTCCTGGCGCATGAGTTTCTGATGCACTCCTAACGCACAAGATTCCGGTGAGCTCCTGATGCACTGTTATGATGCACTCCTGATGACAGCTTATTACATATTGACCACTGTTCTATAGAGCTCCTAATGCTCAAGATTCTGGTGAGCTCCATGCATTCCTGATGCCTGTGTTGTGGCTGTTACCTGATGTCATGGAAGTGAACGTCTGTACGATCGGTTCAACATGAAGACATTAATAACTTACATTCTTCACATTCATGCAAAGGCATGCTCACTGCACAGGTAGATGAATCCTTTTTCTTTTCGTTTTGTGGTTTACTGCAGTCCTAACGCATATGAAATGATGGAGGCATTTCGAAACAAGCACTGCAGTGACAACTAATCTATATTTAACAGGGCAATGAAAGGGGCTATCTCAGTGATTTCTACATTTGCTATGAATGCACTCTCCTACACTCACAAATAAAAATAAGACATGAAGAGAGGTTCACAGAAGAAAGCAATTTTCTGTTTGATTTCTTGACACAGCAATGACGAAGGGCCAGTCTTGTTCCACCGATTGTATGGGTAAAGCTGCAGCTAGTGCACAACCTGCAAGAAAATGTGTGAAAATTAAGCACAGCATTGAAGCATAGCAGCACCAATACTAGTTTTCTATACTGCTTGGTGCAACAAGTGAGCAGGTGCTGAAGTGTAACACATGCAAAAAACATTTTACAGTTGATGCCATTTTACAATGTAATGATATATTTTTATCAGCTGCACTAATAATCAATCTGCATTCAATATTCAACTACCTAATCTTATTTTTGTGCAGGACAAACAGCAGTAGTACTTTGCCTTCACAAGAAGTTTAAAAACCAGCACAGTAGTGGAAACAGGCCAACACGTTCTGTATACTCATACAATATGTGCTGGCCTATTTCTGCAAGCATTTAGGATATTCACATCATGCAGATTTTTTCAAAATACAAGGCCTAGGTGATGCTGCTGCATGGAAGCTGTCCGAACCAGTACGCTTGAATGCTGATAGTTTTCGTTTACAAACCACAGAAGAATCTAAACTTTGGTGTGAGATACTGCTACATCTTTGAAATCACGAAAGGGTACCACCTTACACTGAAAGGGTACTCCATACAAGCACGTAAATTACAACAGAACACTACTAAATTTGCAACTAGTTTAACCAGAAATCACACATTGTTTAAAGTTTCACATGTCATATATATATGCGTCACAAGAAAATTGCAAAAAGCCCAAAAAGAAAAAAAAAAAACTCTGCAGACATATAGTTCCACATATACACTGGCTACTTCTGATTTGAGACAAAAAAAAAAGGGAAAAAACTTGCTTTCATGACCAATTATGCAAAATGTTACCAGTAAACTGATCTAGTGCATGAATTGCCTTTAAAATATGAAACTGTGTTTATACAAAGGGCAGCACAGATCAGATAGGCAATTGTTAAAATCCAAGTGATGCAACACCAGAAGAATTCAAAAGTGCATACACAAGTAGTTTAGCTGTGCAGTGGAAGAAACATATCTGCGAAGCCCTGTTACAGGGCTTCGCAGATACGTTTCTAAAATAAAGACAGCTTTATAATGAACAAGGACAGGAAAACTGTAGAGGCATTTCATGTAAGCAGGTGACAAACTTGCTTGTATGCCGTAAACTGCTGCCAAACAAAGTAAGCACAATTATCTCTCCCTCTCCTTTTTTTTTCATAGTGGAATATATGCACTAACTCTTCTTCGTAACCCCCTGTTAGTAGTTAGCACTGTTCCTGTCTTCCATGAGCTTTCCTTCAACCAATTTGTGCATTGCTTCAGAGGAAGTAGATAATACTTACACGCTTCATTCTGCTAGCAGGTTCTCGCTACCACATGGTGGTTGTAAACACATTTGAAAATGGGGGAATCCCCTATGTGCGAGCATATGGGTTGCACAACTTTTCATTGAGGTTTTTAATACTTCACGAAACTTCCCAGATAAATATCAACAATAAAACTACTAATTCTACATTGTATAGGTGCTCCAAAGTTATTGAAATACCTTACATACAATGCTAAAGCCCTGCTGAGGTAGATGATATAAAATCTCACTGTTTAAAATGCAGAACTAATCAGAATTACATGCGCTAACAAAAGGTTTAAGCACATCCTGTGATAAACGGGTAGCACAAGCTCAAAGGCGAAGTAGAACACCAATATTAAATGAACTGTCACATGTTTCCTCTGCTTAAGAATTTCTCAAGGGCACAATAGCTTTCTCAATAGGTGCGAAATGTAAGAACTATCAACTTGCACTGAATAAAACAAATGCCTACCACTTAAGAGGACTTGTACAGGCTTGCAAGAACATATCCATCGCCTACAGCATGCTGTCCTCTCCTTGAGCGCCTTAAGCAGCGCCATCGTCATCACTGCGTGCGTACATAACCAACAACACAAAAACGTTAATGAATTTTCAGAAAAGCAGAGTCCAGCAGGCACATGTAGCACACAACAAACACGTTGTGTTTTGGCAATAAAGGCCCTGAAATAATAAGCACACAGTGCTTTAAGAACAGATATTAATCGATTTAAGAAAGCTTGCTGGTACGGATCCACACTGAAAAAACACCACTTATGAAACATGTACACAGAAAGTAAGAGCGACGGGCGAGCACAGTCTGTGCATGAGTTTAGTTAGCACTGTTCTTTGAAGTATTAGTGAAGTAACAGCTTCTTGCAGCTTATTGTAGAAATGCCACTGCAGACCAAACTTGCACACATGTGCTTCACAAATAAAAGGTCATAAATGTAAATTGCCAAACGGATTCCTCATGTGGAGATGATTACACTAGCACTTGTAGCAAAATTTTTTTAAAAAGATTGATTGGTGAGGATTACATGTTCCATGTATATCTGACAGTTAAACTATGCAAAAAATAGTGTACTGCATAATGAATGTTAGCCTTTCAAGAAAGTAATCCTTGCTGCCCTAGAGCCAATCCACATGCACATATTGCACGCTCAAAGCATTGCTACTCTTTCATTCTTTTTTTTTTCTGTATTGTGTTAACACTTCACAAAAACACGAACCCTGTTCTCCAACCTTCAGCAAACACAGTTGACATAAAAATGTATGCCCTTTTCCAACTGACAACCTCATAAAAATATTAAAGCTGTGTTTTTACCAACTTTACTGAACGCCACATCTTAGTTGCACATCGTGCAAATAAAAGCGCACTTTTGGTATCATGCTGTTTAAAAGAAGTGAATGAAAAAAATAAGAGAACCGTAAAGCACAAGTGAGCTTCTTTAACGCACGTAAATGTTGCAAGCCGTAACACCGTGCAGCGGGATTAAAACTCCTGTCAATTTCTGGAACAAACAGTTCCACGCAGCGAGGTAGTCGGAGGCGCGACTAAGATGAGACGTAAGCCACAAACCAACACTGAATGCGCGATGACACCACAGTGTTTTTCTACCGTGCTCCACTCCACTGTAGTTTCTTTGCACGTTGGTTCATTTTACTGAACTTGCGGAACTTTTGTTTAATCCCCAGTGTGAAAAAGCTACGCGATGACCGAAGGGTACTAGTCCCCCCGTCACGTGGAAGACCCCTTTTCATAGCGACAACGCATTGTATCAAGAAGCTTCGGGCGATCGTAATGTACCTAGTACAGCCAAGGAATAACAAAGCCATGACCTGAACGTTGCCGGAGCACAGGCACGCGTAACGCAACGATTCTTGATCACCATCTTCTGGCTGCAATCAGCGGACATGGTAACCGCGCCATATAATTTTTTAGGTACTCGGAAAGCAAAAACATACCTGCCATGCTCAGCCCATCATTCCTGCTTTACCACGCTGTCCGGGCTGTCTTAGTTGTTTCCTGCACAACAAAAGTCAAAACGCAATGAAAATGCTGGTTACATAATTCAGCGGCTGTCTTGGGCTTACCGAAGCTGGGCATCCGCTGTGCACTCTTCAGCTTCGGGGTCAACAATGTAGACATTCGGCGACAGTCTCGTCAAACGTCGGAGGCTCGGGCTAGTGTACTACCGCAGTCACTGCTGCGACGCGCATTGCGTGACGATGAACGCTCACCAACGAATCGCACAATCAACTTGAATAACACATACACCATTGTGGTAAAAACACAGCACTGAGCGCGGTGACAAAGATGTTGTTGTCCGGCCGTTGTGGCTGCCGTAGACGACGACGATGCAGCGTCCGCCGATGACTACATACCCTACAACGTTCCGGCACACGGCATATATGCTCTCGGCGACTAACAACAATGATAAAAGCACAATAAGCGCGCATATTAGCGATACACATGGTAAAAACACAAGCACCGAACGAGCACGTTGCTCCCACTCGCTGCGCCAACAGCACTGTTCCAACCGTTGCCTTACGTTGAAACGTAAAACTACATAGGTGGCGGTAGTGTAGTGTTATTATAAAGAAAAGTTTTGTTTTTAAACCAAGATGTATTCGCAATACTGCACGCAAGTTTGGGACATTTGCATTCTTTTCCCGCTGTTTGCATACAGTTCACAAGATATGCATTTTTTCAGTTTGAGAAATAAGCGAGTGACAACAGAGTGCCAACTTGGTACATCTTGTACTATAGCTAAAACAACACGAACACTAAAAAAATTTCGTCATGTCGTCTTTTTTTTCTGTGTGTGCGTTTAACTATGTTTTTATCTTCAGCACTTAGCGATTTCCAAACACTCCCCTAAGGCAGCACCTATCTCCGAGTCCTATGTCTGATACGTCATTGCCGATCTTGAAGGCAATGCGTTTTGTACTCCAAGCGTCAAATTCTTGTTTCACAGCGCCATGGCGGATGAACGAAGGGTTTGATTACTTTCCCCGTGACTTGGTAGGTGGGTTGTATAGGTTCATAGAGGAATAAGACGTGTATTCTGCAACCCATCCGGCAGCACGGTTAAGCGTCTTGGGGAAATAAAGGGGGTGAAAGGCGTGCAATGCTGCGCCAGAGAAGAAGGGGGTGGGGCTGCAAGAGAGTTATGCTGTGGTGGAGAAGGGTGCGTCTGTGAGGGGGAACGGGTCGTACACGCGCTCGCTTGCCTCTCCCCTTAAAAGAGTGATGGTGAGGAAGGAGAAGGAAGGAGTGTGGGGCGGGGAGTGGGGGGAGAGAGAGAGGGTGTAGGTCGCATGACTTTGGAACCCCTTTGAAGAGATCTGTTTCATTCTAGACATACGGAAGAAAGGATCACCGTGGGACTCAGCATCATGCATTTGTAACTAATGACCAGCTGTTCTTGCATATCCGACTATTAAAACTCGCTATATGGGTCAGATATGGGAGTACTATAGACTGTCCTAAATTTGTACTTTGCCCTCAACATCGCCTTTCGTGTGATCGCGACTGCGACTTGCTTAGTGAATGTGCCCTGCCTCGAAATTTAATTAATTTCCAACACGATTTAGAAGCGCGTTGGAATTTTTTAACATTACGGCGGGATCTCTTTATGATTGGCCGGAACGTGTTTTGTCGTTAGGCGGTGGAGTTCAAATCCTTGAATACTTCTGTCAATTGAAGTCATTGTGTGCGCGGTCATTTGAGTGCCTAATGTATACGTGATGCTAAAACACATTAGTCATTGCTACTCATATTTCCTATGCTTAACATACATGTCAACTGCCTGTACATGCAAATTGTCATCAATTTTAGATTTCTTACTATAACACGATTCAAAAGTGTTATGGAATAGGTGCTCTTTAGCGTTTAGGACAACCGAAAGACAAAAGTTGAATGTTTAGACGTGTAATATAAACTAACACTGCGGCATATTATTAGAACTCTTCACATTTCATTTTTGCTTATGTGTTTTGACATTAGAAAGAAGAGTTGAAACTCTGACTGCTTCGGTGATTTGAGATTTACATGTGCATTGTCATTTGAGTGTCTAATGCGTGCCTAATGCTAAAACGCATTAGTCCTTGCATTTTTAAATATTATTAGAACTCTTCACATTTCATTTTTGTTATGTGTTTTGACATTAGGAAGAGTAGTTGAAACTCTGACTACTTCGGTCATTTGAGATTTTCATGTGCATTGTCATTTGAGTGTCTAATGCATGCGTAATGCTAAAACTCATTAGTCCTTGCATTTCTAATGTCAGTCTAATGTCACATAAGGAATGCATTAGGTTAACATCAGAAACTCAATTTTCATTTTCATAAGGGCGCCCTGCTACTTCCAACACACACACACACACACACACACACACACACACACACACACACACACACACACACCTGCGCCTTGGCATAGGATGTTTGTGTTGACGCCAGCAACATAGTGAGAGCAACCCATGACCATTTTGTCGAAAGTGGGTGTCTTCGGCATCCACTTTCTCACATTTAGTGCTATCACAACCATTCCTTTAAAAACGTTGTGGGATATTGCCGCGTCTCGGCCCGCGGCAGCCAGTCCCGGCCGGCTAGCCAGTTCAGGGCCGTCACGCCCAGCCGCGTCCGCCAGCGTCCCTCCGAGCTCCGGCCCTGCCTAGCACGCTGGCACCAGCGCGCGCCACGCACTGCCCAGTCACCTCGTCCTCGTCCTCTACACCGTCGTCGTCCTCTCGCAGCGTCCCTTGGCGGCGATCCCCACACTCTCCCCCCTCCGTGGTTGTGATGGCACTGGTTCACAACGGCCCGCACGATGGTCGACGCCCCACCAGCGGTAGAGCCTCGAAAGCTGGGGCACCGAGCGAGGTGGCGAAGGAAGCCAGGTAGTGCAGCGCCGGGCATAAGGTCTTGCAGGATCCCGCGGTCCTAAACCTCCGAAGGTCTTGCAGGAACACGCGGGACTTAAACCAAACCCAGGCGCTGTAGCACGACCGATCGTCATCGCCAACCTCTCTCAGAGTAGTGCACCCAGCAGGCAGCCGGTGGGTGTAGTCGCTCGATCGTGGAGTCGATTGCAGAGACGCCGGCCAGCCATCACAGATGAGCAACACGTGGGAGTGTGTCAGAAGCCGCATCGGGACGTCGAAGGTGCCGCCCATAAGTAAAGAACCCCTTGATGTCGGCCGAGCCAGGCTCTCCGGACCGTCATCTGCCTTGCAGACTCCCACTACTAGCTACTTTACGCATCATCCTCATCATCGTCCTCAAGACCGTCATCTCTGTCAGGGTCGTCCCCTTCCTTGTCGTAGTCCTCAAAATCCGGAACTGCGTCAACATCGTCGTCATCACCACCATCGTCTTCACCGGCGCCCTCCTTGTACTTGTCCTCGGACTCTCCATTTTCTTTGTTGTCCTTGTGGTCCGTCTTTTGGACATCCTTCACGTCGTCATCTTCCGACACGTCAGATGAAGCCCGCCTTTACGGCGACTTCTCCGTCTTGGCGTCGCCGGCGCTCCCTTCCTTGGCCGAGATGACATTTGGCCTGCTGTGTCGCGACGTCAGCCTCCTTGTCGGCGGAACTCGAGAGCCGACGCAGCCACTCGCCTTTTTACGTCTGCTGCGCTCCATTGCTCGCAGAGGTCACCAGGCAGATGGGGCGGTGATCGTTTATGTGCGACGGAACGGGCGATGCGGCGTCTCCCACGAACACACGGTCCTTTCCGGAACGCAGCCGGGGCCCCACGTTGGGCGCCATTGTGGGAGATTGCCGCGTCTCGGCCCGCGGCAGCCAGTCCCGGCCGGCTAGCCAGTTCAGGGCCGTCACGGCCAGCCGCGTCCGCCAGCGTCCCGCCGAGCTCCGGCCCAGCCTAGCACGCTGGCACCAGCGCGCGCCACGCACTGCCCAGTCACCTCGTCCTCGTCCTCTACACCGTCGTCGTCCTCTCGCAGCGTCCCTTGGCGGCGATCCCCACAACGTGCTGGTAGAGTGCCATAAAAAGGGCAAATTCATCCATTCGGATATACTAATCTCCTATTATCGATAAACTCGGAGTTCTTGGTTTCATGTTCAAGAATTTCATGCTCCTTGTAGTTCGGAAAAATTTCATGTACCGAATAATGGGCCTATAGCACCCTGCTGTTCACCAGATGCACTTGCGCCGCCATTTTCAATGTCCTCACTTCATATCCTAGTCTCTTCTTTAACGCATGCTGGAAGGCTGTAAACTAGACACAACTCTCCATGAATTCCGGCAGCACATGATATTTGTGCACAGAAAGATCAAACCCCACCACACACTTCGCGAGTCGCTTCTATGGGAGACGCTCGGGAGGGGGGAGGCGGTGGAGATTTTCACAACCGACCTTTCACAATGAAACTCAATCGGCGAGCATGTCGACATTGCAGTTGCATTTGACAACATTCGAGCGTCTGTGAGCCTCAGCTACATTAGCGCCGCAGAGGCTTGTTTTACATATTGCCCGCGAGATGGCTCAGCGTTCCTGCAGCTTCCTTCAATATTTAATTTTTATTATATATTTTTCTTCGGTGCGATGTTGTATGATAGTTGTTGTACTCCAGCAACGTGTATGAATGTCATTAGGATCATATATCATACAAAACAGTCGTAAAAATATATATGAAATGTCATCTATATGGATGACTGCCTTTGTAACTCTATATATCTTAATTGTTCATTTTTTTCTTGATACAAACTGAAGAGTACGCTTTCTTAAAAAACTCATTTTACATAGATAAAGAAAACGTTGCTTTCAAAATCAAGCGAAGAGTAAACAAGAAGGCATAAAACAAAATAATCTTGTTTGCAGCCTAGTCAGCGTCATTATATGAAGTCTTCTGGCGAACCCCGATCATTGGGCTGCCCACGTGCCGCTTTTATGATGGGTCTAATGATACTGTAGTGGCTCCTATGTAGGTGCAGTGGTATGATAAGGTTAGTTTGACTTCCGTGTATACCGTTTTCGTTGTCCTAAGCACGGAGCATTATACGGTCCTTCGATGCACAGTTTCATATTGGAGGTGTGTCTCTCCTGTTTTAAGCGGATTGACTTCCGGTTTGCGCAGCGTATAATCATCGACTCAATTCTGCATGTGGCCTGGGTAAAGATGCCAAGTTAAGTCGATCGCCAGATGGTTGCCGGCTTTCTCGCACAACTCGAAAGGACTAGCAAGATATCAATATGCAAAAGACAAAGCGAACCATGGCACTATTAAGCCTAATGAACATTACAGGCGAAAAAAAAAAAAAGAACACATGACATCCATAGCGCATGCATAATCGCTATTCATCTGCCTGGGTAGGCTCGCTTTTAGTTCTAAGTCGAATGTCGTAATTTCTGTAGGTATAATAGACCACATGGACCCAGTTTTGATTTAGTTTGATAACTTGAATATGACAGAGAGGAAGAGTCAAGAGCAGTCAGAAACCGCTACCAAGAGAGACGGAGGTATTGTAGCCTGCTCTCCGAGAGAATGCTATATTAAAGTTTGGAAGTTTGAGCTGGGAGACAAATCATACGGAGTGATCTCATAAGTATTACACAGAGACAACGATTGACTTAAGAATCATGAATACGACTACGATGCATAATGTCATCAAATTAGCCTTAACCTGCATGTACGGTGTTCGGTGGAGGTAGCGCGAAATATTTTAATATTTTAAGATATTCTTAATCCTAGCTCGGAACGAATAGAAAACATGAGCCCACCTGAGGAAGACGATCAGAGCTGCTAATGTTACTTACCGCTGCACAGTCATTATTCGAGTAATTTGTTAAACGATGTCAATCAAAGCAATCGTAAGCAAACCCAAGTCTACCGCAAGCAGTGTGTTGACTATAGATAACGTTCTTTTGCCCTCATGCACGACAGTAAAGGGCTTCTTTCCACCTGTGTTGACCAGCGCCGACCTACCCTCTTGTGTGCTTGAAAACGGAAGTCGCTATGTCTTATCAGCAACGTTCTTGGCTCAGTGCGCATGAAATAGACTGACATAAATGTTTTGGCAAATATTTCGAAGCGCCTACACGCGGAAATCTAAATCGATCCTAGCCAACTCGGCTTGAGCGCTTGAGGCAACCGATGTGAACGACAGCATTAACCACGACTGGTAAACACAAAGTTGCCATCTCGTAATCCTGGACGGGTTGTCCCAACAGTATACCGCACGGTCTGGCTCATTAGCTACACCTGTTCTCTACAATAAAAGCATATCCAAACGAGGAACCTTCGGCTGTGCAATATTTCGTTCCCTGCTTGGTTTTCTACCAGGAAAGGACTGTTACCGCAAAACGCCTACAAAGCACCACCCTTTGAGTCAACGAATTTAGAGCCTCATTTATCTATACGGTCCTCAATGTCAGTGCACGTTAAAGAACCCCAGGTTGTCGAAATTTCCGGACACCTCCACTTCGGCGTCACTCATAATCAGAGCTGGTCTTGCCACGTTAAACCTCACAAATCAATCAGTCAATCTATATGTCCTGTAGTGACACCTGCTTGTACACCGAACGAGTACGCGCGTGGTAGCAGCGTGAACTTGCACTTCAAAGTTTAGAATTTAGATCTAGAAGTGCTCTGGCTACGAACGCTGAAGTTCTAGAAGTGCGCTGGGTACGCTGGCTACGCTGGCATTGTTTCACATGAGATGGTATATAAAAGTGCCCCCAGGGGCAATCTCTTCGACAAGAGGCAGAGAATTTTTTCACTCGGAGGTACCTTTCTCCCTGGCACTACAGCGTTTTGTTGGATTTCATTTGAAAATGGAAATATAAGTGAAAGATTTAGACGTGAACATTTGGCAGAAATATGTCCGGTTGAGCAGAATAATGTTACAGTTGAAACAAGGTTACGCCAACCAAGGCACTTTTTTACTTGAAACGTAAGAAACCCGGATTTTCGGGGCCTGCTCGGCCTCTTCTTCAAGGATGACGGGATGCTTTAGAGAGCAAAGTCACTATATGCGCGATTCTTTGCTTAGTCAGTAGGGGTGCTATTCTCAGACACGTGGCGGGGTCAGTTGAAGTAGGCACTCGTCAGCGCGTCTGCATATAGCCTACCAATTTAAAGAGCGTGATTGTTGACTTCTCTATCACTGAGGACAGAAAACTTTTAAAAATGACGAAATTTAAGATAGCTGAGGATGAATTTGCAGCTCAGATACGGACAGCGAAAAAAGAAAAATATTGTTGTTTCTACACCTGCTCAAAGTACAAATAGGAAAAACACTGATGTTATTTATAACGTTTGGAAGTATTCCACTGATTTTCTGGCTAAGATTTGCGACTTTCCTTTCTTTCTTTTTCTTTTTTTTTTGTGGATGTCGGTACTTAGCAATGAGCCCATATCGCGTTTTGTGTGCTTTAGATGGTCATAAACGTTCCAATTTGTGAGACTGGTGCAGTTCTCGCTTCATATGTGCAGATTTTCGAAATTTAAGCTAAGGTATTCTCAACCTATTGCATTCTGCCTTCTTGCCAAACAATAACCAAGGCATAAATCAGTGTTCTCTTTCCTACAACGTGTTAAAGCGTTGTCGCTTCGTTCAAATGTTACGAGGTTTGGTCAAATCCCTTCGACGCTTGTGAAACGCCTTCGGCTTTGATACATTTGTTCGAAGGAACAAATAGTTAGATAAACAGGGAGAGATTGAAATTACTATGAAACACCACTCGGAAACACCACGCCTTTTAAGCGTAAAAGCCATCGTGATCTGCATATCTTACGTTGCACCACGCTTCATAGTCTTTGATCTGATATCACCTCGATAGGCTGAGGTCATAAAGAATTGCAAGTCTGCTTAAACACACACTAATTAATATGTTTATTTATTCATTGATGTATTTGTTTTATACTTCGGCCTTATGTAGATGCGCGGAACGTCCAACATATAAAAGGTAGCATGACGCGATACATATGATCATGACGAAATATTTTTGGTGGAGCAGCTGTCATCCTTAATTCGAGCGATCGATGGCATGTGAAAAAAAAAAGAAAAAGGAAAAGGGAAGTTGTACAGATATGTTCGTGCTCGGGCAATGGCAGAGGTAAACATCTATTAATTACGGTGACCAGTTCTCGTCGAACGGATACGTCAGGGGCCAAGACTCGCATTGCTGTGCCTTGGGCGTGTTGGCGTTCTCATTTCCATAACATATCTAGCGCCAACGTGCAGGCGAATAAGAAAAGGGAGGCGCAAAAACAGTAATGTTCCAACTCCAACAAATTCTCTCTTCGAAGAACAATCTCACTTATGCGCCACGCTCAGTGGCGCCACACCCGCCAAATGTATAAGAAGGCAATCTCCTCATCCAACAATTCAAGCGATAGGGTGCTAACATGGCTCGCGCTCCAATATTTTCGACCACATGTGCTCGAGAACCTTGTGGCGTAGGCTATCTTTAAACGCACAAACACTAACAAACAATCAACGGAAAAGCGACCCTCCTGATTAGTTTTCACTACGATGTGTGCGATTAATCGAATGTCGCAGATATTCTTCGAATATTCCATTTGTAATATTTCTTATTGTTTCGAAAATGGGGTGTTTGAATATTCGAGTTGGGTCGAATATTCTGAATGATTGAACGCGCGATCAAGTCATCATGGCGAAAATGGGTGATCATACGCGTTTACCCTAGGTACAGATACAGGTGATGTCTATACGGCCATGTTTTTCGTTGGTTATGTTCGTTCGTTCGTGGCGCAAATGGGTGATCATACGCGTTTACCCTAGGTACAGATACTGGTGATGTCTATACGGGTATGTTTTTCGTTCGTTATGTTCGTTGTTTATGTTTGTTCGTTGAATTTCAGATGTAATTTTCGAGGTGTTTCTGCGCTACCTTTAAACGTACTATAGCTCTAAAGGGCAATTTTGCAACGTATACCTGTTTAATATACAGCCCTTCCCTGGAGTGTCATTGTATATACGTATAGTGAGACTTTGTTACCTAAAATTAAAATCTGAAGCTTCCAAACTGGGCCTTCAGTCACAACTAAATGCGCAAGTTGATGCACTTCATAGGAACATGTTTTACTCAATTACGGTAGCTAATTAACGCACTGTTGACTGAAACCAATGGCGTTGGTGATCCACACCCACCCGGCTTTGTGTATTGTTTGCAGACGCGAGGATGCGAGAACACATAAACCATGTAAAATCAGAAAATATCGCATTCTGACCACAAGTTTTGTCTCAATCAGCTTACACACGGGGCATGCGACAGCAGTTACCAGTTGCCCGAAGAGATAACCGGTTCGAAGGTGTCGTTTGCCGACCGTTTACAAAAGACTGTATAGTAATAGAATGTTGTACGGTCGGTGGTCTTCAAATCATTTCGGCCCTGGTGAACAAGTTGGGCCGCATCAAGCACGATTGCGGTGGAGTTCGCAGATCGAAAATCTCGTCTGATTGCATATAGCGTACAGTAGAGGACGCGAGAAGGGGACGCAAGACGGGACAGTATACGACACGAAGGGGCGCATGCGTGGAGCTATACAATGTTTGTGAGACACATTATCGGGGCTTTCGTGTTTACCGAAGGGCCTAGTCGTGATTGCCTGCGCCCGGCGTTGCGCTTCTGAAATGGTTTAGTTCCTCCGGGAGGGCGGTTTACGCTGGTCGAGACAGAGACACCGGGAAGTAAGTAAAATTAACGAAGCAAACATCGAAAAAAGACAAACCACAGGAAAGAAAATGTACGGGGTAAAGGAAGTTCCGGCCACAAGCAGTCACGGCAACTGGAAGTCGTTCGTGAAGGAGTGCAGCCACCAAACAAGTACACGGCCTGCTTCTAACGAGAAAGGGGTACAGTTAATTGTTGACTAAAGTGGTTGGCTTCTTTTGTCAAGTCGTTTGTCTTTCGTTTTCTTGCTCGCCGGCGCGAAGCTGCTGGCTGCGTTCTTACCGCCTGTGCCTCTGCTTATGGCGCTGATCTTCTTTTCTTGACTCAGAGTCCGTTCTTCAGCTACATCGAGTACGTTAATGGTGTTACGGAAAAGTTTAATGCGTCCCGGTTCTCGCGTTTTACCGTATGACTAACGCATTAGCGAATGTTGTCGCTGCTGCTCCTTACTCGCTTGGGGCAACGTCATTATGGTGACGTGACAAGCACGCATTAAGTTGCCAATTTTGACGATCCTATGCATCTAGCCTATGCACTAACGAGTAATACAGTATGGTAGTCGATATTGGACTGCGTCAAATGAGCGTCTGTAATGGCTGAAAACGTTGAGTGCAAGGGAACGGTGACCAAAAGGACAAAAGGGTAACTCAATTTCTTGTGCAGCTTTGTTTGCTTGTCTGTTTTCGTCTTTGTTTCATGCTGCCGCGGATTAGATGCTTGCGTGACAGTGCGTCTGTAGCAAGATAAACTTGCGTTGCTCATTTTGAACGGAAAAGATTGTAAAAGGCAAGAACGGTAAATAAATAGCGTTTCACTTCGCTTTCGTCATTGATTATCCCATTACTTTCTACGTAGCAGTCATTTACAAGCACCCTGGAGCGATATTATGCAGATCGTAAAGCTGAAAAATCAGTTTTGCAGTGCATAACATGCCATAAACACAACGCTTACGTAATCCATGCCTGGCTAACAGCTCTTAACTACACTTGACAAAAATGGTTGTTATGCTTGAGGCAAAAATTTCTGTTCACGTATGCGCGTGTGTTGCACACGTTTTGTCGCCATTCAGCACCAGTGGTTGTAGGAAGCATGTGCTTTAACCTTATAGCGTTCACGCCCATTCGCAAAGAGCATCGTCCCATCTTTGATCTACGGTTCCTTCATTTTCGGCGAGAGCAACGAAATTTTTCTTGCCCCCTCACAGAAGATATCGGCCGGCATCCACAAGCTGCCGAATCACCGGTAGCCAGTATTATATCAGTAGCGCGCCCCGTTTGAGGCAGCAACCTCTTCGCTCAAGGCGCTCTTTTCGAGGCTCACTGGAAAGTTTGAAACTCGAACGCCGACACCACGAACCAAAGAGAAAGCGTCTCCACACTGCTCTTCTTGCCTGCCCTGTCATTCTCTCCCGCATTTCCTCGCTATTTACTTTCAGCGGACCAAGCAGGGGGGCCAGCAAGCAACCTCACCGCGTACGTATTACGCTTTCGCCACTCTCGGCCTTCGCCGCGTTGTACTTCGTTTGTGCCGTAATAGAATTCTTCACTTTCACTGCGGGCGGCAGCGCAGGCAAGCAGAGGGGCCGGCGCTTTACTCCTCCATCTCGAGCGTACCGGCACCACGGCATCTAACATATCTCTTCACTCTTCCTTTCCAAGATTCATCTCTTTTTTTTTCTTCTTTTGAACATCACCCGTCACACAGCCCAGCCATCCGGCCTGGTAGCCACGTGGAAGCCTTGGGGGCGACCAGTGGCCTGTTCGATTTAGAGAAACGTCTTTCGCTAGAGCGCCGCAAGGTGTCGCATCAATCTAGCCGAGCAAGCGAGAAGTGTGAGGAGGGAGTGCGAGGAGGACGGTGGCTCACTTGATTGGGCCCACCGAGCTAGCGAAGCTTGGCACAAACGCGAAGTGAGAAAGAGCTAAGAGAAGCGTATGGAGCCACCCACACCACCCAGGACGCTCAAAATGAAAAGGACCAAGTTTAGAGTGAACGTAAAATATATACGCCCTGTGCCCGAGGACGACGGACGCTGTACTTCAGCAGCAGCACTCTCCCGTGGTCCTTCCTCCTCTCCCGTTTCCCGCCAAGATTCGCCCATCTACCCCCTTCTTCCCGACCTCGGCCTCCGCTAACCCCGCCGCCTCCTCGCCGGGTGTAATTCTCCCTTCAAAGTCGCCCACCTCCTCGTTTGCTTTTTCTCGCGAGAGGTGCCGGTGGCTGTTCCTATTTGTTCGCTCGCCTTCGACGACGTACATGATATTTCTTTCCGGGCCACCATTTATTTTCTTCCCGGCGGCCCGTTAAAGGAACGCCAAGTGGCCTGATGATATTGGTGCGAGTGGAGGACGAAGGGGAGTGCCACGGAGTATAGGACGCGAGAAAGCAAGCTGCTGTGGCTATTTTGTCTCCCGTCGCTAGCAGCGCAGCTAGTGTCCGCGAGGCGGCGCTCCCGTCTTTTTACCCAGCCGCTGTGTGTGCGTGCGTCTGCGTGTGCGTGACTGTGAGCTCGTGTGTACGTTTGTGTTGGTATGGTGTGCGTGCGGCACTGCACTAGAGTGTTCGCATGCTCGCGTGCTCTTTTCTTTCTTTCTTCTTTTTTTTGTGATGAAGCTACGAATGATTGTCAAATTTAGAAAAGTGTCGCGCGTGTGTGAGAGAGAGAGAGAACCTAGAGGTGGAGGTGAGCAGGAAGACGACGACGTTATACCAAGCTCTGAAAAATTGCGTGTTTTCCTCCGTTCACCACTGCTCAACAGCTGCCTTGTGTGCTCGTAAAATTGAAAAAGAAAAGAAGAGCAAAAGCTCTGTGCTGTTGCGATTTTAATATCTGCGGCACGACTCTTGTTTCTTTATCAGAAACCGGAGGGTTTCTGGAGCGCGGCTTCATGTATGCTGCGGCTGCGTCGAGATGGGAACATGAGACGCTGGCCTGTTTCTGTAGGACGCGCCATGTCATAGGACGCCCGGCATTATTATTTGTTCGGTCCAAGGGTACTGCTTGCTGATATCATTCCTTCAATTGAAGAAAATTGCAGATGCCGGCAGCGCTTGTCATCCACGAAACCTTTTCTTTTTTTAAAAAAGGAAAATCTACCGTGACAAAACATGTATTGTTAAAGACGGCTTCTTCTCTTATAAGTATACGGAGAACTCCGTTTGTATAAGCAAGGAAAATCCGGTAGATGGGCTAGATATATCCTTACATGAAAATTTACAATTCCACCCAACCTTTCGTTTAGCCATTGAATTTGTTAATGTCCATTCTGAAAAGCCCGCTTGACCACCGAAATACATCAATATTCAAGACGTTCTTCTGCTACTAACCACAGATCCCGTACGCTCGATTGAGCTTTACTATACCGAATGCCATTGTGAAATAAATGCGGAAATTTCTGTCTGTTGCTGTTCCAGGAAAAGGACCGTATGCTTAGCTGTGAGTGTTATTAGTGAGCATTTCTGAGCAATAGTTCAGTGACGCATTGTACGAGCTTTTGTCACTCATAACGTTCGCATATAAGCGCGTGCATTTCTTCCAACTCGCATAAAACAGCGTGTCTTAAGGAACGAATGGAGCTGAAAAAAACGTACAAATACATAGCTCAGTAAGCTTCTATCCACTTGACCTTTCTCTACAAACCAATTCAATCATTACACCCGAGAAGTTTGCTCACTACGGAATTTTGTGAACTTCGCACGCGAATATGAGGAGTCATCTTAGACCGGTTACCTTCTGAAGACATGTAAACATGGCTCTGCTCACGTACTCCGATCTGCAACAAGTGGGCTATAAGATTTTTTCACGATGGAGGTCCATCTGACAAAAGCAGAGGAGCACCGGAAAGACTAGTAATGTTGTGCTGAAGTATGTGTATAGATGAGAAATATACGCATTTCTCTCAATATATGTGTCACGTTCCACTACAGCCCGTAGAAAGCAGGAAAGTACAGCGTAACCCACCCAAAACGGGGGACAATAATTGTCTTCCCAGAATCCTGCAGCACAATCTGACTCAAGAGCACACAGTACTTTCACCGCTGACTCGTTGACGCTGCTCGAGAAACATATTCAGTGAGAAGTGAGTCCTGGCTTTGTGAAATTCGCAAACACTAAGAATGCGACCCATACAAACAGCAATTACGTTGGCCGGTTTCATAGTTAATCGCACAAACATAAACACGATCAAACACTACGCAGGCGCGAGTTGGGCTTACTTCGAAAAGGTTGTTTCAAACACTTATGAGCTATGTGGTACTGCGCGGCAGCACGAACATTTTTAATGGCCCTGCCACGTTGGTCTAGTGCTATGGTACTCGGCTGCTGATCCGAGGGTCGCGGCGGCGACATTTCGATGGAGGCGAAATGTTGACCCCAGGAGATCGAAATTTCCGGAGCCCTTCACTACGGCGTCTCTCATAATCAAATGGTGGTTTTGGGACGTGAAAACCCCAAAAATCAATCAAACATTTTTAATGTTCGACGGGATCATCAAAGAACTGCCGACATCTCAGAATTTCGGACATTCCTTATCAAACGTAGGTATGCAACTTACGTTATCGTTTTCTACAACCAACTCTAGCACATCTAGAGCGGTATTCTATATTCTGTCCACACTTGAAGTGGGGAGAAGCGAATCCTTTCTTAAGACTTCTCATTGCCCGCGGGCAGAATAAGAAGCACGCGATGTAACCATCAGAATTTACGAAACCCGAGCGTAACGGGATCGGGAAAAAAACGACATGTCGTAGAAGGGGTCGGGAGTCTAGGGCACAGCACTGTGAAGTGGACGAACGAAGAAATGGGACGCTTTATTAAATTAGAAGGAAAAAGAAATCTTTTGTCGTTGTAACGAGATTATTTCTTTTCTTTCACCCGAGTCACTCGACTGCATAGGTCGGAGACAATAGAAACGCCTGAAGGGTCTTTCTTTTTCTTTTCTTTTTCGTTTTTACCGCATGCCATGCTCGGAGCACTTGTCTCTACGCTATCCTTGACTAAAAGGAGCGAGTCTTTTCCTTGTGTAATTATGTTCGTGCTTTGTCTCCGCCATAAGCACTTGATCCTAAGTTCTTCGCTTGTGCTCCTATACCATCATCTTTGTTCCAGGGATTCATTTTAACGTCCCCCCTCGATGTTCTTGCTTTTCGTGGGTACACATCGTGTTTAATTTCGCTCTTCTCGAAGGTTTCACTCGCAACGAGCACAAGCAACTAATGTTCTCTCGGCCTCTAGAGTGTCGTTCGTCCCAGCCAGCTATCGACAACGATGTCCTCTAAGGGAAGTAATTCAGAGAAACAAAAACGCAAATAACCGCGTTTCTAGCGCTAATATTTTCCTAGTTTTATTTTATTTCGGCGCCGTTGAAAAAAACTTGTACGTGGTATCTCTTTTGTGGTCTCTTATCATCGTCCAGCATGAGGAACAGATACAATAGTTAATGTAAGGGCGGTGATCTAAATATCGCATGAAAGTTATGTCCTTCTCGAGAAGGATGTGACTGCTATAAAACGTGCATTCGCTGCTGACTTCGTATTCATTCCGTTGTCGAGAGAGTTACGCGCTCAGGACAATGGATGAGTCGCTGAAATGACGACGCTGTTCCACGAATAATGCGCTCAGTTGTCCACCATTGCACCGCATGTCGCATGCAGCGCATTCCTCCCTCATGCTTAAATTTCTCTTACCTGTTACACATGGGGACGTGCGACACGACGATTTCTGAAGACGCGACGATTTCTGTAGGCATTTGGGAACAATCCGATCGCTTGGCATTTTGCCGGTGTAGAATATGCCAAGCATAAAAGCGGACAAAATATGGCAACCAAAGGACCATCATAGCACGGCTCAAGTGGAACAAATGAACAGCTCTGCGCAAAATAGAGTGCACAATCACAACGTAAGCTGCAGGAGCATTATGTTAGGATCGCTACAAGACGAGTTTCTTGGCGCTCGCAAGCACTGCGAAATGAAGGTAGTGCTTCAAAGCGCTCACATTGTCTGAACAGTCAGCTGCATGTTTTGATACTAAAAGTGCATTGAAAGGGCATTCCATGTGACACTACGTTAAGGAGTTGAAGCCCGCTTAATACTGAGTCAGCGTAATGTGCAAAACCGCGCAGCTACAGAGAGTGGACCTACGCAGCTACGCACGCGCTAGCGTTGCACCCGAGGGTTCGCGCGACGGAGCTCTTGGGGTTCATTCTCGGCTTCGCCTACCTCACGTTCCGCGCGGCAAAGCTCTCGGTCTCATACTAGGCTGCACGAGCCTGGAGGCTTGCGAAGCGTTGCTCTCAGGCCTCATGCTCCAGTGCGCGAACCTGATGCTCCGCAAGGTGATGCTCTGAGGTTCATTCTTGGCTGCATGAGCCTAAGGGTTCCCGAGACGATGTTCTCATGCCTCATACTCGGCGGGACGAAGCTTAGGGTCCTCAGAGTGATATTCCCTGTGTCATTCGCGGCTGCGCGATCCTGAAGGTCAGAAAGGGGATATTCTCAAGCCTCAGTTTCGACTGCACGAACCTCAGGGTCTTCAAGGTTATGTCTCGGCATCATTCTGGGATGCGGGAGCCTTAGGTTTTCCAAGACGATGTTGTGAGGCTTCATTCCCGGCTGCATGAACCTTAGCGTCCACAATATCATGTTCGTGGGCTCATTCTCGGCTTCATGATCCTGCTGCTTCTTGTTTCCTTCTGCGGAGCAGCCTGTTGTGCCGACTTAGCCTTGTGGCAGGCGCACACGTAGCTTTCCGCTTGGTTTCGTCAGTAGCTCGATCCGTATATTGCGAGCAGGCGCCATAAGACATACTGAAGGGTCTTTATTTTGCGATTTTTGCGGCAAAAGCCCACCGCCGAGAACTCACCACAGCGTGATCTGATGACGATGGTGACAAGGCCCTTCGCAGTGGGCGGGCAGGTTCTTCGTTTCCTTCTTCTGTTTTTCACCTACTTCGTCATCTTCCTCTCGTCCACTTCTCTTTGGCCTCCTACTTTTTCCGAGTATTCATCAGTGAGCTCACGGACTGTGACTAACAAGCGTCAGTCGTCCTGAAATATCAATTGGGCCACCAAAGCCGTGGCTGAGAGCGCAAGGTGGAGAACCTATGGGTGGGCCACGCTATGGGCTGAATCGCTTCAATGGAATCGAGTTCAGTGCCGCGAAAGCGTGGAAATATATATATATATATATATATATATATATATATATATATATATATATATATATATATATATATATATATATATATATATATAGGACTGTATATGCAAAAATGGCTTAGGTTGCCGCCAGTTTATAACAGAATTGACGATGCGCCTCTTAGAGAACGAGGGTTTAGTACATCAACGTTTCGGTCGGAGCCCGACCTTTTTCAAGAAAAGTTGCTAGCAATCTTCTTATTATTATTTTTAATTTTAATTTTTATTATTTCCGTATATTCTCACCCCACTCATTCTCTTTCCACCTTTGACCTTCTCTCCTTACTACAAGACAAAGTGTGGTATATAAGGCCATACTGGCCTGTGGTTAACATGTTTTGAAAAAAGTCGGGCTCCGACCGAAACGTTGATGTAATAAACCGTCGTTCTCTAAGAGGCGCATCGTCAATTCTGTTATACACTGGCCGCAACCCAAGCTATTTTTGCATATACAGTCCTATATGTATAACAGAATTGACGATGCGCCTCTCAGAGAACGACGGTTTATTACGTCAACGTTTCGGTCGGAGCCCGACCTTTGTCAAGACATGTTAACCACAGGCCAGTATGGCCTTATATACCATACTGGCTTGTGGTAAACATGTCTTGAAAATGGTCGGGCTCCGACCGAAACGTTGATATGTAATAAACCGTCGTTCTCGAAGAGGCGCATCGTCAATTCTGTTATATATATATATATATATAATGATTCTGGCGAAGGCCATGCCACGGCCGAAACGTTGAGCAATAATAAACGTGCGATTTCCGCAGTGTGCAAGTCGTTTCTAATCTATATATATATTTACATAGTTTTATTTACGAGCTTTTTTTTTTTTTTACTTCGGCTTGGGTCCAGCGTTTTATGACAGTGTCCGCTGAGCGGGCGCGCCGATTACGTAGGGTAGGCCGATCCTTGGGATAGCACAACGGTGAATACCGACACGGCTTCAAGACTCCCTGCCTTCCCAAGCCGCAGTCAGCGCCGGCAGCACGTAGCGTGCCTGCATGTACATATCACAGGCGCATCGTTCTTCATTGTACTGACACATAGACCACGCTGAATTAGCGGTCGCTTAGGAAACCAGAGGGTTTGAAATTAGCAAAAGATTAGGTTCTTATGATTCTTCATATAGGTTGCTCATATAGAGGGTTGTACGCGTTGCAGAAAAAAAGCTAACGCGTTACGATTCAGTGAAAAATATCCCTGCTTATAGTTACCGATTACTGCCTCACGAAAGTGAGACAAGAATTTCTAGAAGGTAATCGGTTATGATGTACGTCAGTTTCGTTCCATTGTTAGGTTCCAAACACTTGCTCACCTTCTAAGACCAGGAAAGCCGCCCTGACATGATCTTGCTTTAAAGTGAACGAATTACGCTTAGAATAATGCCACAATTCGGCAGTGTCAGACAACTTACGGTAAGCCTCGATCTCAAAGGCGGAGTCTCTGAAGCATTACACGAAGTGGTAATGTCTTTAAGGCCAGACAAAAACTTAAACTGAGGCTTCGTACGCTCGCATTGGTGTGTGAGGAGGGCAGTTGCACTTATGCGGTGACTCATAAGGACTCATGGTAAAACCCGTAGGCGTGCTTATGTGTCGTTAAGAATTGCAGGAGCCAAGGTGCCAAGGAGTAGCCGGCGCCTTATTTGTGCGCCAACATCTCCTAATATCATATCAATAAAAGAAAAAGAACTGTGCTCCACGTCTTCTGCGTGGCCCAACAAATTTTCGGTAGCTTCGGATAAGTTGGGCTCATACTTATAGAACAAAAGCCGGGAGCTATATATTGAATAGGACATCAAAACTAGGAGACTAGGAAATAGGAGATCAAAGAATAGGAGATACCGACTCAGACGCCTACACGACCGGGCGTTAGGATCAGGAAACCAAGCCGGGTCCTTCAGATGTGTCTGACCAAGTATATCTATCCGCGAAGCTGCCGCCCACTCCGAATGTGGGCATAGTACTGCAGTTCGGGGCAAACAGAAACGCTAATTCGTTCATCTCCTCCCGAAGCTTGTAGTGCCTATAGTGCATATGATTATATGTTTTGATTAGGAAAAAAAGTAAGTTTATTTGATTCACGGTTTCTTTCTTAATCTTTACCGAGTAAAGACATACAGCGTAGTCTATCATTTACGAAATACACAGAACATAATTTCTTACAAGAGATCAGCTACACGCAGTCTTAAGATTAAGCAAAAGCATCGTTGCTTAATACCCGTGCCTTGTCATAAAGCCAGTGACCTTGTAGCGATTTTTCCGACTCCTTGTTCTTTGTATAGATCACCCAAGCCTGTCAGCAATATAGGAGCAACCATCCATTTAACTACTTCAACTACCTTGTTCGCTCGCCGTGGACCATTGCAAGACATGGATATTGCGCTGGGCCAGTTTCACCGGCTCCCGGTCACCGTGTGAATTTATGCTGCGTCCGCCTGTTTTCCCGTTTGCGTCACAGCCGCAACTTTCTGAACATACGCTTCGCCCTCCCAGACCAGTTTTAGTGCGTACAATCGAATCGCCAAGGGACCACCGTTGGACACGCGGACTCACCTGGGTTGATACTGTCCCCACCCTTCATCATCATCTTTGCTTTTTTTTCCCCGTCTTCTTTCAACGCGTACATCCCATGCGGTAGCTTCAGCACATTTCTCCCCCGTCACCAGGCTGTGGGTAAAACAGCAGCATGCTTTCAAGCTGCTATACGATTACAGCCATTACTATATCTTCTCGGAAGCATCAAAACAAAAAAAGGGCTACTGCCACGTGAAGCTCATTACCAAATTAGCGTAGACGTGCATGACACGTGTGTGCGATAATGTCGCGGAACTTCTCTACGTCTTGCTGCGAGGGATGTACCGTGAGCGTCGAACCATGTTCGTCGCATATTAATATGCCCATTTGTAGCTGTGTTCGTAAGGCGAATGGGACATTCGTAGTTCTTTTATGCCTTACTACGGCCTCCTGGACAACCACTGTCTTGAATACTAGATGATGCAGCGATGTTGCGATGTTCAAGCTTTCCGTCATTTGGGTCTGTCGTTTACGAGGCTACCGTACTTTTTTTTTCTTATTTGTGATCTCGTTTAAGCACGCACGTCGTCGCTCACTCGGTTTGTATGGCGCAAGTAAGAAGGGTTTTGTACCTACTAACGAGATTACTGTTGTCTATTTTGCGTTTCTGCACCTTTTAAGCGTCGCGGTAGCTCTTCGATAGCTTTAGATGAAAACGATCAAGAGTAGTTTATATGATTGGTATGCCAGTGATTACTGAAAATACTAGAATCTTTTACTGTGCTGCCTAAGGGCATGTGCAATATCTTTTTTATTTTTGGTGGGCATGTGCCCCCGCCAGAGAAAAAGCAAGAAAAAAAACATGCATTAGCGTGACTAGTGGCTTCCTGAAGACGTCATCTGCTGCCGCTAACTATGTTGATGGCAACCACGATGAGGTGCACGTGAATACAGATGTTCACCAAGGAAAGCAGGATCATAATTCAGCGAACATATGTACGGGTCACCGCACAAAGTTCTCTGTTCTTGCAGCACACAAACATCACTAATGAAACAAAAATTTCCGGGAAAAAAAATCTATATCACCCGAAGCCGTCAGCAAGGAAATTTTCCATGCAGAATGGCTTGGAACTGCAGTGTTACGAGTAGAACCAACGTCATTGCGCTAATTGACTCATGTAGGATAACCAGGAACGACAGCACTGTGGTGGCTAAAGGGTAGATCATTGTACGACGTAACTTCGGCACTCAAGCTCGTGCACAAAAGTCTGTTTTGTGGAAAAGACGTGCACGCTATGGTGAGATGAGGCGCATACCGCAAGCGTCGTTTGTTGAAGTACACCTACAGGGTCGAGCAACGCTGGACTAAAATACATGTGGGAGACGGTAGGCCGTATTGTTTCTTACATTGGCATAAGGGAGGACACGCACACACCACAACTGAAACTGACGTTTCACAACCGCCACCACCACAACTGCAACTTTAACAGGATTATTTGTGACGTGTGCCACCCTGAGAGAGCGCCGGTGGATGAGTCGTACCGTGCTTTCTTGGCACCTCGAGGTCTCGAGTTCGATTCCTACCTGCCTTCCACGTGTAGGGTTGCCTTCGGGAATTGCAACCCCTTCGTCTGCGTCTGTCTGTTTGCTATGCCTGTATTTCAGTGAATATAGTTACAGTAAAGAGCAGATCGTTTTCTTGTTTAGCCCGCGCCGATTGCCCTCTGATAAAATTTTCAATATCTCTTTTGGTTGGTCTTTCATTCCCATAGGCTCTAATGTTGACATCCGTCATCTGTGGCGCATACCTGAATACTACAGGAAGAGCACTGCGAGTATGAGCCGCACGTGATCGTATTATTACCGCGTAAGCTGTTGTGAGATCACAACAAAGGCCGTTTTTGGTGCCGTAGTTGTCCGCCGCCGCCGCCGCCGGTGTCCGTAACCACTATCGCGCTAACGTTAGAAAAAAATAACCAGGATCGAGGAGTATTCGAAGCCACGTCCCTCTGCGTGGCAGTCGAGCATTCTACCTTTGAGCTACGCCTATGCTTGAAAAATCATCGCTAAAAGACCTAAACAGGTATAAAGCCTGCCAAGGAATCGTATTAACAAATGTAATGTTACGTTGCAGAATAGTAATAGGCCATTAAGTGTCGAGGAAAGAGGATTTCATAACGAGTGCGAGGAATCATTTGAAAGAGCACAGGGGTGCATGCTTTGAAGTTCTGCATCCATTACAGAAGCATCAACATCGTCATTAGGAAAGATCTTCTTGAACTTTTCCGTCATCATTATTACGAAGCGCTGCCTCGTGAAGCAGTTTTGTCGTATCGTGCCATGTGTCACGCGACAGGCGACGTGCGCAGCCCCGACAGCAACCTGACTTGGCGCTTCGATATACCTGATGGTCCGATCACTCGGCCATATCTCCAAGCGTTTACAATGGCCTCTAAGAAGGTCGCTCCTCCAGCTTACGCTGTCACTGTCCTGAGATTCCGCTCAGGCCCGATTCTTTTTGTTAATTGTGGCGTGCATAACAAATATTCAAAGTTATTGATTTCAAGATACTTTGTACATGCTCGTCATGCATTTATACCCGACCATTCCCATTTTCATTTTAGATACACTGTAATATTTCGCAACGCGGTAGATCACTATACCACAATCATGATGTTTAGAGCCCGTGATGTTTAGATGTTTAGAACCAAGGATTCGAGATAAAAGTTAAAGCGTTATTGCAAATATTCCTCTCTTTAAACTTTCCTATCAACCACCGGCTCTTGTATTTTGCCGACAGAATCAAAGAACGCGTTGCGAAAACCCACACCGAAGCACACACACGCACGAACGCGCTCAACGAAGAAGAAAACGTTTTCTACACGTCTCCGTGCGACCACAGCAAAAAGAGTGGATATGTACATTTATGTCTGTGTGAATAGTGCTCAAAGGTTGGACATGTGGTCATGTACAGGCGTATCTAAAGAGCGTGGGCTCGCGGACAGTGTACGGGTTGTGTAAGATCGTGGTCTCGCCAGAGGTATCGTGTTGCCGGGTCGTTCAGGGCTTTGTATTGGGGCTTGCCGGTATGGAAGCAATTGGGCTGCCATTGTATTCACCAGCATGCAGTCACTCACCGAATAAGGAGCGCGCATGCTTCGTTCTCTAGGGATCCAAATTTAGGCGGGGCAACACAATAGATTCGGTGTCGGGTTTCGGTCGCCAAATCGCTCCTTGTGAGTTTCGCAGGCACGTCTACTGTTTCCGCTGCCGGACATCGGCGAGCACTGGGTTGGTTGCAAGCGTCGGATAAAAATGGAAGAAATAATAAGGGAAAATGGCAGAATAGAAGCTCCCTGGGAATCAGGCTACCGGAAGTAATTCAAGTGTAGACTAACATACTTTCAGGATGTTCGACTTTTGTGTCTAGAACAAAGCTGTCCTGCTTGCTTGAAAAACTAAGGTTGTGTATTGGGGCCGATTGTGTGCCCTGTATAGTTCATATGCCCACAATTCCTTTTCTCTCCTTTTCCATGCGTCAAGCCGTCTTGCTTCAAGAAGCGATAATATTATTTCTGTTTCGTTAGCCACCCTACATTTATGTTGAATTATTCTCTATGAAAAGGAAATACCTGAGTGTCTCTTAGATTAAGAGGCACTTGCCCGGTGCATACTCACAGATATTAGAAACTCGGGTGGTACATAACTATTGCTGAATTAAGTGTTGTTGCAATTTACATAGTTTTTTTTTCTATACGTATTTCACTCGTGGAGTAGCCTGAGCCATCCTTTCCAGCATGAAATGCTTTTAGCACTCATGTCGGCAACCTTCAAGCGACAGTGAGCCAAAAGCCATGGCCTTTACCCAGGAACTCAAACCAGACCATCCGGGCACCCGCACGTGAATATCCAGATAGGTGAACGAGAGCATCCGAGTACGCGAACGAGGAAATCTGAGCAACCACACGAGAGCGACCGGTTACTCTGTTTAGAACAAATGGCCACTTATTCAGAGTTTATATATCGTACTCTATTACGCGAGACCTCCGTGGAGCTGTCCCGTGAGCGCTCGCATTGCACGGTGAACTGTTAGTGGAACTTGAACGTCCGACCATCCACTCAGACGCCGAAAAAAAAAAAAAACTGGCCATGCTGCACAGACCTTGCTACAGCACTGCATTATGTTCTCTCGGTTACTGGCCGAGCAGGTTATAAAACCAATGCTTGCGCACAAACTTTGCTACAGCTAGGGCCGTGTTATATTCTATGGCTACTGGCCGGACAAGTTACAAAACCAGTGCATACGAGTCTTTCCTGGTGCTTCTTAGCAATATCAGTGAAAGAATAAATTCGAGTACGTTGAAGCGTTACTGCCATTTCAAATAGCAAGCGTTCCAAAGGCGGATAGAAGACACCATACACTCATCATCTTTCAACATTGGCAGCAAGAAACCGGGCTCTCAAAGCAGCGCTGCCCACAGGGGCGCGCGTGGTGAGGTCGCTGTTGTAAGTCAAGTGTGTTATGGCGAGGAAGACGGAAAATAGGGTGTGCATGGTGGCTAGGTCCGAGCTAAAGAGGCGAACGCTCGGCTAGCATACGACACTGACCTTGCGAGACCAGTTAACCCCCTTTGTTCCCTGCAAGTGTGCGAGCAGTGATTGTGTTGATGACGGAGGATGTTGGAAATCGGGATCGTGCACGCGAGCCATCGAGGAGGATGAAAAGACCGGCAAAATGTGCAGATCAGACTTGTCAGGACAGCTTAGTGCTCTGCGTCAACAAATCTTCTAAAAGTGCCTTTGCCATGTCGTGCTGCAATGGTTCGAGCAGGGATGACAACCATTTGGTTGTGCACGAAGGAAGCAGCTTGCCGCCTCCTTTGAGGGATGGCCCCACGGCCTCTTCAAGTGCTTTACCGCTGGTCATTTCGTCCTTACATCTGCTCTCGATTACGGGAGAGCAGCAAAATTTTAAAGCATGCAGCTTATCTATATTCAAGCTCTGCCTTGTCAATAAAATCGGGAGACGTTTTAGCTCCGCCTTTAAAAGCAGAACACGACAGTGTTATAGTACCACGTTCGTAATTCATATCACCTCCTCGTTCGCTTTCCATGCTCTTGAGTCACATAACTGCGTAGGTATCATGGCACAACATTCTTTTATAGTCCACGCTCTGCCTCCGCCTTGCGTTGCCTTCCTCGGGGTCGGGTAGAAGTTGTTCCCTATCAGAACCCGGGCAGATGAGGAAGGCTCCGCAGTGCTACCCGCACCAGAACGCGGTGCCGAATCCATCACACGGGTGTGAAGAGCGAGCATTTTGCCACAGCGCCGACGTCACAGCTCCTCTGTCGGCATCTGCGAGCAGTGGAAGATTTGCATGCCTGCTTTGAGGAGCTTTACAGCTCCTCAAAGCCATCGCGTTAGAACTGTGTGTAAACAATACGTGCAATTACCTCTATTTCTTTTCTTGTCCTCATTTATAGCTGGTTTAAGTGACAGTTGGAATAATTTGAGATACCTCGCATTATATGTAGTGGTATCTCACTCTTCTCCCACTCTGCCGCATGAAAAAAATAGAATAACTTCTCATCTGATAAAGCTTCAAGCACCGAAACAAGAATGAATAATAAAAGCTTTGTCTGGTTGACTGAAATCGCTCCATCACAGAAAAAAAAAGGAGAAATGTCCCCGGCCACTATGCTAGAAAAAACCGAAACTCATGTCTCAGTGAAAGCGAGAATTCATCATCCTACGCCGGCGAACTGCTCTGAAATAACTATTACATTTCTAGAGGTTTTTGGACTAAATAAGGACCGCTATGTGCTGAGATATCAATTTTATCTTTATTGTTCGCTTAGCTTTTCCTGACTTACGAAAAAAACATCTCACCGCTGTACATGGCGACGAACAAGTTCGAAGCAAGGAGCTCCGTTAACGGGAAGCCTGGGGAGGTCATGCAGTGATGCAGCGTTAATGGGCAATTCCCATTTCGTCTACAAACGGTGAAAGCTTGCAAGAGGAAACAAAAAGGAGGCCAGATGATCGTTTCGTGAACAATCTGCTGCAGCGGAAGACGCATCATCTGCTTGTCGGCGGCTGTCTTTCCGTTTCTGTAGCAGAGCGGGTCACAACACAGCTGACCACAAAAGGCACACTTTGTAGCGGCCGTAGTCTTAATTTGCCCAAGCAATGCTCCAGCAGGACGACGCCACGTCGCTATCTGCGCTGCGATCGACGCGCTGGGACTACCGAAGCGCCAAATGCCGGCGCGCATTAGCAGGAAAATCTGCTTCGCTCCGTCGTTCCTAGATGGCAGTACCAACGCTGCGAACAAAGAGTGCAGTGGAAGGGACCGAAGGTCGCGGGATCGTATCCCAGCCGCGGCTGCTGCATTTCGATGGAGGCGAAATGTTGAGGGCCGTGTACTATGCGATGTCAGTGCACGTTAAATCACGCCAGGTGGTCCGATTTCCCAAAGCCCTACACTACGGCTTGTCTTATAATCATATCGTGGTTTTGAGACGTACAACCCCAGAAATCAATGAAGTGGACGGGAGGCGATGTTAACTTAAGAGTAATTTTGCTTGCTGAACACTTTAGCTTTATCCTGACATCACTTACACGCAAATTGTAAAGCTGTGCAGTGAAGACATAAGGCCCGTTCGTTACGTGCACCACACGCACATCGGTGGTATGGTCGCTAGAGCTTCTAGCCCCTATCGTCGCATCTCGGGTGGTTGTGGGTTCGAATCCTAGTGGCTGGTATTTTTTCTTCTCAACTGGTCTTTGTTTCTTTCACCATAGTCTGACCGCTTGCTTTACTGTGACGGCACCGACAGTCCGAGTGCATAAGGTGCTTCGCACGTAATATTCCAGCGGAGAATCGCCAACCGGCCTGTTAACCTGATTCGCACGTCATGTTTTCTCTCTTTGGCGAATAGGTGAATGTGTGTTCGTAGCGCCGTGTAGCACTACAGTAATAGGACAGAACCGCTAAATACGACCTGCTTTTGCTTCACGCACGCCGTGCCGCGTGTGAGCAGTACACTCCTTCCCGCCAGTTAGGAGGCGAATAAGCAAAGTTAAAGCAAAGAGCTCGACGCAAGGGGGCGTCACCACCTGAGCTGTATGACCAGTCTTCGCGGTGTTAGGGCAGTGAAGCTGCTTCAGTCTTTTGTCTAAGAGCACATGCCAGCCATCTTGTACAATATAGGACGAGTAAAACAGGAAGCGTACAACAAGCGCCGTATAATACCAAAATACCGCACGTGATATTCGGTGGCTCGCAGTTCTCTGCCTGTTTCTCAACGTACGTCAGCTGGCGTATTTTCATTCGGTAGCCGAAGTCTGCCGCACTGCGTGTGTACAACCATAGCACATTTCCTACAGGCAGAGACATCCCGTACATGGAAAGCTTGCTGTTCATGTGAGATACAGTAAGAAAACCTTCACACATAAAGCATAAAACAAAAGAAGGCAATGCGATCCGGTGAGCGTCTAGTCTATAAGAACGCGGCCGATCGTCACCCTCTTATCGCGCGGAGGCCGCTATGCCAGATCGGTTTTAGTTTTACGCCGACTCTTATACATGGAACAATAAAAAAGAAAGGGACAACATAAGGGACAGATGAAGCAAGAGGTCGTGTGTATGTAGGCTGTGCTAAAGAACGCGCCGACTTGGATGAGGGAGGGATGCTTGTGGTACGAAGGGTGTGGAGGGGCGGGCAAAACCTATTTTCTGGCCGGTGCTTCTGAAAACGTGTGGGAGCCTTTTGTTCACCGTGTTACGAGCACTTTTCGATGCCGCAACGCTCGCAAGCTAGCAACTCGTTGGGCCGGCACGAAGTCTTCTTTCTTGTTTGTCCATCTTGAGGCGAATTTGTTGTTGTTGTTACACAAAGAAAGAAGGGAGGGTGGTTGCTAGAGCGCAGGATGAGGGAGGGGTCTTTCTGCGGCATTCTGCGTAAGCAGGCAATGGCACGCATGACCCGTCCGCGGCAAAAGCGTTGGGCTTCTGTTGTTCGCTCGCGCTGTCGACGAGGTTGTCGTAAAAAGGGAGCATGCCGGCGCCCTCATTCCGTTTGTGGCACGCGGAGCCGCTACACCGCGCATTAACTATTGCGGCACCACGAGCAGCCCGACTCAACTCGCAGCAAGCTCAGCGAGACACCGGGCTTTATGTGGTCTTACATCGACGCCTCTGTTTCTATGTACTCTCCTTTTGTTTCTGTGCCGAAGTTTGAAGACTGTTGATACCAGTTACTCGTCCTCGTCCTCAAGTACTCGTCCTCACAACACCGGCATTCGGGTGTTTTGCTTACATCCTAGGGAGTATCGAGTTTCGTTTAGACGCTCTGTTGAGCAAGTCGATGACGCCATACCACGGTTTGGTGGTTTTATGCTAGGAGTAGAGAAGCGGCTTTCGATGTGTGGTATCTGTAATTTCGCAGACACACTGTGTTCGATGATACGTCGTTATAGCCTTGTTCGGACCGTTACGCAGCTTGACGCCGTTGTACTTCAAGGTGCCCTCTGGTTGGTCCAGCTATTGCTTAGCAGCGTACTGGTACACTAATACAGATCGATGCCGACGCGACAGGGAATGCCGTCTCGTGGTTAACAGAGCGTCTCTAATGATACGCATTACGCTGTCCATAACCTGCTCATGTCAACAGAGCCGTGGCCTGGGCATATCTCGGATGCGATTGCGTCCCCATTTGATCGAATTATAACGCTAAAATGAGCAGCGAATAAGCCAGGCTAGTCGTGAAAGAAATTATTGCGTCATTGTGGACGGAAAAAGTGATCATGAAGGCGTGGTAGTATTTAATTTTTTTAACTTGCCTTATGTCACGATATTACTATACGAGCGTGATTACCTGTTGCACGGCTCAATATAAGGGTTTTGTCTCGTCACGGCGGCCTTGTGGTTATGGAACTCGGCTGCTGATCGGAAGGTCGCGGGATCGAATCCTGGCCGTGGCGACTGCATCACGATGTAGACGAAATGTTGAGGTCCGTGTACTCTGCAATGTCAGTGCACGATAAAGAACCCCAGGTGATCAAAATTTCCGGATACCTTCACTACGGTGTCTCTCATAATCACAGCGTGGTTTTGGGACGTAAAACCCTACACATCAATCAGTCAATGTAAACTTTCTTGAACGATTAGATTTATTACTGTCTTGTCAACTTAACCTTTCTATTTAAAGGTTACCTGATCAATCGGGGGTAAATATGTCGTTTTACGAAATAAACCGATGAGTTACTATGAAGGCGTGGGTTAGTTGTAATATTACGTCTGGAATCTTCATTGGGACACCTTTTTCCAAAACGTTACGGATTATACCAGTCACTCGGAGTTAATTTTCAGCGCCTATGTAACAGCGAACGATCATTAATTCAGAAAGGCATCCAACCAGCAAACAACTAAAGAAGCTGGCTGCAATCTCATTGAGGTCGATAATTTCGTTGTAGCATTGTGCCGATTGGAGTTTAATGAAAACAAAACAACACTTTTCAAATTGTGGCAAAGATAGCGGTCACACAGAACGAGGAAATCTTGTAGAGTGGGCAGCAGGTGTTCCATACTTTCGCAAAGCGGGAACTGGATGTGAGGTTGCGTGAACGTGGCGATATATCATTCGCCAGGAGCGGGAGATTTGACAATGATTGATCAATAACGATCGAATGTATGAAAACCAGATGTGAGGCGCAACGTAGGAAGGATAAGCGAGAAACCGCGCTGGCGATGGGATCTTTGCGTGGATTCCCCACAAAGTGAAACACACTGCGAGATGGTCAGCACAAACCAAATAATCGTACAAGGGAAGTCAAATAAAAATGTAACCAGGAATAGAGTAAAATTGAAAGAGAAGAACGAGATAGCACACGGAAAAATCTTGCTTACACTGCCACTGTGTTGCGTTCCCTGCGCACGCCTGGGAGCCTTTCTTTCTTTCTTTCTTTCTTTCTTCTTTCTTTCTTTCTTTCTTTCTTTCTTTCTTTCTTTCTTTCTTTCTTTCTTTCTTTTTATAAATATTGCTGAAAACTGGATACCTCAATGAACCAAACTATCCATTGCGGCTATAACTAAGATTGGGAAAATTATATGCCAACCGTCTAAACTCTACGCATGTTCATTATACAAATATGTGAATCATTCAATGTCTAATGCAGGAAGTGTACAAAAGAATAGTGAATTGTAACACTCCTTTCAACATATTATCATCTATTATTCGGTCAAATTCATGTAAAATATTTTTCTTGTATTGCTTCTGATAGATGAAGTGAACGAAACTACGAATAATTGCCTTTCGAGCAAGGTTACTGGCTTGAAATTTAGCTGTTCATATTGAAAGGAGAAGGGAGAGGGGACGAGCTTTAATTATAATTAACATGAGGATAAGCAAACTCGGGGGTACTGAGCTGTCCTATCCACCATGGCACACACCCTGTGATGATGGTCCCAAGACTCTCAAGATGAAGACCGATCAGCGTATGCTGAAGTTGATGATATGCAGACGACGATTCCGTGCGTAATAAGCGCCCACAATATTCTTTCGAGTCCGTAGTATTTAGCAAAGTTCGTTAAAAATTACAGGTCACAAAGCAAAGCTATGCGCCTTAACGTAATTAAAGATACATTTTTTTTCTCGCTAGAAGAAAGCGTCAACCAACTTGAAGCTGCGGTTTTTCGATGAGAGTATTTATGTGTTAATACTGCCAATATTTCAATTTCAGGCCGGATTGGTCTTGAGCTATGCATTTAATCTTAGATAACATGATTTTCGAGATTGCTGAAAATGATGAAGATCAAGGAATGTCGCTAGTGCTAACGTTTCGACAAGTGAATTTGTCCTCGTTAGGGCAGCCACGAAGACCAGCCCACTTGCCGGAACGTGGGCTCTGGCGACATCCCGTGTTTATCATTTTCAACGACCTCTTCATCAAATCAAGCCTCTATTTCCCCTGAGCTTCTGTTCTAGTTTGGGTTAACACATACAGTAACTTACAAAGAAAACACCACAAAAATCTTACCACGTACTCGGCCTCCTGTCCGTGGTGTGGGGAACGGCCCACTCTAGCTCACATTACGCTGGAATGCGAATCGCGGCCACACGAAAGATTTTCTCCCCTTCCGGGGACACCACCTCGAAGATAGCAGTGGGAGGCCTGGCACGCTAGCAGGGATCGGGAGAGCGGGTTGGCTCTGCTCGACCAAGCCCAGAGAGCCGCAAAGCCCAGTGGAACCCTGGACTGACGACCCCATCCACTTAGCGAGATACCTCGCAAGAAATAAGTGTTTTTCCTCCTCCTTGCGGAGATGAAAATTATATGTGCTGTAGCACATATAATGGGTTCTTTGAAGCCCATGATATCATTCAGTGCCATAAAGCCATGATCTTCCTTTTCATTTTTGCTACCGACTGTGCAGCTCATCTACAATTAGACTACAAACGATCCTGAGATGATAGCAGGACGTGCTTTTGGGCCAGTTGGTTCATACTTGAAGCGGATAACTTGTAGTGCTAAAAAGACGGGGTCGAGAAAAAGACAGACAGGACAGGCGCCTGTCCTGTGCGTCTTTATAGCGCTCCAAGTTATCCGCTTTATGATAGCGGGGAACTCCGGAGGAGCTCAGAGACACTTTAGTAAATAAAGGTAGGTCTCACTCGCGGACATACTCTGATGCCGTTAACATAACTTGCCAGCGACTCAACGGTACTGAGAAACAACAACAACAATAAGAGGACGAGGAGGAGGAGGAGGTTGACGTCGTCGTCGTCTAGAATAGCAGACACGGTCGTCTGCGCTTTTTGCCTGCCGCTTTTTGATTTTATGGTGTTCTGACTCTCAACGCACAGTCACTGGTTTGATTCCCGGCTACGAATGACGGCATATTCGTGGACAGCTGAAAGAAAAAAAAGAAACGTCGTGTACTTGGAGTAAGGCATACTTTAAAGAACCACACTTGTGTATGGCTTCTTCTAAGCTCTATAATTGGACACCAACTACCACCTTGTAGTGTAACCTAATCTACTGTATTCTAATGTAAGTTTTGTCCTTCTGTAACGAGTAACCACACATTCGCAATTTTAGATAGCCAGTCCGAATAAGAGACAATATCCTAGGGAGAGTCACATTAATTTCCTCAAGCGGGGGACTCGTTTACGTTTTTCCTTTGTTGGTTCCGTCGCATACAGCTTGAGACCTCCTTTTTTATATTTCAAACTTTATTAGCACTGGGAAGCTAGAGATGATTACCTTGAATAGCCCTGAAACATAAGCCAACCCAATTCATCTATTTTTTTCCTTTAGCCTCTATCCGGAAATGACTGTTCCTGCATGAAGCGAAATTACGGCCTGACGTTCAATTATTTGTAGAAAACCGCAAACGCCGCGCCTATTTGACCTGCGAGCTTTCGTGCGGTTCATTTCCTGCTATGACATGAATTGGACAGCGGCCACGGTAAATTGTTTTCCATGAAAGACCACCTACGACCGTAAAACGTGATTACACTAGGAGTAATGCGGCCCTCGTTTCTGTTTTTTTTTCGTCCTTTCTTCCCCAACTTTTCCGCTTTTCTAATGAGTCTGCCTGCCTGAATTAGGGTAAGATCAAATTCCAGCTCATGTAATTAGATATGTATTGGCTTCTTGCTCTTAATGAGATGTTTCTTATCCGGGCTAATTTGATACGCCTAATTATTCTTTCTGTATTAGAAGAAGTGCAGGTTGTTTCTTTTCTTGTTGTTGCCCTTGGTTAAACCATGTTTTCTAATTGGTGTGTTCATAGACACGGATGACGAAGATGAAAAAAGTATTTTGCTGGTCATTTTTTCTGATAGATATCTTCATAGAGATTATGTGTTGGATTGCAGAGGTTCTTTAGACCACCTAGATTCACCCGTTACTTGAAAATGCATCATCTCTTTGGGATGCTGGGGGCACTACGTTAATAAGTGAACATTAAGCAATACAGAATCGTTCCGTTCGCTTTCTCGTTGTTTTATTGATATAAAAATAAATGAAGGAGCTTTTGTCACGAGATTTGGCGGCGGCTACCCCTTTTCGCTTAAGTTCTGTAACAACATAGTAATAAAGATAAGTAAAAATAAAAATATAACCATATACTAGTCCGTGTAGTTTTAGAGGAGTTCGCTCGCATCTCACACACACAAACACTGTACACAGAGTCTATTCAGTAATTGCCACTGATTTCTGTCTCTTCACAGAAGCGTTGAAGGGCTTTTAAGGCCTTGTGATGTATCTTTGGTGCCCATGGGCCTAATATTTTCGCAAGCGAAAATGTTCGAGCTGGATCTAATAAACTTAGCTCTTGTTCGAATCGTTGTCTCTGCGTCGTGTATGCGGCACAATCAATCAACAGCTAATAGGTATCCCCGTAGTCGTGGCCTCATGAACACGTTGGCTTTTTCATTTTAACTATAATCGCGCAGAAAGTATTACTACGATGAGGTCCCACCTGGACATTCTAGTAGACACCACTTAAAATAGCATGACTGACAAAAAAAATCTATTAACTCTTATCTTCATAAAATCTATTCTCGCAACAGCTACCTTCATGAACCGTTAATATAACCCACTCTTTTCATATCATTTAGAATTGATCACCTGCAATATGTTCAAGTTGCTTGCTGCAGAACCGTAACCTGTGCGAATTCATTCTTATGCAGAGCCTTGTCAGAAAAGAATTAAGTGCCTTAAGCAGCTACTGCAACTGCGGACACATAGCCCTTTACGAGTTGTTTAATAAGATTTATAACACTGCTTTGATTTGCTCTTTAGATTGTACTATACGTACTTGTTCTCTCGAATGGCTTGCTTGTTTTGTTGTTGGTCTTCCTTTCTTTAGTATGGTCGCGTTCACTGTCGTTATCGTACATTTATTGCTGAGAGATTACTATAGCTGGTCTGTTTTTGTATAAACTTATCCGTCACTGAATTTAACGCTGTCGTATTTTACGAATTGTTTCACTTCCTTTTATTGTCTGTGACGTGCCCCTCCCCTCCTTTTTGTAATGTTCAAACCCTGAAGGTGACAGAAATAAATAAGTAAGTAAGTAAATAAATAAATAAATAAATAAATAAATAAATAAATAAATAAATAAATAAATAAATAAACGCGCCACGCTGTTTTCCGATATGTCCAACTTCATTATGTGCCACGATTCTGGCTTTTTGTTGCTAACGGTGACCGGGAATATAGTTGTCGGTTCTTCCCTTCATACCATAGTTCTCCTTCAACAGTTGAGAAGTGCGTCTCAGCACAGGTGAGATTTTTCCGTCAAGAATCTTTTTCTTGCCCCAAATAGCAGCGGTCGGACGGCTGGTATCGCTCGAGCTTGTTTTGTAGATTCCTGCTGCTTACTTCCGCTGCAAACACCACGTTGTAAACATCCTCGGGGTATCGGGAAGCTATGGAGACGGGTCTCATGAACTTGCTCGAAAAAAAAAAGAATGCACACACTTTTATAACAAAATGGATTCTTATATTTCTATATTTGCGCATTTTCTTAATCTTATTATTCTCTTTGGATGGCGAAACGTTTGTGGCCACGGTTGCAGATGCCCTACCAGATGCTTGTGTCACGTTGTGCTATAAGCGGAAATCATTCACGTGATAGCATTTAGTCTAGCAAGCAATTTGAAAAGCGTGACTGCCTGTGCGTTTGTGGTACGGAAGTTTTCCTGCAAGTCAATCTCAATTTCTCGCATCTTTCCATGCGTTTTGCTGAACTGCATAGGATAGCCAACCATGCGTAGCATCTGTGAACTTGTCATTCTTTCTTTCTTTCTTTCTTTCTTTCTTTCTTTCTTTCTTTCTTTCTTTCTTTCTTTCTTTCTTTCTTTCTTTGAGGAACATATTGAATCTTGATCCAAGGCGACCCTCCTAATGACGCCTGAATGTTCTACTAAATGTTCTACAACCTGAATGTTCTACAAATTAAATCGGCTCTGTATGAGGTTTAGTAGCAAAAGACACTTGGGACTTCAATAAACGCGGCTGTTTTTATAGGCCAGTGTGAATGGTGGTGATGTTCTTTCAGAGCCAACAATATACAGCCGCCCAATTTAACGAGAAAGAAAAAGAAAACGTCAGAAAGAGTGTAACGTTCAGCACTGCTTTACCCAGAGAACAGGCATAATTACAGGTTTCCTTCTTGTTTATTTCTATACTCTGCCATTCAGTCGGTTTAGACTCCGCAGCTGCGTTAACCGCGACCGACAATCATTTTCGTTGGCGAGCGGTCACTACCGCAAAAGACGCGAACACTAATGGCCACTTAGCCTCGTCTACAAACTTTTTGTATTCTTCCGAGTAAGCGGGCCGAGAACTTGCAAATCGCCCTATCGCATGCGAATCTCCCTTTCACAGTCTAGAACAGTGCTCGTCCTCGCGTTTCTGGAGTGCGTTTCCATTAGCTCGTTTTGGACACGAGACCGACAACACTCCTCAGCAAGAAGACGTCATCTACTGATAGAAATGCGACTTCAAGAATATTTATAGTGCTGTCCTTCTTTAAGTGCCGTATTTGCTGAGGGCTCTGTCGGTTGCCCAAGAGTGCTGTGACGGCCGCACGACAAAACGATTGAGATATCGTGTAGGCAGAAGTAGATCCCATTTGTGCTTTCGATTCGAGCTTCTTGTGGCGCTTGAAGCAAAGCGAAAGTGTTAATTGTAAGCGCGGAGATCTTTTCTAGTTTATGGCATTATGTCGAAACAGATCGGACGGTGGACTTTTCGCAGTGTATCTTATACATATGTTTCGCTGGCCTAGCAGGTTGTCGCCCTACAACCAAAGCCAGTGCGTCACTTCAACCTCCTCCTTCACAAGACACCGCAAGCATATATCTCACTACAGCGACGCGATCAGCATTAGTAAAAGCGACGTCACAGTAGGTGGGGTACTCTGCTGTGCAGGGAAGGGGGAATGTAGGTATAACCGGACAAAGAAAGGGAGAGGCAAATGTGATAATTACCTAAACGTTAAAGTACGAATACACTATAAGGAACTGTGGGGCACTTTTGCGTAGTCTATCAAAGTGCACCATGTTGGTGTCACCTCATAGTCATGTGGTAATCTGAGCTGCGAACGCGTGCAGTCTACCGAAGCCGGAAGGATTACGCAATGAAAACACCTAATTTTTCACTCAGTTCAGTCTCCTTCAGAAGGCGCTGCTACGATGGCATTCACTGATAAGGTTATGTGCGTGTAAGGCAAAAATGTTTGCTTTCAATCAAATGTAGGCGATAGACCTGGCGGTCTACCTATAAAGTGTTGCTCATTCCTGCTTGAAAATGGGCATGTGCACCAATGTTGCGCGGACTGTACGCTGCAGCCGCAAAAGTGCCACAGTGGGCTGTTGCCCATTTTGTTGATAACGAAATACGATGATGAAAGTACTAACGAGAGATTGCTTCCGTCTGAGTGCACTGTGCCTATTTCATCCAGCTAGAATACATACCTAGTGTACGGATAGCCATCAGGTCTGGCAACCAGATGACCTCCCTGTGATCCTATGACTGCTCCTCCATACACCACTTGCCTTTATGATCAAAGTTATGTTAACGTTCATTTGCCATATACTTGAAGCAAACGCTTTGTACTTGGTTTCTGGGGCTTATAGCCGGCACCAGGAAGCCAGCCCCTCTAATTATCGACTAGCATCTCTGTCATTGCATCTATTACTCATCCAGTAAAGCGCACATATTTATAATCAACCGTATCTGCCTTGAAAGGTATTGATAAATATGCGTGAGCATTACACGTTCATTTAAAGAAGCCAGTCATTCCAAGACTCTAGGACTGTTTAAGCTCAATGGAGAATTATTAAGCGAGCACTCCTTATAAATCAAATTTCTCGGCGTGGTGCTGTCCGCAGGTAGTTTTGAGAACACTCGCTTCGATAGTACCTCGGGGGCCGCCCAGAGGAACGCAATGAGAGAAAGACAGCCGGGCAACTTTGTAAAGGAAATGAGTCGTTGCTAAGTAAGATTAATTGGCTCCGCGCTTAATTTATCGAATTCATTCTCGTCGAAGCAGTGAATCGGTACTCCACCGAAAAAGCACACTCGAACATGATCGATACAAACTACCTTGCATTCCAGCAGGCCGTGCCATCTCGAGATAAAGTGCAATATAAGTTGAATCTCGCACGACGGAGCGGAAAGCCATTGTGTCAAGCGACAGAGCGAGGAAGCGGAGAGAGTCAAAGCGTGCCCGTTTTATGCGTAATGGTCGGGTATTTCGTTACAAGTCGTTCTCGCAGAAGTCGTTGAAATTATTTTGAGCCAGAAAATTCCCGCTCGTTATCGATGCATTCCTTGGAGTTGCCATTTTTTTCTTTTCGTGCATAAATTACATCATCTGTTGAGAACCTGCGATAAAGAAATCTGAAGCTCGTTTATTTTCGGACTCACTGGCTCAGTAAATGACTTTACTTATTTGAGTTCGCGTTCATGGAAATCAGATAAATGTGGCCTCGGGTTACGCTAAAACGATGTTCATAGCGATGTTAATCGACTCTTTCATGGACTTCGCTGTGATCTTTATTTCCGTTCCTGCATTGATGCAAAAAGACTGCCGCTTTGAACAGCGCTCATCCACATTGTCCGTCCGATCGCTGTGTCAGTATTTGCGTTTATATGCTCTAGGGCTGGAGCTTCGTGAGTGCCATCCCTTTCTCTCTCGCGCAGTTAATGGTGATGTTAGCTGTATTTGGCGAATCTCATGACGGCACACGATACAGTCGGAACTTGCTAAGGCTTGTTTTATAGGGATGGCTGTAGTTCAATGCAGAGGAGGTATCCTGGATATTGCCGCAAGACATGGACAAGGGAAGGAACGAGACGTGGACAAGCGCTTCATTCCTTCTCTTGTCGACGTTTTGCTGCCATTTTCGTCACGAAAAACCAAAAAGCCCACTTCGCTACCCTAGTACCTGTCTTGTTAGTTTGCCTTTGCCGCTTCAGACTGCTGTGGGTTATCAAATGATGTGCTAAGAGAGACGGCTGAGTTATGTCTTTTCTTCTATCTGAGGGTGACCATATCCGCGAATGACAAGTCATTGGCAAGTAAGGTATCGGGGTACTAGCAGCCTCCTCTGCGCGTCGCTATCGTCACGTGACCGCGCTGTGTTAAACAAGGGCTTGGGTCCGAGAGAGCTGCTGCGCTGATATCTGAACATAGGCGAAACTCGATAAGAAACACTTAGTGAAATGACTGAGACTAGAAGGCGCTGCCGTATCTGCTGCCTCCAGGTTTCGAACCACAGAAGACTGTGAAGGCACAAAACATTTAATTGCGCGGGCCTGTAGCATTCTGCCCCTACCTAAATTCGACCGCCATGGTTGCGGTCGTGTCAGCTGCCATGAAGCATCACCACTGCACACCACTGCGTCTTGTCGGCTATTTCGTGTGCTAGATATTCCCATTTCGAGCAGCGTCAGATATTTGGCAGAAATTTTAGGCTTCGGTATTATGGTTTTAGTGAAAACTGCCGTCGCACGGTTTTCACCTCAACCTCATAGTGCTCGAAAGAATGAAATAGGAGGTGCTTCTATTGACTACATTATTCTTTACATCTTCCTTATTTTTCTTGCAATACCATTTTATGCTGATCATAAGTGGCTTAGGCATGACCTTAGTATAACTAAGTAGTTGGGACCCTACTATAAGTAAGGTCACAGAAAAAAAAGGAAAAGAAATGCCAATGTAGCTTTCTTTAAGGAAAACCAGCTGATAGTAGTTCAGCAGGCGTTTCATTGCCGTCACTTACACGCAAAATTACCTCGAGGTACAGTTCTAATTAATTTCATGAAAGAAAGAAGTTATTTTAAGGAATAGCCTTAGAACTTCGACAAATGTTAAGGGAGTACTAGAGAGTGAGTGGTGGCTGGAAATATAGACAATACAGCGACGCTGAGCAATACAAGACAATATGCCCTCTTGAAGAAGCACTTGCCAACGCTTTGTTAGGTTTTGGTGGTGTTCATCGTGCTCTTTCGGTACAATGTTTGTCTGGCAGCTTCGTATTCTTTCATTTTCATATGGTGCATACCATATATTGTCATTTACTTGCTGATGAATAATTCGTACGCGTAATCGTCACGCAAGCGTTCGTCATTATCTCCCTTGCGATTATGTGCTGACTTAGTATGCGCTAAATTAACATAGTTAAAAATGCAGCTGATTCGTGTAGACAGAACTGTACGCCAAGAACTTCAATGCGCCGTTGATATTTGTGATATTGCTGCGCTGGGAGTAGTGTTAGCAAAGGTAGAAAGAGAGGAAAGGAAGGACGGCTAGCTTAGATAAGGTTGAAAAAGATGTTGCAGTTGCGCGCTGTACAAAGCAGGTTGTTTCACAGTTCAGTTTTTCTACGATGACAACAAGTTCAGCAATGTCGTACGCCTCTTGCGTGACAAATCAATATTTATCTTCTCTAGTAATATGTCCTCTTTCTTGTGACGACATGCCTCCCTGAATGAAAGAAGCTGTCTGTAGCAACGCATTCTATACGCCTGCGCACAGGCGATGAATGTGAATCATTTTACTGCGGCCATCACTATGTTTATATCTCTTTTAATTTTCGGCACCGAACGTCCCCACAGAGCATGGCGCCGCTTTTCGTGCCCAAGTATGCGTGAATAACTAACGGCCCTTTGTTCATAACAGCCCGCTTGGCCGACCAATGAGTCCGCATCGTGGAGCACTCCATTTCCTTTTTTTTTTTCTCGCAGTAATGTGGAGCTCGTGTTTATATTTGAACACCGACAACTCTGAGCTTTAGTTTGCGAACAATCCTTGTTTTGGGTCTCCCTATGCACGGAGACAAGCCTGCCAGTTCAGTCTGGAAGGAAGGAACCACTGATGCAACAAAACGTAAACACAACTTCGCGTGCGTGTGTGTGTGAGAGAGAGAGAGAGAGAGAGAGAGAGAGGAGGGGGTGCGGGAAGGCGGGGGCGGTGACCCGAGGTAGGTGAGGCTAAAAGGAGAGATGGCTGCACCGAGGCCACAGTTTGCAATAAGCTAAGCCAATAATATTTAGGCGCCCTACAGCCTGTTCGTGGACGTGAAACACAGCGATCTCCTGCTATCTGATAAGGCGTGTTATAAACAAACGTTGTTGTTGTTATGTGGGGTTCAACGTCCCAAAACCAGCTCTGATTATGAGAGACGCCGTAGTGGAGGGCTCCGGAAATTTTGACCACCTGGGGTTCTTTAACGTGCACTGACATCGCACAGCACACGGGCCTCAACATTTCGCCTCCATCAAAATGCAGCCGCCGCGGCCGGGATTCGATCCCGCGACCTTCGGATCTGCAGCCGAGTGCCATAACCACTAGACCACCGTGGCGGGGCTGTTATAAACAAACGTCTGGTGAAGGCAAACTTAATAGGCGTCGCACGCTTCGCATTAGTTGAACATTTTTTCTCAACAATAACTAGAAACACACTTGCAGGGCAGTAAATGCGTCTCAGCGAAATGCGCATGAAAAGAGAGTAAGATTGGAAAAAAGAGAGAGAGAAAAGAGAGAAAAGAATTGTCGAGGGTGCTTAAGCTATGCCTTGAACAGCTTCGTAGCGCCATTGGTCCCCGTTCGCATTGCCTCTGCATTTAATTTTCAATAAAATTAGTTCCTTATCTATAAAATTCTGGAATGGTTTGAGTTCCCTCATAACAGAATTACGTTTCATTGTGCACTCAAATTACAGTCCCAACTACCGTGTGCGTTCCGGATTGTATAATGTGTGGCTGTGACGCAGGATTCTCTGAGACAAAGATTCCGGGAAGAAGCAAAAGAAAAACCGCACGTGAAGTGTTAGAGGCTTTCTACATAGAAAAAGACAAGGACCACTGTGTAAGCACCCCGTCGCTATCGCTGTTTCCCAGTGAATTGCAGCTCATAAGATCTAGATTATGAGATGGAAGGAGCAGCAAGAATATGTATGTCTTCAATGTGTGTGTGGCTTGTACCACACACACATGTGGCACATGCGCGCATGCGCCACATGTATATATTCAAGCCTTCGTGCGATGAATAAATCAGTTGGAAGTGAGCACTGTACGTTGGGTGATACCTGGGTGTGTGTGTGTGTGTGTGTGTGTGTGTGTGTGTGTGTGTGTGTGTGTGTGTGTGTGTGTGTGTGTGTGTGTGTGTGTGTGTGTGTGGATGTGTCGTGTGGTTGCGCTCTAAATAAGTTTTGGATATGTTCTACTAACTAGCCCAACAACAAGTTCTTATAGGTTACATGCATAGGTAGATGGTTAATATATATTATGAAGAGGAGAGGCCCGAGACAAGAGTCTTGTGAAACCCCGAAAGTTACCGGTAGGAAATTAGATTAGCAGTTTTGTTAATAAAGACAATCTGTGAGCGGTTATCAAGGAATGCTTCGATCCTTCGTAAATTGTCGGGGTGTACGTTGCCAAAATGTAGTTTTAGTAACAATCGTTAATGTGGTACCGTGTCGAACGCTTTCGCGAAGTCTAAAAATGTCTGTAGGTTAGTATCTAGATTAGTATCTCTTGAAAGTCTCCACTGATATTTTAACTTTCTTTTACACCAAGCGCAAGCTAGGCAAACAGGAACGGCCAAGGTCGACCCATGTCTCCTATACCTTTTTATTTTCATATATTCTATTATAAACAAAGAATTGTCGGTAAGTCGATCTTGCCTGCTCAGGGAAGGCGGTTGAGCGTGCGTATCCCTGTATAGCCCTTTTTTTTTGCTTAACGATGAAACAATATGGGTAGTTTTCAATTTCTTTTTTCCAAATTGATCCCACGTAGCTCGGCATTAAAAGGGCTGTGTATGTGATGCGGTAGTATGCGGTCTTTGGCGTTAGAAAGCGCACCGATTTCTTTGTATTTCTGGCTGTAACTTTCTTTTCGACTACAGGAAACACAAAATATGTTTGCTGTTCTTGTCTTCAGGCAACGTTGTGAATTTACATTACAAGGAAACACGTTCGATACACGAAGTTACAAATAAAAAAAAAGCACTAATTATTGCTTTCGGGCATCGGCAATAATAACGCGGCTGTCTTAAAGTGCCTTGTTTCTTTCTGTTTCTTTAACAGCACTGTCCATTCTCTAACTTAGGAGTCAAGCAGACACCGACTCCTTCAATGGAATATTCATTAGCGTAATTATTCTTACACGTGGCCGCACGGAACTTACGAAATAGCATTAAATGCATCCCCGAAGCGCACGTGGGCAGCTAAATTTCTTTTTTTCGACAATGTACGAGGCAAGCCCTAAGTCTTGCCATTCTCTGCAGCACTATTTCAGAGATAACATATTACTAGACAGCATATTCACATTTCACGTGCTGAATAGTTCTCATTGTGGAGTTAACGCAACTGCATGAGCCTTGTTTCCTCAAGAGCATACTAGCAGTGGACAAAGCCTTGAAGCGCTCTCCAATTATAGTTTTTTTTTCTTTTTTAGTTGAGAATACGTTTGTTAAAATAGAATTTATCCTTTAGGATGGTGCTATCCATATTGATGTCTCCATAGCCGGCGGTCGACTGACCTTCGCTTTTACATCGCTGATTAACCAAGACTAGTTAACTAAACTTCAAACGAAGATATTCAGTTAACGATGACATTCATAAGCAGTTTCAGTGGAGTAGACCGGCGAAGGGAAAGTAAACATAGGATGTTGAAAAAACCACATATGGTTTAAGACATTCATGCCTTAGGAGGAATATGTGTCATTTCCCGCTCTGACCCCAAAAGTTGCTGTGTCATGCTATCTTCATACGGTTATCTCCCGTTGTAGCCCCGTACCTCAGTACTTCGGGTGAGCAGACCGATTGCAACGCTTCATCTTATGACAGCCTGGTGTTCTACCGTGAGCGAAAAGTCCAATTTCCCGATTTTATAACGAAGCTTACTTTCCCTCTAGCTTCAGATTTTCTCTGTGTATTCATAATTTCTTACCGAACAGCACACAAACGGTCGCACACAGGATGTTCATTCTAATGTTTGATACCCCTACAATGCGACTCAAACTGCACTCTTTGTCTATTCCATTGCTCTAATGAATGCATCAACAAACGTTGGATTTCTGGCCCCAGCGGTCGCATTTTCATGGAGACAAATTGAGAAAGGCACTGCACGATCAAAACAGATATTAGGAAAGCCACAGCGAATAATATTAATTACGACTTCCCAATCAAGGCATGTCTCGCAGTGAGAGCTCCGTTTGCCAAATTAAAGTACAGAAATAGGAGCGTAGCGCGCCTTGAAACGCCACAACCAGAAAGCTTCAATAGAAAGAGCACGCAAAACTCGTCGTATAAAGCATGAATCTAGGGAAATAAGGTTCATGTTCGCAAGTTATCACTGACGCGCAGCAAATTTTAATTAGCGTATGTTTACCTCTGGAAAGTCTATAGTTGGTGAAAGAAAGGAAAAAAAAAGACAGACGCCTGTGAAATCGCTCCAGTCCGGCCTCACCGTTTGTCCACTTCCCCACGCTCATAAGTTTATGCAAACAGCTCCTAATGCGATTTCAGGAGGTGGCCTGCGATCTTCATGCTTTCCCCCTTTCATACAAAAAAAAGTCAGCTGATTATAGCACAAGCACATGCCATTGTGAAGCACTGGCTATGGCAAAGAAACTTGATGCATATTTCTTTTTTCTTTTTTAAAAAGTTTTAATTGGACGAGCCGACATCACAGCAGAGTGCTTCCAAAGCGCAATAAATATTTAGTTACTGCATCCAAACCCCCGTCCGCAAGTTAATGGCTGTTTTGTTTTGTAAGAAAAGTACCCTGTCACAAGCATCGAGGTGGGATACTTGTTTCGCACCATCGCGTGGCAAGTCTGTGTCGGTCGATTTGCATGGCGTGAGGAAAACGGACGGGCGGGTGTAGAATTACGTAGCCATCTCCGTGTTGGGTGGATCGGGTTGACTCGTCGAACAAACACGACGGTTCACCGCAACTTGATATTCCACGGAGGCCTCGCCAAACTCCCCGCTCACCGTCACACTTGCCACTTCATTAACATTTTCTATCTCCGCTTGGGTAGTCAAACCCGTTGGACCGGAATTACGAAGCCGTCCTGTGTAGGACTACATACGATGACGATGCGAACGTTGACAGTCACGGCGGACATGGTTCACAGCGTGCGGAACTTTCGCAAGATTAAGGGAACGAGCGAGATGAATCAATGAATGTTGTAGTTAAGAGAGTTGAGCGATAGTTTAATCTGGCGTGACGCTAATGGAGTTTGAGAAAAATTGGTGCGCTATGCGCAAGTGTTTTGATAAATGTGTCCGAAGACGTGACACACGTTGAAATTTGTGTAAAGAATGGTCATTCAATGAATGCTTGAAGAAACTTAAATAGACACGCTGTGAGAGCTGACGCAAAGTCAACCAGAACTATCAGGGCGCACGAAGCAGCTCCTGACAAGCGATCTGTTTGTTTATGAAGAGCAATGCGTGACTCCAGGCACACCTATTCAGCCTACTGAACTGTTGGACATGTACGGTTCGATGAATGTTGAACTGTTGGACATGTACGGTTCGAATCTCTATAGAAAAAAAAAGGGGGGGAGGGGGGGGCGGGTTCTTTCTTTCTTTCTTTCTTTCTTTCTTTCTTTCTTTCTTTCTTTCTTTCTTTCTCTCTTTCTTTCTTTCTGTGGTAAAAAAATGCATGTGATTCATATGGTTCAGATATGTTCACATCTTCGTTTGCTGTGCGTGCACTGAAGAGCGTGCACGTGTTAGGCGCACGCTCTTCGTGTAATGAAATTGTTCGCTGTCTGCAAAAATTTCATTTTAGCCTATTTTCTTATCTATAAAAAATCTCGATAACTCTGTGGCAAATGCTTTTTTTCCGACATACGTAAATACTCCCTTACGAAACCCCGAACTAACTCGTTCTCTCCCAAGCAACGTTCTCACTATCGCCGAGCGTTCGGTGTTCGCCTAAACATAAATTTTACCAGCGTGACCCGTTTGTGCGTATTAGGCTGCCAATGCAGTTTGCGACATTACAACCCCGCCCCAGTGGTCTACTGGCTATGGCAATCGCCTGCTGATCCGATGGTCGCACGATCGAATCCCGGCCGCGGCGGCTGCATTTAGATTGAGGTGAAATTTTTGGGGCCTGTGTACTGTGCGATGTCAGCGCACGTTAAAGAACTCCAGGTGGTCGAGGTTTTCGGAGACCCCCATTACAGCGTCTCTCATAATCGTCGCGTGGTTTTGGGACGTAAAGTTGCACAAACCAATAATTAATAACCATTTTTCGATTAGCCTAACTGCGCTGAAAAGACGATATTCTTCAGCGGCGAAACCTGTGGGTGGGTTAACATCTCGCTCGGCGGTGTTTGGCTTTCACATGTATGTTAAATGCGAAGCATTTCTTGCCGAAAAAAAGTCGCTTTGACCGTATCTATCTATCTATCTATCTATCTATCTATCTAAATGTGCTCTACTGGTCGTCTCGTTCGCTTGATATATCCTGGAACTTGGATTGTAAGGTATACATGTATGGCGAACGTGAATGATCTATCTCTACATCGATAACATGATATACTCGTCATTATTTGATTGATTGATTTCTGGTTTTTTACATCCCAAAACCAGCTATTATTATGAGAGACGCCGTAGTTGAGGTCTTCAGAAATTTTGACAACCTGAGTTTTTTAGGGGCGAAGCTCCTTAAGGCGTGGGTCGTGCGCCCCCGATGTATGTAGTAGGTAGCCACCTCTCGTTTAGTTCTTGGAATGTCCGCAAGATGGCGGTACTTCTATATGAGCGCTAGAGTTACTGTATATTTATGCTAGGTAGCATATAGAGGAACTCTAATGAGCGCTGGAGGTGCCGGTGCTCTCCGATTAGCTGCTGCGCGGGGCTGCGCCGGGAGCGCTCCTCTCATTCTCCTGGATCGTCGCCGTACGCGTCGTATCGCGCTTCATGGACCATGGACCAAGAGAAAAAAATCCCGAACGTTGTGTCCGAAGCGCGGAATTGAACCAGGGACCCCTCGCTTCCGAACGCGCGGCGCTAGCCACTACGCCACGAAGCGCACATGGACACATGCACCACGATGACAGTAAACACCCAATATTAACGAAAGACTGCGCGTTTTTAACGCGTTTGTGCTAGCGCGTTACGACCCGTGTAAGAAGCTGGTGTAAGACGCTGAGGCCTCTCCGCCTTTTACTCTCTCAGCAGTCATGTGATGGCGTCGGCAAACGCGGTGCGCGTTCCGGCCTGTGTAAGGGGCTGCGTGAGACGTCTTTACACGATGATCGACTGGGCGAATTGCACGTAAGATTCACGGTTTACCGATGATTCCCTCCGGAGCTTCGCCCACTCATCATCATTCACCCCGTCGATATGCTGTGATTTCTTTAACATGCACTGACATCGCACAGCACACGGGCCTCGACATTTTGCCTCCATAGAAATGCAGCTGCCGCGGCTGGGGATTCGATTCCGCAACCTTCGGATCAGCAGCCCAGTGCCATAGCCACTGGACTGCCGTGGCGTGGTACGTCACTATTAATGGTACTGCAATAAGGTGTGGTTCATACCTGTAGTGACCAGGCCATGGTAATCGGGGATGATGCTTCAAGTGTTTCAATTTTATCAAGCATATGGCAATCAAGGACCAAATAAGGAAAAGATTTACCATACCGTTAGAATATAACACAAGAAATCCATACCAGCTTGTAAACGAAAAGTAGAAGTAACAAGCACGCACACACGCCACCTACCAAGAATTAAGGGGGCATCGAACCAGGGCGTGCGAGATGCCCATTAAACACGCTTCCGCTAGACTCCGGCGGCTGCTCTCACTCGATACAAATGGTAGATAAACTTAGGGCGTGATCGATGATCGCTGTTTGCGAACGCGTTCGGTTTTATTCGCTTTTCGCTGCATGTGATTGGACAGGGCCATGCTTACCTCGTAGGCAGTGGACCGCGGGCACATTCGTTTTTTTCATGACCTTGTTTTCTCCGAAGGTCACGCGTTTAAGCTCACAAAAAATCGTTGTTTTCATAAAACAGCCTTATTAATTTCAAGACTAATATCATTTCGGTTCGGGGTATATTGTCTAAAAGAAGGCAGCAGGACATGTTCATAAATGTTTGGGACGTTCACCGCTTGACGATTTTTTGCCTCCGCCCTCCCGTTCTCGCAAATTTTATGTATCGCCCTGTCACAAAAGACCACCTAATGAAACAAAGAAAAGTGACCGGTGCTACAAGCACGTGCAGCAGCCCGTCTCGCCAAATCCGCAGCGCGCACAACGAGAGCCACGCCCAAACTTCGTGACGTTGCAGCGGGAGAACGCGTTGTGTTCTGAACAACGATCTGCGATCGCGTCCTTCTTGCACC
>CM023483.1:17587499-17804768 GCA_013339685.2 Hyalomma asiaticum | reverse complement strand
AGCGTGCACATTTGAATATGTTCTCGTAGCTCAGGTTGACAGAACAATCATAAGAGTTAAACTATGTCGTGGCGCATTATTCAATCTCTAGTCGCGCATCTGTCCTGTGTATCTCCTATTTCCATACAATCTTCATGCCACAAGCAAGTAAGCCGTAATACTGAAATATTCTTCTCTTTCGAAATGACGTGCGCTCTATGAGAAGTACGGACCGGCCAGATCGTATAGACAGGCAAGAAACCGGCAACGAGCGAGAAAGCGCGCGCACGCGTGCACAAACACCAGCTTATAATATTGGGCAACAGCTACTACTTTCCGCTCTTGCAGTCCGTTTACACTGTGTATATATCTAATCTCGAAGCTCGCGCCAGGATTTCACTTTTTGTTTGTCTTGAGTCTTCACACGTGGCGCCTCGGCCGAGTGCCGACAAACGCTGTCGGGCGATTCACTCGAGCGCGCATTCACAGAGCCGAGCAAGGAGCCTAGCTCCTTGGAGCGGAGAGTTTCCTCTCATGACAAGTGCGAAACTCCTACGAGTTGTCGAGCGCGCGTCTCTTTGCGCGCGCTCTTAACGTTTGCCGGGATCCGCGGCAAGACGCGTCGTCCTACTCCGCTGTTTCTTTTCTTTTCATTTTCCGTATTTGACTGTTCGCTTCGCGCTTTCTGCGTAATTTCTGTGCTCGTTCGCCATGTCTGCGTCTAAAAATTGTGACAGCTAGCTGAGTCTGTCTTGTGCGCATGCGTGATTGGGAAAAAAAAAGGAGAGGGGTAGGAGATGTCATGCAGCAGCACTTGAGGAACTCTGATTAAACGGGAGAACGTCGAAGCTAGAAGCTCCTAGACCGCCCTCTTAGTAGTAAATGCCTTGATCACGTCAATAACCCTTCTCTCTGTATGTGGGCCTACGTGCGAGGGCGCACTCACATGTGTGTGTGTGTGTGTGTGTGTGTGTGTGTGTGTGTGCGCGCGCGCGCGCGCTTCCTAACAGTTCCTGTCTAAAGAAAAGCTGAAACGTCAGGCGAGGAAATAAATACTATCGAAAGAGTGGCTTTAAACGTCATGATACAAAAGCAAAAAGCCGAGAGGTTAAGAACTAGAACGGACATGCTTCAATGTAATGCTGCCGACATCCCGCGGTGTTCGTAGTCTTCGTGAAATACCTCATTGTTTGCCTGTAAAGCGTGTTCTGTTGTTGTACAAGTGTGCTGCAGGAGAAGCTATCACGTTTAATGGAAGGTGAATCTTGCGACGAGGGCGGGAAAGTCGAATTCGACTTTGAACTATAAAGTAACTAAGCGTGTAACTAAAAAAAATATAATTTATATTAGTAGCGGTAACTCTAAAGTTTGGGTTCCATAATATGAAATTCTCAGAATGGTTTAAAACATCACTTAATTAACAGTCGAGGAAAATGAACCAACTTTACTGCAATACACACTGCTGGTTGCTCGGGATAGTGCCGACATTTTATTCTGTTGGGAGAAAACAGGCAGCAGCTATACCGCTGACTTTTAGGACCTACCAGAGTCGCACATGCGCCTGTTTGTCTCCACCTGATTTAAAGGGGCTTACAAGTCATGCGCCGCCGTTGTGGATATTTCCCTCGCGAAAATGTGACTTCATATAAAGTCAGTTCTCTTTTACTTTGTTTCTCTCGCTCCACATACATCCAGTTGAAGTGTCCTGACGGTGCTCATACAGTGGGGTAGTATACTAGGCACACCGCGAGCCGTGCTAATCCACTATTTCTTTACAGAAGTTCTCTCCCTCTCTCTCTCTCTCTCTCTCTCTCTCTCTCTCTCTCAAAGGTTACTATTTGGTGAAGTTGGCTAAACGTGACAGCTGTGTGGATCTACGAGGTTTTAACGCCATGAGCTCTGCACAGGCTTACACTCCTGGCAGGGGAATAAAACCTCCATGAATCTCAGTACAGATGAGCTTTATGTGCTTTTACATTACTGGTACAATGATTATCTGCGCAGTGGTAATGTTAAGTTACAGTTCCTAAATCCCTTTGTAAGACGTAACATTAACCACTCCGACTAGCAGATTAGTTATTAAACAGTGTTTTCTTACGTTTACAATTGCGCACAAACATCTCCCGCATATTTTGTTTCACTGCGTGCATCATGTGCCTGGAAACAAAACTCGCCAAGTGGAGCTATTTGTGCTGTTGGCCAATGATGCATGAATAAGAAGTGCGTGGTTATAGTGCAATAACTCCACGCGCGTATCACTGACGTGGTCTGCGCCCTGGCGTTAAACGCATTATTCATGCATCTCGGCACACCGACGCCGTCTCTTTGTACGCATCCGGCGGCCTCTGGATTTGGTTCGTTTGACGGCACCAAAAAGGTCCCGCCACTGCGGCGCCCCAGGCTTAGCCATTTTAAAGAACCCGCGTGCGTTTGCGACACTTAGGGGCACACTAGACTCACTCGACACGCAGTTTTTTGTTCACTGTTATTGTGCGACGTTAGCTCGAAAAGGTACAGGCACAATTGGCTTACCTCAGCAAGCCAGTGGTGTTTAACCTGACCTCACCACCTTTGCGGAGCTGAGCTCCTGTTGTTATGTGCCAGATAGTCTGCCAGCGGCAGCTGCAGGCCGGAAATTTACTTGCATGGCGCATAGTATTGCCGCAAAATTTTGTACTCCACTCCTACGATTGAGCTCAGCAGTACATCTGCACTCATCTAGGGTGAAATGCTTCTGTTACAGCGAAATGGTTGCTGCTGTAGTGACAGTTGTAGCGAGGCACGTCTATTATTCCACACAAAACCTTCAATAACTGGCTTACCGGTACTTCTATCCAAATGTAGTCTAAGGAAAACTTGACATGCTGCAATAAAGCATAGCGCGCGAATCTCTGTTTGCCAAGCTTCTACTGTAATCAAGCGCATCTGTAAAAAACTATTGCTCCAGGGCGTCTTGTACATCATGGTTTGATGCTATTTGTTCGTAGCATTCAAGATACTACGCATAGTTACGAATCAGGCTTGCGCTCTTGTTGTGTGTGCGTGTATTCGCGAGTTCCTCGTGCCGTTGTCGGCTTGCCGTCTCTACATGGTTCGTCGTCGTTTCCTCTCTCTTTTTCTTACGATCGTGCACATGCGCGAGTTCTCCCCGAACTCCGAGTCGCACGCGCGCGTTTATTTGCGCTGATTCGGCGACGGAAGTGCAGCGACAGCCGCGGGACTGCAGTTGCGCGCGTTGAATGAAAGAAGGTTGGATATGGGAATAAATATATCGGTGCAAGCAAACTAAGCGAAGAGAGCCTGTGCAGCGGGAAGGGTTTGGCGTGGAGCCCAGAAAACTGCGGCGACATTCACTCGCTGTGCGCCTTCCTGGAAAGAGCGCGTGTCGCGGCATTTTTTTTATCCCGTTCACACTGGTGATCATTCTTCTTGTGCGCTCTTGTGCGGACTTATCAGTTTATGCGGCTCGCAATGGATTGCAAATACAGCGGCAATTTTTCGGCCTGTCCCTCCAGAACGAGAAGTTCTCGCTGGTTATTCGAGTTCGAAACGGAAGACGAAGTAGTGCGCTTCCTCTGTATGCGCTGCGTCTCGCTACCCTAAGATATGTTCGGCCTTGGTTTATAGTGCCACTTTTCCTTTCTTTCTTTCTTTCTTTCTTTCTTTCTTTCTTTCTTTCTTTCTTTCTTTCTTTCTTTCTTTCTTTCTTTCTTTCTTTCTTTCTTTCTTTCTTTCTTTCTTTCTTTCTTTCTTTCTTTCTTTGGATTTCACGCCGTCGAATTGCAGCTGCCGTTGCAGGGGTCAAACTAGCAACTTTGAGCTAAACTCTTTTGTGCACATTTTCGCGTTCATTGGCCTTCGCATAATTACCATGATGGAGGAGTGGGCTCAGGGAAAATAACTGGTCGAAAGTAACAGGGCGTTCGCTCTCTTCTCTCCCGCGTGACGAGCCCTACGAGATCCGACGCACGGCAGAAGCCAAACAGCTTTGCTATTAAAAGAGAATTAATGATCATAACCTACTATTGCGCTTCGAAACTTTTGTTGGACAGCGAACGACAGCTGCCTATGTTAAAACGTATTAAATATTGAGGTGAGCTGATGCATCTGCGTTGCATTCGAGGTTTGCTTTCATTTTTTTTTTATCTCGAACGTCACTAATCACCGATGCTACGTTGTGGGCTATCACTCTTGTGCATGGCGACATTTATCAAGCTGCGACATCCTGGAATCGTGTACAGCCAATGCCGTGTCCGTAGCGTGTCGATACTCTGGGCCCTCGCCGTACGATCGAAGCCAGGGTTCACGTGTTCGTGGCCATAGTTGCCTCCTCCCCTCCCTACACTACCCCCCTCCTCAAAAAAAAATAAAGAAGGAGGGAAAGCTACCATGAGTTACGTTTGCGGGTGATCGCTGTCAAATGGCTTTTGTTAGTACCTCTTAGCTTTTCCAGATTATTGGCGCACCGGAGAATATGTTTACGACCGACGGCCTAGGGTGCTTCGATCTCAGCGTTGCCTCCACGTGAGCAGGGTGGTGACACCCATTGTCCAGGACAGCGCCACATTCGGTCGGCGTGGTTGACCCGTATGCCGCCGCTTTCAAAGGTGAGGTATAAATGTAATCATGCATGAACGTGCAAGGCGAGGTGGTTAAAGGTGAAGTGTAAATATAATCGTAATCATGAACCTGCAAGACTAACGAGCTCAACAAGAGGCAGCGAATTAAGACGTTAAATCGGAGACGTCTGCCATAAAGCGACTCTGCGTTCTCAGACACAATATGGCAGCACTATCGGACGTGTCACCACTTTGTAAGAATAGCGTGGACCGAGGCACCCTACTGCGGCAGGGTAGGCAGGCAGGCACAGAACTTTATTTAGGTCCTGAGAAACTGCATTTGGACGTCCCCTTCTAGGGGGATCCTATAGCAGTTGCGGGCCGCTCCCACGCAGGGACAGGACTGTCGAGCCACCTGGAGGCACAGAGTTGAACCACGCGCTCGCGATTGTGACATGAATTATGCGCAAGCTGCTTGACCAAACTAAGGCGTATCAACATTTGAAAAACTCGAAGAGTGCCTTCGAATAGGACAAAATAACTCGATAAATTTAATCTAGCAATGTTTTTCCTGAGTTTCTCTCCAATGATATTCCTGACTTTTCTTTCCTACACCTTGCGATGAGGCATAAGCGCAAGAGAAGAAAGAAGTGCGCGCGCAAATGCCGTACATTGGGTATTTCATAAAAGTACAACCACTCTCGTTTTCGCGATGATGATAGTTTTCTGAGTGCTCATAACGGCGTGCCTCCGGATTAAACGCCTTCCCTGTTAAATACTGAAGCGGCTTCACTGATCTAACGTCGCGAAAAACTGGTCAGACAGCTGAGCTGGTGGCATTACTTTGTCGCTAGTTTCGTTTTCTTCCTACAATACTTGTGCGATCATTATCACTCATGATATCACTGTAGTGTACCAGCATCATCACTATCATGCAGTAGTGGGATGAGGGCAATGATGTGGGTACCGCCACCTACCACCGCTCAAACCGCTCTTGCCTCAGCCCACTTCTACATGACAGGGATGATGCGAAGGCCAATACGCAATTAATCTCGAGGTTGGGGGTTCGACTTCCCGCAGCGGTGGCTGTGTTTTTGTAGCGCTAACTGACAAGAAAGAAAGAAGTGCACGGTGAATGATCAGGCGCAGTCAGTAGGTAATGATGAAAGATGCCGTACTGAGATGCCGCAAGTTCATAAAGGACATAATGTTTTTTGACGGAGTGCTAAAGTATTACTGAGGTAAGTGATGCGTCATGGCATCAGTGACTTGACGCCCTTGCCTGTTATGCCACTTTTAATGATAAAGGGCCAAGCTTCAGTGTGCCCGAGGTTTTCACGGTGCAGAACTGGGTTGAATTTTTCGCTATTCCAGTGGAAGCGAATCTGCCTCTTTTAGAAGAAGGAACCCCTGATTTAGATGTCGGCTGTTCATATCAAAAACGCAGAACTAGACTGAGGGCCTGTTTTCAAGCTTCCGCGAATGGCTCTGCGAGTAAATCACTTTTCCTCTCCCACCACCCCGTACACGGGCAAGGGGTACTCGTTTGAAGAGTACGAATCGATTCGAGCGTCGTGTCAAAGCTCCGTAATTGGAGTGACGCAGTTCTGCAGCTCGGAACGAGGTGTTGAAATTCTGAAACAATTGAATAGCAGAGAGGTGCGGCACGACTCCGAAGCTCAGTGCGACACACACCTTTTGTTCACACGCTGCACGGGGCAGGGAAGAAACAGCGCTTGGCGAAGCGATCCCATCGCGCCGCTAGCCCCGCGGCTGAACCGTGTATGTGACCGCAATCATGCAAATGGAACAGAATCGACGAGGTTGCCTAGGAACGAGGACGTGCGGTGGATTTAGCCGATGCCCCGCCGACAACGCCGGCCCCCGTGAACGCTTCTGCTTTACGCTTTTGAAATGACTTCGGCGTCGACACCCGAGCTGAATGACGGTAATTGTTTATCGCTGCCTTCTTTTGGGCGGCGGGAGTGGGAGAGGCGGTGACAGGCACCGAGCGAGAAATTTCGCAAGCGACAGCCCCGGCGGCATTGATTCACTGCAGAATCTAATCGCGCATTTCCCCTGCCCCTTTATTTTATTTTTTTCCCCTGGGTAACTCTAACGGACCGGATTGCTGACGATAGCCGCAGCCAAGGTGTGTAGGCGCACACGACACTGACATCTGTATAGAACGGTGTCATGGCCAGGGGACAGTGTCATGCTTCGAAATCCATAAACACTAATCTGACTCGCTTTGTCAAAGAATGTCGTGGGTTAAATTAAAAGCGAGAATAAGTGCCAGTGGCATAAGCAGCGCCGACGCAGGAGGAACGGTGAGAGCAATAATAGTGCTTATCGAAAATCGATAAACAATTCATGCTAGCTTCTCTCCCACGTTTCTTGAGGGAAGGATGACCTGACAACGAAGACGGTTTTCTTTCAGCGAACAGAACTTCTTAATTATTTTAGCAGACGATGCATAATTATTGGCGAAGGGTCAGCGAGGCTGCAATAATTTACGTTCTACGAGCATAACATTCCCGAATGTCGATGCTGCGCCAAAAGGGAGGTTGTTTGACAACACGCGCTGTTTAGGCGACCTCTCGTCCTCCATCCACTTCATCCTGGTATTAGTAAAGCACGTAAAAAAATATTTCAGAGCCTGATATTCAAATTTCAGACCACACGCCCATTCATAGAGGCTCGAACGTTTTCTGATGAGCTAAATATGGCTGGTTTTCTGCCATAGTGTTATTATTTATGAATCACTTCCGGCTCTTTGTAGAGCTTTACAAATTGCCTTCTCAGTTTGTTGCTAGTACTAGCTCCTCTAGAGTAATAGTGTAATTAACCATGCAAGGTTTTATAGGAATGTATTGGCAGTACAACCTTATTCAAAGCGCTTTGTTATGATGACAATTGTGCATTTATTGTACAGCTACTATTTAATTCTTGTGGCCTTGGTGCTTCACTGGAAATGGGAAAAGTGGCATCAAGGGGCTCCACTCCCACGACACGATATTACGATAGTTTTGCTAAAATTAGCCCCTTACTATTCTATAAAAACACACTTTATTCTATTGCAACGTGGTCAGTGAGGATTTGGAAGCAGCAGATTTCAAGACGAGAACGCGCTGCGCGTAACAGTATCAAGATCCTACAGCATATATAGTGGTTACGCGGGAATTTTCCTAAACTCTCAGCGTATTCTTAGAAAACCGTTTATAGTACACATCTTTCAACTGTTCCGGCTTGTCACGCAGAGTGTACTAGGCGTCACTGTAATATTTCACTTCGACAAAAATAGTAATATGAATCAGGAGGTGGTATGCAAACTGACGAAGGAATGCTCAAGCCCGATCACCGTGTTCACAAGTAACGCACACACACACACACACACACACACACACACACACACACACCACACACACACACACACACACACACACACACACACACACACACACACACACATTTCTCAAACTGCATTTCTCGCGACATAATATGATAGGAAAGACTTCACGACGACTGATGTCGTTTTCTTGACTGTAGCAATGAGATGGACCGATGTAATTAGAAGTCCAGAATTTCTTTACGTTGTCAGCACTGCACTAAAATACGCACTGCGGTTGAGTAAGCTTAAATGAAATAATTCACCAAGAACTCACAGAACCAACATCACGTGTTTTAATGAACCATCTTTTATAAACAATGTACATATTACAGCATATCAACATTATACATGCTTTCTGTGACACAAATGGAAAGGCACCATTGCGTGTTCCTGAATTCCTTCGACCAATCAACGTCAGAACATAAATTCCCCAAGCTCACAACGTTTTCAATTTATAATCGCGGCGATACCTTTTGTCATGGTTTTCTTATTAATCTGGTCACCATGAAAACAAAGAAAGCATTCTTTCAAGTGCGTAAATCTCCCAAGTGATTGAAATTTACTGTTGCTGTAAGGTGGACCGAGCGGTGCGGTGACATTTAAATGACTATACACGACTAGACTTGCGTTTTGATGTTTTCTTCTTTATTGAACCACTTATTCTTTGAAAATTATATTGGGTAACACGTGTTTTTCTGTTCCCCTAGAAAATGAAGTAAGTGCGCCCTTCCTTAGACAATATTTTTTTAGAAATGTTTCTAGTGAGGAAGAAGTCGGCGTGGCAGTGTTCTTGTGTGAGAATAGGTGAATAATTAACGAGGTTTTTAACGGAAGCACGTGAATGAATGTGCTACATTGAAAGAAAACATTTTATACCTTGTCAGCTCATCTATATCGCATGGCGGCATTCCATGCTTTTTTTTCATCGGTTCGAACAGTTCTTCATTTCCATCTACCACTTGCCCCTGAACCTTCGTCCTTGTTTGGATCATATACGACAAAGAAGCACGAACAAACAAAACAACGCAGACTAAGGTCAACATACTGGTGCGCGTTGATTTCGCATGCAAAATACCTATAGACGCAGTCAAAAAGCGGCTTAGGTCGTGTTCCTCAGATGACGCCAGCTCAAACAGCGCTACTTCAGGCTCCTTTGATGTGTGTGCACGACATGTTAAGGAAACGACACCAGGTCAGCAAAGGATGCGCACTAGTCACCAGGGGCATTCACTATCAATAAATCATTCCCAAGCAATTACAACGTGTTCTGTTAATATTTATAATTGCACGCATCAGAAGTAGGTCTCTAGACTGCGCGTCAGAAGTAGGTCTTGTTTTTTTTTTTTTACTACATGCATGTCGATTTTTGCACACGCCCCAGCCTTGAAGCAAATAGTTATTCCGGTTATGCTTATGTCTTTAATCAATTGTTAAAGAGGTTGAGAACTGTTTGTTTAAATAAAGATGGTCATTAGGCTTAGGTCAAACTATGAGAGAAAGAAATGAACCGGGAAAAATGGACGTTATCAACAGAGGCGACCTCTAGCTGTTAATCTTGTGATTGGAAAAGGCAAAGGAGGTACCTGCACTATCAATAAAGCATGCTCCGGAACGCGTCATAAAAGGTAGGGGCAAACTGCGACCTCCTGGTTTTTCTGCCCATGAGGTGTCCCGTTTAGTTACAGTGTTGCACTAACTTAAGCTTATAGCGTTCACTTTCTCTGTATGCTGAGAACGGAAAGAAGACGTTCTGTTACGCAAATGAAAGCCAGATCATAATCTCCTCACTGAACAGCCTCGCTGCACTCTACTGTGATACTGGCAAAACGTAACGCGTTGAAAGACGTCACCGTTAACATGTCATCAGTCGTGCGCGTAAAGCGCAAGATTTTATGTTATGCGTTGATGCAAAACTTAATCATCAGTGCCACTCTAAGAAATTTCACTCCAATCCCTTCTGGATGGCTGCACTTTGTTTAGATAATGGCATTATATAATTCTTAAACATGTTAAAGTCCGCAATCAGCGATGTATACAACAATTGGATGTTTTCAAGAAAAGTAGAAGCCAGAATAGGATAGCACTAACCACCTGACGGGTCAGTTCACACTGGTGCCGCATTGTACTCGCATAATTCTTTAACGAAGCTATAGGCTTTTCAGTTACGTGGAACCCGGTTATTGTGTAGTAAGGAAATATAACAATGCTTTCTCTGGGTGACACGAAACTACAAACAATACGTTCACAAAGAAAGCGTTCTAATTGAGCAAAACAGCGGGTGAACAGAATATTCACAGAAGTCTGTCGGTTCGTTAGCCCTAACACACGATATACTTCAACGCAAGAGAAGTGCGGAGTGCTCGTGGCTCCTCTCGCTTCTCCCACATGTTTCGCACGCAGAATGTACAGAAATGCATCTCTAACTCGTAGTTCAACACGTCACTATACATTAGACAGACGATCTTTTTACTACAATCGTTCATGTGCTTCTGGTAAGTTGTACAAACGCTGAAACGTCAAACAACAAACTGTGAACAAGCTCAGCACCTTGTGCTCGAGTTTACCGTTTCTTTTTTTTGTTTGTTTGTTTCTTGTGTGTCTTCTTTCTACAAGTGGGCGCGCCGTCACGTCGTCTCTATGGAAGCACAACTGATGACCCAACGTTGGCATGCAAGTGCGAAACTGCCCAACAACGGCGGCGCTCGCATTGTTCTGCACTCGGGGGGCCATGCCGTAAGGGGTCGTTATTAAACAACGAAATACGATAAAAACACACGTCCGGTCTCTGGGAATCGGCTTAAACGTAGCGTTCTCTCAACAACATTCACAAACTTCACAGAAGTACTTATTTTGATTCTTTTCTTGGTGCACACTTTTTTTTTTTTTCACTGGCCACGGATACGGGAAGGTTGGTGTCTCTTGTTCCTCAAAGTTGACCACTTGCTTTCACTTATCACAATGATTGTTCGCCGGGTGAGCACATCGAACGCATCGTGTCTGCCACCACCAAGACGCCCGAAGTCACGTGCAGTCTCACGTGCGCAGAGTTGAGCTGAAGCATGTGCGAGGGGGATTTCTTACGCGCTCGCTCTTATAGGGCGCGTCCTGATCCAAGTGGCGTGTGGGACGTGGCCGGCGATCTCTCATTCATATGCACAGTCACTCCTTGCTCGGCGTCTCAGTGGTACGTCACGTATGAAACGGCGTGCACGGGTCTTGTCTTCCCGTACTGCACGAGCGAAAGGTTTCGACCTGCGAGAAGGACACGAAATAGGCGTTACTCGCGGTATATTTCCAAGCAGTGAACTTCGAGGGCGCAAAGACCCTCGTTGTTGAGGGGTGGCTCGCACCGGGCCACCTCCCACCTACTCCCTGTATATAGATAGAATAAAGTTTTTTTTTCTTCTCTCTCTCTTGTTAGCACACCACCATAATGCAGTGCTTCGTAAAGCAAGCGTGACACATCTATTTCGGGGGCGAGGTTAGCTCGGGACCTCGTGCTTGAGTTGCCGAAGCAGCTATAGTGGCATGTTATCAAACGCGATGCATTTCTCAGCGAACCAAAGTCACTTTCACCGTATTTACCTCGTGTGAGTGTTACTGTCCTCACAGCCAACAGCAGGACACGAAATGCTTGTCGCAGGCATTCAAACAGGTACTGTAGAACTCTCAAGTATCCTCGACTGTGCTGATTCGGTAATTCAACAACACCCACTGGTGGTCTCATTCGCTCATGCTTTCTTTTTATTTCAGCTTTGGTCATTGATGGTGTGTTCATGTTAATATATTTTATTGCGCTTACGATGACAAAACCACAGCGAAGATAGCACAAGGTAATCGCGTGCCCGTGCTGGCATCTTCAGAATAGCGTCATCATTAGTGTACTATAAAATGAGTTCCATTTTCATTGTTTTCCACGTTTCATTTAGTTCTTGCAGCAAGAATAATTCAAAATGCATTGCCAACGACAACCAATCTTTGATAGTGACTTTCGATTTAATTACCTTCTGTACTGGTGCTGTGCAAGGCATAACCGCACTTATGCTCCTTGTTTAATATGCGAATTTTGCAATCAGCAGTACGTGAGAATGAGAAACAGTTCAGCAGCTGCTTGTCTGTGCTATTATCTTACTCGACTGGCGTACCAGGTCACACAGCAAAGCCCACTTGTGATGTATATTCTGGAAATGCGACTCGCCTTCCGGCCAGTTCAACACACGTGGCACAGTATGCATGTTCAGAGGGAACCTACAGTACAGCTCAGTATAGAAAATGAAACAAGAAAACTTGGGAAACAAAGGAACGTACCCTTTTTAGAATATATCTGAAAGTCTCGGTCACATTCGGCCTCCGACATTTCTAAGTTCTCCGATGTGGCAGTGTTGCCTTCGAACACCCGGTTCTCCCCTTCGTCCTGGTTGCTGTCTTCGTCCGAGATTCTGTAATAATCAAAATGGGAGGTAATGTATTACGGGAAGTTTTAATGGTACTAGGATATCCTTTTGTCCTAAGAAAGGGCTCAAACAAACAAGGAATAGCTGGATAAAAAGAAGAATCTCTCTGCAAGGAGAGATTCTTGTTGTAGAAAGGTGGAGGGGAGTGCACGATAACTGTCTCTCCGGAGAGGACACCTCAACCGGTACACTCAAGGGGAAGGGGATATGAAAGAATAGGAAGGAAGAAGAACAAGGCAAAAACAAAACAAAGAGAGAAGGTAGCGCAGCTTTTGCAAAATAACTTCTTATTCTTCTTATTTTATTGATGTAATGTGTGAAGACTACTTCCGTTAAACGAAGAATAGATATTCGGATGAAACAGCGAAGTCAGGAGGGGGTCAAAACGAGTTTTAAAGCAGGAGCTTTTAGGACAAGAAGAGAAAGATGAACATCGAAATATCCTAAAATTGTGAAGAAGCCCTACGTGATATTTCAAACAGGTATAAGTAAAATGCGACGCATTGCTGTTTCAAACTACGAATAATGACAGTTGTGGCATGCATCTGTCTACGAGTCACTGCTTTATACTGAAGCTACGTAGACTTTCCATAAGTCTGAGACGCATATTTTACTTTATCACTTGAGCAATAAACAAAGTAGAGATAGTTGCACAACGCCTCCATGTGTGGTAGAATCACCGTAACGCAGTAAGGTGAGCCCATTGGGTGGGCGAATGGAGCGGCGAAGTTACGACGCGTGGCGTTCTCGTTCCTACAACGAGAGTGCAGGCACGATTTTCGCTTTACTGTGTGGGCGGCCTATTAAAACGGCCCATCCTAAAGACGATATTATAAAAGCGACGTTGTGAAACTTGTTACGTGCACAGCACTGTGGTCGCTTGTCTGAGCCGAAAATTGGAGCAGTAGATTGTATTCAACTGCGGGTTATCGGACGAGATGCTCTCTGCCAACCATCCCTGCTTCGAATAATGGCTTTTGCTAAACACCCTCGGTATTAGTGTGCTCGGAAACAAGCGCAACACTTGTCACCAGCACGGTGATTGCTTCTTTGTGCTAATTTTTCTTGGTTGCACCCGTAGACCTAAGTGACTGTAGTGCGGTATCGTTATCAGGTTCGGCCTAAATAATCATTCGACAACACTGCCTCGGCGATTAGCTCTGTTTATTTTGCGTAGCCGCTGTAACCGTGAGCGTTCGGTGTAGCGCAATAAGAACAAAAGGAAATAGAACGAGGGCAGTTTTTGGTATGAGCGCATTATCGGGGTCTTCGCACTTCTTTTCATATGCGTGATGACCACCAAGGCGATTGTTGTCCATGAGAGCGATATGTTAGAAGCTGACGAAGAGAAAGGAAAAAAAAAAAATTGCAGCATATCCACGGAGTGAATGATGATGAGTGGGCGAAGCTCGGGAGGTTCATCGTAGATCGTGCCGAGTTCCGGATTAATTTAGTTAATGCGCAAGCTACGAATCCTTATTGTTCAACTATGCACAAGTGAAATCTCCCACCGGCACTTCATTGCAAGTCAAGATCCAGTGCCTATATATATATATATATATATATATATATATATATATATATATATATATATATATATATATATATATATATATATAACCGGCGTAACCGGCGTGCCGGGAGGCACGCGCCGAGGGCGAGCGCGTGCCTCCCGGCACGCCGGTTACGCCTGACGCCTGACGCAAGACAAGGTTAGACTAAAAAGAGCTTCGCCCCTAAAAGAGGAGGGCAGGCGTGTCCTCTGCTCAACCAGCATGTGTCACATGCTCACGGAAGATATAATGTAGACTTTTGCTTCTGGGCTGAATTTCTTGCTTGCATTGGCTTCGGTATACATAGCAGTGACAAACATCCTGAATCATTCCGTACAGCTTGCCGCTTGCGGCATGACAGCCTCGAGAAGCGATGAACGGTATTGTTGACTTTGCAGTTCTGCGCGGCTGCAGCGAGGTACAGAATGCAACGAATTACAGATTGTTTGTGTATATGCGTTACAATGGACCAACGTTTCTAGGCAACGCAACTACACAGACAACACTCAAGTTAACGGTGCCTTTGCAGTTTATTTGGGGAAGGACGCCGTTCTTCGGAATCGATAGACGGTTAGTTAGGCCGCCTGTACCGTCCAAACTTCTTCGCGCTTTCATTCAAAGTGAACTTGCTTTCTCGCATCGCGTCTCTGCTTACTCGTCTAATTATACAAGAAAGAAATCGATGGCTATGCATTTCTAATCGGCGCACGTCATTTGTACTTCATAGCATGTGTATTTATGAACACGCCGCTGGATTTACAAATGCAGTGAGTAGGCGAAGTTACTGGCAATGCTATGAAAACTCATTCCTGAGAGTAACCTTTTGAAAATGCAGAATATATATTTGATCTGGATTTGTCATGCACAAGGTATTTACGGGGTTTTTAATGAAGAAGGACAGTCGCTTTAAACAGCATACGTTATTAACATTTAAAATTGAAAAAAATACGGATGTTTTCTTTATTGACATTCTTATTAGAGGTCTATAAGGTGCCTTTCGGCTGTGGCATATGAGAATTGTTGTAGGCATAGAGGCTTGAAGATTTATGAGGTTCTCCACCATACTGTGTTTGACCTTGTACGTCATCCCACGTCGATCCAACCAACCAAATACATCCATTACAAAGGCTTAACACATTCACAGTTTGGGTGCTCATTCTTCCAACTCCGTATTATGTTTTCAATTACGTCCAAAATACCACGTAGTTATTGTTAATTGAATTTGACTGCATTGAAGATCGTTTGTTTTCCTTCTAAGTGAACATCTTTCTTTGACACTTCCGCCAATTTTCTTTGTAGTGGACCGCGACTCGTTTAAGTCGTCAGCTGTGAAGATTAAGCAACACACCAAAGTTGACCTTACAAAATTTCTAATTACGAGTACTTCAGCGAGATGTGTTTCGTTCTAATTTTTAAGCATTAAATGCTGAGGAGAGTGAAAGAAAATAAGATGTCAACGTCCACCTATTTTGGGCATGTTGCTAAGGCCACTCCTTTGACAGGAGGTGCACTAGGAACATATGTTGGATAAGAATAAACATTAAGCAAAAAATGCGAAGAGCGATAACCCAGCGCTGATTGATTATGTGCAGGACAAATGTCGCTCTGTTAATCCTAACCTCAATGTGTTTGTGTTAACATGAACACAAAATTAAGGTCCGAAAGGTAACAAGTAGAAGACAACAGGAAAGTGTAGACAAAAAATTAAAAAAAAAGGTGTTATGGAGCGAGAGGGTCGGGAGGGTTCATGAGATAAATATACAGCATCGTCAAAGGGTAAAAGCGCCGATCACAAAATAAAAACAAAACAAGACGTTTCGATACCCGCACGGGAGCCTTGTTCACAGTGAAAGACGAAAGTATGATCAGTTAGCTTATACTCGTTTCAATAGGGGGCGCAAGCATCGCGAGTACACGCGAGGGAAGTTCCCGTCGTTTCGGTTGAGGGTGCGCTCTGTCGTCTCATATTGTTTTACCCTTTGACGATGCTCCTACGAGACCAGACTAGATTCCGTCAAACCCTGGACTAAATATATAGCAAAAAGGCAAAAAATATAAATGAATTAGAATAAAGTTTATAAGAGACAGGTATAAAGTAGTCCTTTCACAGAAAGTGCAGTGATACATTATTATTACGGGCCATCCCTTAAATATAATTTTGAAAATCATCCGAAGCATATCAGGATATTGACGGATTTACGCCAATGCCTTGTCAGCGAGCTCGGTGATAAGGCCTTGCTCAGATACGCCATAGTTATTGTCGTTAACATTTCTCATGTCTTTGATACGACATCTTGTTGATAGCTGTCGCTACAAATCCAAGAAAGGGAGCTACGCTGTTTTTCTGGACTTTAAAATTCAAACAAATTCTTTTTAATTCGTGCGCTCTCCGTCAAAATTTCTCAAGGTGTTTCTCGTAAGCACGGGAGACTTTCTCAAAGCACGAGTCGGTTTATCGTCCTATAGTGGCGTGTACAATCTTTTAAGGTCGCTGTTATCGTTGAAGTCATTTAATTTGTTTAATGATGCGAGGTGCTTTGTGTGTGTGTCTAGCGCACGGTGTACTTCCTTCTTAGTCACACTCATTGCCCAGCCACGGTGGTGAAGGTAGCGGGTTTGAATTACGGCCGCGGTGGTCGCATTTCGACGTCGTATTTCGTCGCGTAGTACACGTCCGTGTACTACGCGACCGAAATTACCGGAGCCTTCCACTGCGTCATCTCTCATAACCGCGGTTCTGGGGCGTAAAACCCCAGAAATTATTGAGAACCACGGTCATCCTTACTGGGAGCTACGTTTGCCGTTGAACAGGGCTTTCCTGTTCTGGGTTAGAGGCCTAATTCCCTTCTCTCTCTCTGTCTTTCTTTCAGTTACCTTACCTATACCCTGGGAAGGAAAGACAGCTTCAAATTCATCTACGTTTCACAATAAGCCGAATATTTAGCTGTAACAAGACACGGAAATCCAGTTTTAAGTCGGGTGTGTACGGCGCATGTGACGTTTTCTTCTATGTGAAATTTGTCAGCTCAGTGAATACAGTTTCGAAGGTCCTCACCTCTCTGTAGATTTTTGCTCGGCCTTTTGTCCGTACAGGCTGAAATGCTGCCTGGGTAGCCGATCATACCGCGCTTCGGTAGCATTATATGATGCTCGTTCTAGGAGGAGCTCGTCCCAGTGGCCTTCGCCGTCGGTTGCTGAAAAGAGATGATCGCGTGTAAGTGAAAGCTCGAGACAAGGGAGAACGTTTTCGAAACATGGGTCAGGTGGAGTCCCAAAACACTTGCGCAATGTTCACAAAGACGTATTAGTTCGCACTGTGAAATAGGCCTATTATTTCATAAGTCGAATGTCGGTAATTTCAGGAGAAGCAGAGTACTAACGGCGAAAAAAAAAAAGGAAGGCCAGAACACGACGTTCCTTTATGTTCTGTAGCATAACTCCCTGCGATGTGTCTTGCCAGTTGGGTCTTCGTGGAGTTTAAACATTTTTCTCTATATTTGGTCCCCGCTGGCTCAGTGAATGTTTACAAAACTTGATATGTTTAAGGTGCAGATCTTTTGTAACACGCAGTAAAGTCAATTATCGCCGAGATAAGATTTGCAAAGCTCCTAGCAGAAACCTTAAAGTTTCATGACGACACGGCAATGTAGATGTGGCGTTGCATCTTGCTTTTATTTTTTGCAACTTTCCTGGCTTACCGAGCCACTTTATACGGCAACTGTGGCAGCATCACCAATGCGAAAGGGTAAATTATTAATACACTCAAAATCCCGCTTTCTCGATAGTGTCAAAGTAACATGACGAAATAGCAATATCTGAGGCAACTTTCACAGTTGCTTTGAATTTAAAAATCGCGACATAATCTATAATATTCCTCATTGCTACCATACTGTAATAATGATAGTTACGTAAGTATGTGTTTACATCCCACGTTTTAGTTGCACTACTAATGCCAGCCTCTGCTCAAGGCGTGCAGGCGTCATGCTCGGCCATTAAGCATCAAGCTCCCACGAATCTGTTGCAAAGCTTGTGGGGAAATACATTAACAGTTTCCTTGCACGTATTTCCCAAGAAATTTACCTTTAAGTGCCGCAAAGCAGAACTCTACGTGGGCGCTGGTTGCACTGGCAGTAGCTTCTAGGTCCAAGAGAAAGAACGTTTTCCTAGTAAAGGTAAACATTTATAGTCGAAACAAGGTAGTCGTCTTCATTTATTTTTTTACGCGCTAATGCTGAGTACTGAAGAACGACTTATATGACGTTTCATCAATGTAATCAGCGCGTGTGTTATTTTTAAGCGACCTTATAGTACCTTGCTGCTTAAATTTGTACTCCTGTTTGTTGTTAGATGAGCAAAACTGTCGAAGTGGTGCCGGCGTGTCAAGTGGTGCGGTATGCGACGACATTTTATAGTCGATGGACGTTGCAAACATTTATTTTTCTCTTTGCGCATTGATTTTAGGGCCTCATAGTGAAAGCCCAAGCCATGGCCAATTGTGCCCTTATGGCTGGCTCTCTTCTAGTAATCAAGCGATTCTAGCGAAATGAAGCAGAATGTAGGCATCACAGCACATTTTGCTGTACATGCTTAATTATATAACGCAGTCGTATAAGTTGGTAAAGGAAACACCGTAATATTAAGATATATTTGGCAACTAGCACAACGTAAAGGGAAAACAATTTCCAGTGTTAAGACAACTGTACGATGATTGATGACGTAAACTGACGCTTAAAAAGCTCAGTGCTTGCACTCGCAGAAAGGCTGGACGCTGTATTCGTTTGTTACAGGCGAATTTCTTGCTAATCTTAACACCGAACGTATCTGTTGCAGGATACAAGCAGTCAATGCATATATAGCAAGTGGGAGAACTCACGTTCCTGAAACACATTTACAAACCACCGTTTCTCGCATAAGAAAATTTCACTAAAACACCATCCAAAACATGTCGTTGGCAAATGCATTTGATCAATGTAAATGCCAGTTAGGACAGAAGTATTTTCCGAATTCTGCTCTGGAAACGCTGTCAATTCACTCCGCCGAGTCGCAGGACCGGAGATGGCAGGAAGATGGCTAGAGCAACAGCCGTGCCGAGAGCAAACGTATGCTGTAACCATTTTCCTTAAAGAAACACTAAAGAAGAAAAGACTAAGTTTGCCGTATTAGTAAGTTGCCCTTTCACAAAAAGAAAAAAGAAAGGCCACTCTTGCATGGAGAGGAGGCTTTCCAGGCCAGAAAATGCGCAAGTGAGAAAGCAGAGGTAGCTATGACCCCTTGAGATTGCAGTACAACTTGCCTTGACCATAATAAAAACGTGAACTCGTCTAGCAGCGCCCACAGAATTTCTTAGTGGTAAACCTTAATCATACTGCTTTTCAAGAGATTCAGAGACTTCACATAGCAACTTTAAGAATTTCAGTGATGTGATATGATCAAAACGTGAAAAAAGAGCTTTGAAAGATTTACGTCAGAAAGACCTACAGCGGCTGCTGCTGTATCTCTTTGGCCTTCAGCAACGCAGCTTAATCTAGATATGTCCTTGACCTTGGAACAGGAGCGCTTAATGTTTATTTTCTCTTTTAATGATGAGCCCAACGTGGTGAAAACAAGGACACTGAGTTCTTAAACATAAATTCGACATTATAAACTGATCTGGAGCTCCCCGTTGGTGCTCCAATAAACGTTTTGTTCTTGTAGTGATCATGTGCGTACACGTGAGGATGCAAGTGAGGGAACTTAAATGTGCTTTCTTTCTTCGTATAGGCGACATTTGTTTCTGAAACAGTGATACGACAGAGCATTATGTGAAATAAAATAAGTAGTGCTTAAAGCTTATGAAGTCTAAAATAGTAGGCAACCAGCAGAATATTCGGCTTTTTGTAACCCGTGGAATTGTACGCAAACTTTATATGAGCATCTAATACTACTACGGTAACAGTACGATAAAACGGAAGATCGTTTTGGGGTGTCCTGTAGAACGCTGAACCTTGCATGAAAGAGCATGTAAGTACCTCAAACGTGCGAATGACACAGAAACACCTAAACTAATTAAAAATTACTACACATTGCGACAGTGCTTCGCACATGTATATAAACAAGGAAATCGTCGGGACTTGACAGGTTTACGATAAAGAGAACTCCAGTTTAGAGTACGGAAAAGATACGTACTACCATTCGGGTTTGTTCGGAAGATGGATGTGTAGTGGGGATCTCCGCCATCAAACTCTCGGGGCATCTGCGCAGGAAACTGCAAGGAAAAAGCAAAAGATGAATGAGAGCTGGCACAACAGATGGTACGTAAGCATTACTTGCTGGGCTCCTGAAGCGAACGTGTTAAATTTAAATTTAACATAGACATTCTGTTCAATGACAGTTTTCTTGGAGGTTTCCGTGCTTTCGACAATTTGTAAGCGTGACTGCGCGAAAATTCCTTGCGCCCTGAAAAGCGTGAGAATTCTTTTTTTTCGTTCCTCCTCTCCTATTGTGCTCAATTCCTGCACTGAACAGCAAAAGCTGTCCGTTCTCACGCAAAATTTTGCCACATAAGTATATCGACCAGCATCTAGAGAGCAATAAAAAAACAAGTAAATACCAACGTGGACAAAACATTCTAGAAAGAATTTTTCACCCACAAAGCAAAAAAATCTAAAGTAGTGCAAACATCTTTAACTATCCATTGAAAGTAAATAGCTTTCTATTCTCTCACTCATTCTGACATAACTTGGCATTCGTTATGCGTTATTGTTTGAAGGTTCACGCGACTATGGCAATCTGCCTAAGGTTTTTCGTTTGCCCTTTGTCATTTGATGTGTTGCGTCGGCGTGATGCGATATGCTAGAACGCTCCACGACGCGCTCTTTAGACATGGGCTCCTGGAATCTCACTGATGGGCCAAAGAAGGCAGTTATGAGTAAAATGCACTCGTGAGTTCTTTGCAAGTGGTGTTGTGACAGTTTGCAAAAGCCCATCAATGCATTTTCCTCATAATTGTCTTCCTTGCAAGCTTTATCGTCGGCTACCCAGCCTCCGGAGCGATGGAATCATTATTGCCTTTTAAGTAAACTATTAGCAGCATTAGGAGGAGGGTAGTAAATTGCTCTCACGTGTATGAGCGCGATATTTTCACGCTCAAAAGGAATAAGAAACGTACGCCGTTCCCGCTCTCACCTACATCCTCACTAAAGCGAAAAAAGAGCCAGGCCTGCGCGGAATCGCCGGACAGTGACAGCGTAAGCTGAAGGAGCGACCTTCCTAGAGGCCATTGTAAACGCTTTGGGAAACTAGTGCAAGTACAGGCGGTGGGTATCCCCCGCGCCATAACTCTGCGGTTTGGGCTTCTCTCTGCACAGCGGTCTGCTGTGCCCGACGTCGCCCTACTGCAGCCGCGCGCGTAACTCTGCGATTCACTTCTTCAGCAGCGGTCCGCATCTTGCGAGGAGGCGCCATCAGGTATATCGAAGAGCCATGTCAGGTTGCTGTCGGGGCTGCGCACGTCGCCTGTCGCGTGATGCACGGAGCGATACGACAAAACTGCTTCACGAGGCAGCGCTTCGTAAAAACACATTGCGAAGGCTATGCGGAGGAAATCAGCGCCAATAGATGGCAGCAGTTGTCCTGTTCTTCACGAGGAGCGATATTGGTTACGGACACGGGCGGACACGGGCGGCGGCGGCGGCGGCGGAACTACGGCGCCGTTGTTGTGATCTCATAACAGCTTACGCTGTAAAATATTCAATCACTGCATTCTCCGAGTACTAGCGTACGGTGCAGAAACGTGGAGGACAACGAGAAAACTAAAGATTAAACTAAAGAGCACGCAATGTGCAATGGAAAGGAAAATGATAGGGGTAACGCTAACAGATAAAAAACGAGCGGAATGGATCAGGGAGCAGACAGGAGTAGCTGATATTATTATATCAATTAAACGAAAGAAGTGGACCTGGGCAGGACATGACATGAGGAGGAAAGATAGATGGACAGTAAAAGCGACGGAGTGGATACCAAGAGAGGGGAAACGCAACAGAGGCAGGCAAAAGGTTAGATGGAGCGATGAAATCATAAAATTTTCGGGCATAAAGTGGAACCAACTCGCTCAGGATAGGGTGGATTGGAAATCGTTGGGAGAGGCCTTCGTCCTGCAGTGGACATAAATATGCTGCTGCTGCTGCTGCTGCTGACGACGATGATGATGATGATGATGATGCAGGTCCCGCTAGGCCGCGGAAGGTCAGATCGCAGCGAAGCTGGCCGACAGTTCACTGAAGCAGGTCACTTGATAGTCATGAAATATTTTCGCGGGAACATGTCACGTGACATGCTGTGCTGTTAAAACTGGCACGACAGAGGCTTTACGGTTGGCTTAAGCAGCTTTGCTGCTGCATGAAAGCAGGAACGGGATATACCTTCACAGAAGATTCGCTTTTATTGGTTGTAAAAGCACGAGGGAAAGAACGGCTCCTTCGGCCAGGCTTGCTTGCGTAGTGTTTGTGTTTATACTTAGCGAGATTAGTACGACTTGTTCAGGTTTGTTTTTTTTTACTTATCAGAAACAGCTCTGTATGCGCCATGCTCCACTTGATCACCTCGCGAAAATTACGGTTCCGCTCAATGACCAAGGCAATTAAACTTCGTGCACCGTCTGTGTCCCGGTAAAATAGCTGTGCTCTTATCTGTCGATGAAGCAGGGTTGTTGGGTTCGCTTAGACCCTATAGAGGACAAGGCCTGCGTGCGTGCGTGTTTGGGCGTGTGCGTGTGTGTGTGCATGGGGGGGGGGGGGGAGTCACGTGTACTAAGGTAGAAAGGAAACAAACATTCTAAAGAAAAGACCCATGTCCTCTACTAATGAAACACGGGAACCTTACCGTTAGCACGGGGAATGACTCCGTGTGTGTGCTTAGTAGCACGCTGATGAGAACTAAGAGTCATCGATGATCAAGCGTGCAACGGCGGGAAAACAACACGCAGACTAAATGCGTCTCTCGCGCCAAGCACTGTCAGACACTCTCTCGTCCTGGGGCTTCGCGAAGTTAATGAAACGGGGTCCAGTTTAGTTCTCGAGGGTTGAGTCAGATTGCTTCCGGATCACTTTCACAGCCCCACAGACGCACAAACAGATTGTTTCTGTAACGCACGAATGAACCTTGAGGGACCTTTTCTTTGTGCATGGTGTAAATGGTCATTTGCTCTTTTACAAAACGAGACCACTAACAAACGGATCAGGGAGTCACATGACGAAAGATCGTGACTTCCAGATCGGGTTGGCGTACATGCGGCTTCAAATGAATATGCTATGATAGCTTTTTTTTTTTTCGCTATGTACTGCTTGAACGGGTGCCATACAGGGGACCATGCAAAATTCAATGTCTCCCTTCCGCGCCACAAAATATTCTTACGTGCTACTTTCCGGAGGATTGTTCACCATGCTTTGCTGTACGATGCTGTCTGTTCTGACAGGTATCAAGCGATGCTCAGTCGGATTAATCTAAAGCTCACTGTTGTTGACTGGTCTTAGATGAAACAGTGCTGATTCAACAGTATTGACAAGGTGAGTCAAAAAACGAGTAGTAAAAACAGACCCATCACGCACCGACCACAGGATGTAACGCGGACGCCACACGAACGAAAGTTCATCGGCTTTGGCCTCTACACATTCAAGCGTCATGAGGCCTCGTTTCTGTTTTGCCAACGTTAGGGCGGCGGTGTCATTCCTCCATACGTAATCGAGATGGGGAAGGCGCCCTACAACCGTTGCCAATCAAAATATTTAGTCCCTCCCTATGTCTGGCTCTTAGGACAGTATTTCCACTCGTTACTCTTGGGGCCTTTGTCGCTTTCCTTCATAATGGGCAGCTTCGACCAGCATTTCTCTAATTCACACAGTCAAAAGCTTCCCAGTATTCTCTACTGCGACAAAGCTTTCGACTGGTTGCTTGATCCCCGCTAGTGCTTCATAAACGACATGCTGGCGTTATTCTTACGGCCCGGAGCACCTTTCTGGTGTGAGTGCCTCTTGCCTACTCGTGCACCACTACAATAATGAGCTACAGCCAGAATATTGGTCGCCCTTGAACAATCAGTACAGTGTTTTCCCAGCAAGGGCCCTAGTGAATATAGTAACATCTCGCAGTATGAAACCTCCATTTTTTATTTTTTGGAAGTTTCGAAAACCTTCGTTTCATCGTTGGGTGTTTACTCTACAGGAGTGAAGCCCCAACCAATGAAGCAGGGTGACCCGAAAAATGACGTGGGACGAGCGCAATATGCGTGACGTAAGAAACATATATAGACAGCCTTCCGTTTGGCCAGTGCGATTTTAGTTGGAAGCGACAGATTGAAGTGAGCGCCATTCACAAACACTTCCGTGGCACATGGCGGGGAATTCTCTTAAAGGGCCCATGACACCAAAATTTCAAACCCGATATGTTTGTGTTGTTTGGTTGTCGAACATCTGAAGGCACTTGTGGCCAAGTATTAACGGCGAACGTTGTCGTTAAGATATTTTAATATGTATTTAAAGTGACCAGAAATGCTCATCTGGGTTTGCGGCACCTCGTGACATCGTCACTAGCATGACGTAGTTTGTGGGCCATCTGTGACGTTTCTCTTTTGTAAGTTGATATCGTGACGTCACAGAGAGACAAGGGCGCGCCGCGCTATGGCCTCCGAGCGTGGCCTCCAAGATCGGCTCTCGCAGCCGATCGCGGAGGCCACGCCAAAAGCCGTACTTTTCTGCTTCCTCTCCGTGTTGGTCCTTCAAGCGTACATTGTACACACGCTATGATGCAAAGCGAGTGTGTCGAGCTGGTCTGGCGCTCGCGCTCTCCGCAACGTCACCGAATCTTGAGCTCAAGTGATCAGTGCATGCGCTCACTTCCGACAGCCGCCGCGCTAGCCCCGCGGCGCTAGTTTCTTGCAGTTTTTGGCGCGCGTTTCGAAGCTTCATTAAAACTGAACAAAATTAACGATGCTGTGACTAATTAGACTTCACGCTGGAGAATTAGCCCCTCCATGTCGTGATTACAAGACACTGTTCTACTCATTAAAACATAAAAGTATCCAACAAAAAAATAGCTGTCATGGGCCCTTTAATATTTTGTGGCAACTGTCTTGAAATCATACCCTGAAGGCTTTAACTGTATTATCCCCATCATGAATACCGTCAAGACACGGAAACGAAGGGCTTCGTTTTTCCCAGCGTTCAAGTAGGCATTCCGCGGCTTGGTGCACGCATGGAATAGTTCCAAAGAGGTGCTGAACCTGGCTTGGTTTTATACGAATACAAAGATGCTGGCAGCATGACCGGTGAAGACAGGTATTGCCTGCCCTATCATTGGGAGTCCTCGAATATTCCTGTACTTTGCGGGTTTTCTTACGAGTAGAGTCGAGGGGGACAGTAAAGAGCATCAATGATGATCATCTCTAGGGTTTTTACATCCGAAAAACACGATATTTTTAAAAGAGAGACGAAGTAGTGGAGGGCCCCGGAAACTTAGATCACGCGAGGTTCTGACGTGTACAGACATTGCACAGTATGTACACGCGCCTCAACATTTCGCTTCCATCAAAATGCCGCGGTGGTCTAGTGGATACGGCACTGGGCTACAGATCCGACGGTGGTGAGATCGAAGGTCGGCCCCGGCAGCTGCATTTCAATGGAGGCTAAATGTTGAGGCCCGTGTACTGCATGATGTCAATGCACGTTAAAGACCCCCAGGTGGTCGAAATTTCCGGAGCCGACCACTACGGCGTCTCTCATATTCATATCGTGTGTTTGGGATGTAAAACACCATAAGTACGTCATCAATTATCCTTATGCCTAAACAATCGGAACAACAGCCACCCAGAAGTCTGCGTACGGTTTTCACCGACGTGTGTTTAGAACAAATGTGTTTATAACAAATAGAAATGATTTAGGGCCATAACGCACCCTGCTATGGGAGAGCAGTTTGCAACCGTTCCATAATTCACATTATATAGAAATATGCTTAGAACAACACAACAAAATGTAAAAAATTAAGCACATCGTGCTCTATATGGAAAAGCTGTGTAGAGCACTCCCATTTTCTAGTTTACCCAACAGAAAATTGTTTCCAACATGAAGGCAATGATGCACCCGACCATGCCAGAAACTTGCATCTTTTCCGGACCAAACATTGCAGGAATATCAAAACACGCGTACGAGTAGGCCCAGACTTGCCACCGCCACTGATTCGAAATTAACCGCCGCTAATTCCTAACCTTTACAAGAGAATTATTTTTAAAATATTCCCTCGTGCTAAAGTTTGCAGCGTAAATTACTTACACATGCCAGTTGCTCACCATTCGCAAAATGGGCCCTTTTACCTAAACTATCACCCTGCACACTTGCACTCAATGTCGCGAACGACTGGGGCGCAACAATCTCGCTCACTCTTATACACCCAGCGCAGGTGTGCGATAGCAATGCCTAAAATACGCAATGAACACAATTCCAAACAGAATCTGCTCTGGGATTGAGACTTTTCTGGAGCTTTTCATATGTATGGTGCATTTAAGGAAAAACCACCTTGTGAATCACTCTCTGAAGGTCATCTTTCTTTTCGCCAATGAAGTGTTTGGATGTTCGTAACACCATGTCGTCCGCGCATATTGCGTGGTTTAGTTCTGATTCCCCACTTAAAGATAGGATGCTTACCGGATAACAGGCGCTAGATTGGCGTAGAGTACAAACGAACACGCCTGCTCACCTACAAAAGAAGCACCATATAAATCCCACTTCGTACGCGGCCACCTGTCCGTGGTGTGAGGGGAAGGCTGACTCTCGCCCACATTGCGTGGAAATGTTAATTTCGCGCGCAATAAAAGCAATCATCCTCTTCAAGGGAGAATGTCAGAGTGAACTAGAAGAGTTTTTCTAGTTCATTGGGACACTATACCGAAGACATCAGTGGGAGACCACGCTTGCTAGCAGGGATCGGGAGAGTCAGTTGGCTTCTCTCAACAGATCTAGTCAGCCGCAAAGGTCAGTGTGCTCCTGAAGGGAGTATCCCACCCATTTCCCTAGCAACCTGAAATCCAATAAAGCTTTTGCTTCATCCCTTCTTTCTCTGGGAGCCAAAGCTCTAGCTACTAGGCACCGGTTCTTTCGTTGTCGTGCGATGTTCTGTCGGGGAGAGTATTGCGTTCCAAGCTTCTTATTTTAACAGTGTAGCTGTTAAAGGTAAAGACTGTCCCTGCGTCGGATGATCTCGTTGTCACGAAGGACGGACAATCGGACGCGTCCTTGCCCTCGACCTACTGACCACTGCAGTGCTCGACCAACTCTTCCCCTCAGCCCCACTGCTACATCGTCGTGATTATGCGAAAGTCATTGTGCGATACAGTACAGAAAAGGTTTAGCTCGAAATGGCATGTTGGATCTCTGCAGCCGGGGCTGCTTTTCTATAGCGCAAAATGAAAGAAAAGAAAGAAAGAAGCAAAGAAAGAAAGAAAGAAGAAGGAAAGAAAGAAAGAAAGGAAGAAAGAAAGAAAGAAACCGCTCTGGCGCTCGACCCACTGTGAACTTGCCACTTGACACACTCGCCAGTTACTTCACGATTAAGGACAAAATAACAGCTTCTTTGTGAAACGGCGTGGAAGAGACATAGATGTTTTTTTAAACCTCCTTTGTGCACTCTGTGTTTGTGATGTCTAGTAGCACGTGTATTCAGTGCGCTTGCTGTGAGGTGCAGCCTTCACTGCAACATGTTCATGAGGTGGCATCCGCACGGCGTCTTTCATCTTTGTGATTTACGTCGGAGCGTGAGGCTGCTGAGCAGGAGGCGCTTCTGTGTCGTGGGCGTGTTGAAATTTTTTTTATATACGTACAGTGGTTCATGCAGGCTTTGAATTTTGCCCTGCAGAGGGCATTTGTTGTACCATTGCGAAGTGTTTTAACTGGGAGGTTTTTTTTTTTCATATATTCATTAATCTTTCGCTGTTCGCCTTATGTGACATATAAACACACAGGTTTCTCGCTGAGACGGTATTGCAATGCTCACGCATTAAAAACTTCAGGCACCGCAAATTCAAGTTAACGAGCAAATAAGACGCGCAACAAAAGAATAAAGAGATAGAAAGTCAGGAGGCGACCACGGGGTACCCTGTAACTGTCTCTGTTTTCTTGTTTTCCCTCTCATGTCCTCTATCACCATTTACACCCAGAGTAACCTTAAAATTAGCGGACATAAAAAAAAACACACCTGTTTTGGTGGGAACGGCACATCGTAGGTGTGTTCGGGTCGGCCGGTGAGTGGACCTCCGTCGCCTGCGACGCCTCCCCCTCCGCCACCGCCCCCCATGGAGGCGTTCGGATGACCCCTGTGAGCACCGCCCGAAGGCGAGTCTGCATCACCGGAGTACACCGATATGTGCGTGGTGGCATACGGAGATGGGAAGTAGAGTGGGTCGCCGCGCGGTGCCTCGTACACCTTCTTGCCAACGGAGGTCATCGAAATGGAGTCGCCCTTCATGTCGCCGCCGCACGCCCGCTCTGTAAAACAGTAGAGGAAGGACGTTTTAAAGAGAAGAAAATTTGAGGTGTTGGCCAGATGTATTTTCCTACAATCATTCACAGCACCCCAGGTCACCAAAATTTCTGGAGCCGCCCACTACAGCGAGTCTCATGAACATAGCTGGTTTTGGGACGTAAAACACTAGAAAATCAAATCAAAGCAGTCATTTATAGCGCCGGAATAAATATAAGCTCCCCTGAGGAAATCGCGGCATGCCTGCTGATCACGCCTGTGAGAGGGCCGAGCTAGCTGGTTTGCTTTCACTACGTAAGTGCTTTCTCCGTGCTAACGTAAGCATTAGACATATTGAAAAAAAAATGGAACACTTTATTTCTCACGGGCGCATTACTTTTGCCTGAATTCAGAATCTGTAATGAAAATTTTTTAGACGTTCCAGATTTTTATGAAAACCAAGCGGCAAAAACGTGCATTTGAATGGCAGCAGTCGGCTTTCTTAAACATGCAGACGTGCTTGATGTCACGGAAATGAGAGCGCATTTGGTTGTAGCATTTCCGCAAATTATTCTGGCGTGAGACGGCTACGGCTGTATATGGAGCTTAATTTGCTCTTGGGTTGCAATCGACTATGCATTACAATCTCAGGAAGGAGAGGTTGCTTTCCAGCTGCGAAAAAGAAACGTTATTACCCATCGTAGCACTGAAAAGAAGCACTCTGCTTGAAAACAAAGGTGATTTTTACAAACCAGTTAAAGGGTCCCTGAAACGTTTTTTTGACATTGCGTCACTGATTAGGCAACACAATTGCGAAATCATTCACACCATAAATAAAGCGAAGCACAATGCGCTAAGGCAGCTATGGGCTTATTTCTGTCGCCTTCCTCCTTACCACTGCTGTTCCTCCTCAACTCGATCTGCTGCGGAGTGCGCGCTAGCGACGACAGCGCCTCCCGCGTCAGCCGCTCTGCCGAGCCTCCCGTAGTGACATAGCGCCCCGATATCCTCACTGAGGTCGCCCGCCTCGGCAGTGCTAGCCTCTGTAATAGAGCGCCGGCGACTCGTGTGAAGCCGCCAGATGCCGCGATGATACCGTTGGCTGAAATGAAGGAGTACGTTGTAGAAGCACGTTGTTCGCAGCTAGGTTTTGAAAATTACGTGCACGTCACTTGGGTCGGGGCCAATCAGCGACCTCTCATTCGATCGCTCGATGACGGGGGCGTTTGAAAACGCTTTTTGGCGAGCCGCTGCGACCTTTTGCGATACGCGTGTTCAAAACCTTATTGTAAATTACACACTTTACGCACAGCGCTAAAATCTGTCCTGTAATGGTCCTAGTGACCCGCTCTACCGGATCACCATGTTTGCAAAAAATCGTCAAAACCGTTTCAGGGTCCCTTTAAGGCTTCCGGATATATTCAGACTAACGCTCTGCATCAGCGAAACTGGCTTCGTATTCACGAAAGCCTATTATGCTGTAATTGTTCGTAAGATAAAATTTCACACCATCCCGATGTTGTGCATAGTAGGAGCAAATCGAGATGGCCGATAACAGAGATCTCTACAAACTAAGAGCGTTGCGAATTTGATCCACGCAGTATTGCCGCCAAGCATGCAAGACACTACCTAAGAAGTGTTGCTTCAGCTTCGGATATTTATGTTCGTGGCTGAGTCATCATTTGATGTGTGTGTCGTATGATGTTATGAATGTACCTGACGTTTCTACGCACTGACGACTGACGTTCTAGTTAAATGGCAGACATCGATATTCATTTTATGATTTTATCAATCCAAATGTAGATGCACTTCATTTTGGGCAGACGCAGAAGTATGACGATGTATTTATTGAAGCTAAAGCCCACTACGTTTCAAGGTACTGTAGAAAACATACTGCGACGTCTAGGTTTTGTAACCCCGTTATGTGATCGTGGAAGGTGATAGCGGTAAAGTATACAGCGATAACAAAGAAGCTTACAAGTTCAAGACGACCTTGTGCAGTACTGGTGAACTATAGTTGGTCGATCATAGTGACAATAGGCAGCGCACAACAGGTGAAGGGACAACATGGACAGAAAAATAGATGTGCTTGTCTCGTGTTTCTCTTCAATGTACTTTTTGTCCGTGTTGTCCCGTCAGCCGTTATGCATGGCCTATTGTCGCTATGAGCTTGCAAATATTCGGAAAGATGAGGAAGAGGTGGGAAGAGCGATCGCACCAGTTAGTGGGAACAGCACCACAAAGAACCTCTTTGCCAAAGAACTTTCTAGACAGTCATCCATTTGATGGTTCGTCTGGCGGTGTGCTATACGTCTTGGCTTCTGCGACAAATTCATGCCGGTATGCTGCGGAACGTCTAAATCGGTAACGGAGGTTACGGAAATTTCCCACGACACGAAACGCATATAGACGGTCACGTGATACAGAAGTTCAAAACGAAACTCAATAATGGGCTCACCAGAGACTTGCGCCGTGGCACTATAATCGTGAGTTCTGGTTCGACGGTTGCACATCATGTAGACCACGGCACCGATGACCAGCACTACGATGAAGGCACAGATGATGGGCACCACGAGGGTCACGCTCCTAGGAAACGCCGTGCTCTCTTCAGGATGCAGAGTCATCGGTGGTATGGTGGCTGCGCGGAGACAAAACATAAAAAAATTAGGCAGGTACGTGGGGCTCCGCGACTGAATATTTGCAACCGTCCACCTGAATCGCATCCGATGTGTCTGAGCAATTTCGTGTCTGTTTATTAAACTTCTTCCGCAGTGTATCTTTCACCATTACTTCTCTTAGAAATAAGTGTATATTACGAACACTATGTGTCCCATCGCCGTAATAATATTGTTTTATCTGTCTCACTATTTTAAACTACAATTATTGGTATTGACTTCGCTAATACGGTTCCTGAGGTGAGGATAATAGTATATGTGTATATAAGGTCCCCTAATGCCCATGGATTTCTAACGGTCACGTCTGGCGTTTACGAACGGAATGTCGAAGGGAAAGGGAGCAGGTGGCATGTAAGTTACGTTAATAATATGCAGTGTTTATCAGTAGCTCATCACGGACCTGGCCAAGGTCATGGTAACAATTATTGTAGTGTAGTTACCTGCTCAAGAAACGCCTCTGTGGTGCACAGACATGCGCCTAACCTATACTAGACGGAACATTAGCTGCGCCCTGCATCATGCAAACACTCGTCCGTTCCAACCAAAAGTGCTGGTTGTTCATGTGAATTATTTCTGGAAACTTAAATTGAATGTGGCATTTCATATCAGGACAATTAATAATGGGGAACTGGGGCCGTATTCTGACATGTGCCGCTAAAGGGAAGAGTATCGCTTTCGTGACGCATGTGTCTGCTTTGGTGCCTTCTTTGGTGGTGACTGACGTCGTCAAGGTTCATGTGATAGCTACATAAACACAATAGCCAACATCTATAAAGATTCTACGGCCACCCTACTCCTCCTTAAGAAAATCAGGAATATCCCAATACAGAAAAGTGTCAGACAAGGAGATACAATTTCTCCAATGCTATTTACTGCATGTTTAGTAGAAATCTTCAAAAGGTTAGACTGGGAAGAGACAGGGCTCATGATTAACGGCGAATATCTGAGTAACCTGCGATTTGCAGACGACATAGTACTCTTCAGCAATGATGGCGATGAACTACAAAAGAAGATTGAAGACTTAAGCCGAGAAAGCGCTAAGGTAGGATTAAGGATCAACATGCAGAAAACAAAGATAATGCTAAGTGGCACGGTGAAAAAACGTCTATTCACGATCGAAACCCATACATTAGAAGTCGTAGAAGAATATCTGTACCTAGGACAGCTACTTACAGGAGAACCCACCCATATAAAAGAAATCCACCGTAGAATAAACATGGGATGGCGCGCATATGGGAGACATTCCCAATTCATGAACGGTAACCTACCACTATCACTCAAGCGGAAACTATATAATTACTGCATCTTGCCAGTACTGACTTACGGGTCAGAAACCTGGAGAATTACAAAGAAGCTAGAGAGGAAGTTAAGAACCGCGCAGCGGGCGATGGAACGGAAAATGATAGGCGTTACACTAAGAGATAGGAAGACAGCCGAGTGAGTCAGAGAACAAACGGGGGTCGCGGACATAATGAACGATATTAAGAAGAAAAAATGGACATGGGCAGGCCATGTGATGAGAAGGCTAGATAACCGATGGACAGTTAGAACGGCGGAATGAATACCAAGAGAGGGTAAGCGCAGCCGTGGGCGGCAGAGAGTAAGATGGGGGACGAAATCAGGAAGTTCGCAGCCGTCAAATGGGATCAGCTCGTGCAGGACAGGCAAGGATGGCGATGATTAGGAGAGGCCTTCGTCCTGCAGTGGACATAAGATGGGTTGATGATGATGACTGGTTGAACAAACCGGAGACCCACCCTCACTTTCCCGGTTTTTTCAACCAGCGTTTCACCACCAAAGGAGGGACATACGCCATCAAACCACCAGGAAAGCGCTCGTATGCTTTTCACCGCCGTTTAAGAGCGGTAAGCGTGTTTGTACACTTTGTTGCCAGCTCCACAGCAAAAGTTAGTTTCGCGTGCCCTAATGAAGTGCGTTTCCCAAGCTCAGTAAAAGGAACCGGTGATGTGTGAAGCAGTAGTGCGCAGGTGTTGGTAGTGTACAGTTCAATTCCAGCGCTAATGCAGCACCACTAATGTGAAACCTGGGGAAGTGCGAAGCAATGATACGTCAGCGTTTCATGCAGGAGCGCATCACTCGCTGCGCCAATCGGTTTTGATCAATTATGCACTTGCTTTGCCCTGTCGACAGAAAATGTGGGCCGATCCTGCAGATAGTGCAGTGAGTATTTGTATAGGATTGCTATGTCACAAGCGGTTCTATCAAATTTCTGTTAATTAATGCGAATAAATCATTATTACCCCTGTCTATTAAATTATTCTGAATCACGTTTGAACCAGCTTCGATCAGTTATGCACATGTTTTGACCCGGTTTTAGCACTGGTTTGCGAGCGTGGTCACGCGATAGATCAACAGCAAGCCGGGTACCGTAATGTTCCTCCACTTGAACAAGGTCTGTGGCGCGTTGTTAAAAAACGAACCTATGCAGAAAAGGGAAGAGTAAGAGCAAGGCGCTCTCTCTGTGTTTTCTTTATTTCGTAACGTTTCTATTTTTCTTTACATTGCGCCGCATCACCTTCTTGCAATATTCGCCACTCTGTTGATAAGAAAAAAGATCTTCAGAGAACTCTTAAGGATGACCAGAAGCAATGATCTTTCACAGGTGACATGATGCACACGTAATAGAGTTTTGCTGAAGAAACATTTTAATATTTACTTAACCATACCATAGGTTTATTTCCTCATTGCCGCATGCCTATAGATATGAGGCCAACAAATTCCGTTTTTCCCCGCAGTAGCCAACACTTGCTATATTTTGCAAGGTATGCGAAGAGCTTAATTGGAGTGGTAACCAGTTTACTGTAACGTATACTTCAGGCAGTAACTAAGCATTCCTTCAAGATTCATGTAAAGTTAGGGAAAGGGCTTAAATAAGTAATGCTTCTGCTCTATATGCTCCTTGCACAGTTGCTTTAGGCACTCGGGTCTTTGAAAGTCGCCACTATTATTAGAATCACCGAGCACGAACTCCAAATGTCCGGTTTAATTTTGGGAGTAGAGGTTGGGAGTTCACTTCCGGTGCGGCCACTCGCATTTCAGTGGAGGCTACATACGAGAACTAGAGCACGCTTTTATGTACGCACGCGTTAAAGAACCCTGGATTACCCTAGCTACACACACTCGCGCACTCTCTGCTGACAATACTGTATTGATGGCAGCGCATAAAACAAATTTAAGATGTTGTGCGTAGTCAACATTCTGTAAAGCAAGATAATTAATAGAACAGAAGCAGCAGGCAGCGAATGAACAAAGTGGCTACTTAGCCATCACTCGAGAGAAGGCACGTTTATGTGGCTACATCTCCCGAAATAGGTTTTTATTACATTGCTAAGACTGTACCAGATACATGTGCGATACATTGTGCCCTTATGACTACACTACAATGGCTTAAGGTTTTTTTTTCCTTCGCGTTAACAGGCTTTGGAGAGCGGTTTCTTTTGAACACTCTGATAAAGGACTACCAGAGACAATGGCGCAAGAAATTACTCTTTACTCCAACTGTACCATCAATTATACGAGCTGGTAACCCGCACATCTGTATTTACGAGACCGTACTTTGGACAAGAGATTGAGGAAGTTGTGAACAAAGACAGGGATGTGTTGTAAGAGGGAAAAAAAAAAGAACTGGCCGGGAATTTCAAATTCCCAGAACCAACCTCCTCCGGATGTAAGCGTGGCGAAGACGAACTGCGCCTCGGTTGAGCCGGCGTCGTTGGAGGCGGACACGAGTAGGTGGTACCACGATCCCGGATGCAAGCCTCCGAGCGCGTAGGTGTCGGAGGCAACGGCATCGATGGTCTCCGGAACAGCGGTCCAGCCGCGCTCTTCTCGAAGCTTGTACTGCAGCGTGAAGAAACGGATCGGACAGCCGCCGTCCTTCCAAGAGCGCAGGTTCAGTTGCACAGCGGTCGAGTTGCTCGACAGCAGCTCGTTTTTCTCCGGTGCCAATGGAGCTGCGGACATGGCGGATGTTCAGCCATAAGGAGACGTTAAAGAAAGACCAAAGCGAGACAGAGGAAGAAAGGTTACTTAGCTGCCATGCTGTTCTGAAGAGAACAGGAAGATATAATAATGCTTAAGGGGACTTAGCAGATCGCGTGTTTCTACTGGTAATTTTGGAAGCCAGTATTCCATAAAAGTAACTTGCAAATTATAGAAATTGTCAGAGGCACACATAACTCCTATCTGGGCAGCAAGGGGGAGGAACACTAGAAATATATAAGCTAGAGCAGAGAGCAGGTGCCTGCTGGATTGCTTGGGAAGTAGTGAGCTCAAAAATGATTTGAAAGTTTTTGAACGCTGCAGTGGTATCCGTCGGGAGCAGAAAGTCGGAAGGCAAGGACTATAACAAGAGCTTTCTGGTTAGACTGTCTACGCAGCGCGGACGGAAAATTCGCCTTTGCAAATAACCAAATTAAATAGACTTGTCCGCTCTTGCATGTCGTGATGAAATTCACGGGATATTTATTGGCACTTTCTGTCCCGATTGAATGTCGGGGACCCACGACTATGACTCCCACAGGCATTCTATCCGCACCGCAACAGATAGAGAGATACACATATTTCAATGAATATGACGAAGATGTCAGGCTATGTTTATCGCTTGGCGTGCTACTTTCGGCCACTCCAGCTGTCGTGGGATGACTGCGCTGCCTGCAGTGCGCATGCACGCACGCACGCACACCTACGCACACAAAGTGAAGTCGAGAAAAAAGACTGATGCGCATTCTCGGCTTCCCATTGGCAGCGACTGTAGGCATGACGTATGCGCTAACTCACCTAAAATGTTCGAAGGAACTGGACGGAAATTTTCTCGTACCGGATGCACCGAAAGGAACAGTTCTTGACCTCTATCACTACAGCCTAGTGCAAAGAGGGCATGATGACTTCTGGCTAAGCTACTACCAAATGAGGACATTTACGTGCCCGGCATGAAGAAACATATTAGCGCTTATATGAGCTCTTGTCAGCAATCTCAACTGAACAAAGCAGTGTATAGGCAGAAGAGAAACAGCACGATCTTCCCACCTCATTCAAGTGTGCCATTTGACACCGCACATGATGATTACGCTGAACTGAAGAAGAAAGCGAAGAAGTTGGGAAAATGCAGTCCTTTCTTTTTTTTTTAATGTGCATTCATAAATGCTCGACAATGCTAGCCGCCCAGCTGGGAAAATAAAATGCTGACACTGTCATATCTCTCTTGAAAAGAGAAATGTTTAAAGGATTGAAATGTGTTGTATCAGGCAATGAACACGGGTTCAAGAGGCAGACATTCGCAAAGTGGACAAAAGAGCGACATTACCCTGAAGTTTGCAGCACCCCACAATGCATGTGACTCATCCTAAATATAAAGCAACATACGTATAGGTATATACCGAGGATTTTGAGGATGGTGGGTGTGCTACCTAAGAGTAGCGGTGTCTCACCACAATGGATATCACGCGAACGCTCTAGGATGGTAATATACCGCTCTCGGGGAACCTGCTTATTCGCCTGCATGCGGACGACATTCTTGGCATAACACAGAAGTTTCTCTTGAAGGAAACGAAGAGGAATTTAGAGAAGCAACGGAAATACAGGGAAGCGACGAAGAGAGCATTTGACGGATGTCATGACAGAAATACTTGCGCAATTTCACTAGGTGACAAAACTCTGGTGCAGAAAGGATAGGGCGGTCTTAACACAAAATTTTTGGGCCCGTTTTAGGTGGTAAAATTAGTTAAAAATAACGGAGCACTCAGGCCAACGCCTACACGATGGGAAACGGTAGAAATGAAAATGGAAATGGCAGCCATTGCTGACGTCATCCCTTATTTGCAGTCCGGGAGAGACTGTAGTGGGCTGAGGTGACAAAGCACGAATATGGTTGGAACGGGGGAAAGAAGAAGAATAAGGAGATCATGCTTTGACCATTATTTTTTAAAATGCCGCCAGTATACATCAGTAAGAAAGAGACAACTGGAAATTGTGCTTTCTAAATTTTGGGCTAAAATTGTCATTGGAAGTCATTCTTACTTTTGGTGCCAGGGTATTGGGCTTCAGCCACAGGGACATATTTGATGCAGTATGTGGATTTATAAAGGCCTCAAAACGACTACGTTTGAAACAAACTGGTTTGGGACGTAAGAAGGATAGAGAGATCATGCTTTTGTTCTGCGGACAGTTGTCGTGGAATGTTACATGTTCATCTAGCCCTTAACACACATTACTTCGTGACTGCATCACACCTCATGAAAGCATCCCGTCTCGGCAGAGTGTTTAGGCATAGGCGAATCACGTGGCTGCTTAAACCAATGAAATAACATAAAATATGCTGACACGCTGAAATACGCGTAGCCGCACAAGAGTGCTACGTGCCGAAGTAAGAAAATGTCTACAAAAAGAGCAAGTACTTTAGCTGTCGCATCAGTTGAGCCTTGATTCCTCACTTTTCGCGAACCACACCGTAAGAGCACGTAAATGAAGAAATGGTGCTCTCGCGCTTGTTTCAGTAAGTATATGTAGCGTTACTGTAAGGTCGTCATGAAAAAGGTACCCCATTGAAGTACTATTATTGCGTATAGTGAATCATAAGGAAGAAATATCCTGAGTTAGTTTTTTTTTTTTCTGATGCGGAATGAAAATGTCCGTACAACTTCACGCCATTGGGATAACAGTCGAAGCGCTGTCGCAACAGCTGAATCAATAACGCTTCTAAAAACCTTCAGACAAGCCACTTCATCCTGGTTAGTGTAGAGAAGAAATTTTTCAAAGGAATCCAAGTAAAGTGTAAGCGAGCGGCTCGAGCATATCTATCGTCAGGCGTTCTCCCGTTGAATATTGCTAAACCTAGGGCAAGCGGTTCGAAGCACTTGTGCACGCACCAAAGATGTCTCGACGGCTCGGCATTTCGAAACGCCCAAATGCGGCGCATTTTCCTCGCACCAAGTTCGAACGTTCTCATTAAGCTAATAATCGACGTTAGAATGGCCGAGAGCTCATTACGCATAATGCAGCAGACAGGGGTGCAGGTTGTGGCGAGCTAAATGCGCTGCTGATTAGATGCACCTCTAAATCAATCTCACTTGCTCCCTTTGTACTGCAAAAGGTGACGGAACGGCGTTCGGTAGACGTTTCTATTTTCTTTATTTTTATCAATTCAAGACTCGGATGCCGCAATTCAATTTTCTTACTCCTCCTCTTGAAAGACGAGTTCAGATGTTTATTTCGAAACTCCATGGTAACAATTTAGGTTTCGCAAGTAGCCCGGACATCTCATACGATGATGTGCATCCGTTAAGTACAGTGTGCGATGCTGGACATTAAGGTTTCGGGCAGCATTTAAAATGAACCGCGTTTAATTTTGCGTCTGTGTAATGATCACTGCAATTAATGGCTTGCCTGAGGGTACTCCCAATAAAAAAATCTGTCTTGCGCAGCCGGTTCAGTCCATGTCGAAATGCAGCTGCAGGGGCTGGTGACTAAAACTGCGTTTTTTTTTTTTTTGAGCATGGCTATATTTAATCCGCAGGGTGCGCCTCAAGAAAATCTTGATCTGAAGCTAATAGAACAGGCTGTGGAGCCTGAGCTCACTTGGACTTCAGCTTAGCTTACTCTTTCTCGTCTTTATAAAAAGTAAGGCGTACAAAACAAGGATGTGGCGGAACATCGTCGTATGGTGGCGGTAAATGTAGACCCAAACACTTACTCTTCTGCACATGGTATGGTAGCGCCGCCTCTCAATATGCACTGCACGTCACTATGCAAGTGGCAGTCTGGTTGTCTGCCACTTTTGCCTCTTCGTTGATACACTATAAAGATCTCGCTTTCTGTTCGTCTAAAAATACATTTTTTTTTTACTGTCTTGACAGCTAACAAAACTGGCATGAGTTACTTAAGAATAATGACGGTAATCTCATCAGCTACGTGGATTGAAAAGAACTACACTCTTCAAGTGCGAGCTGCGCTCCTCTCCTCTCTCCGATAGCCCGCTTATACCGCTGGCGCATAAACCCGATCAGCTATTACTCAGTGAAGACTTTTTCAGTGCTTAGAAAATGCATTTGAGAAACATGAGCCTGTGTGGCTGATTGTGTACTCGTGCTTTGCCCAAATCAGTGTGGGTGGTGTGCTCGCTATCTTCACTTTTATATCGGCTGTGTTACAGTTCTGAACAGCATCGTATACTATAGAGTCTACGCTGACAACTTCTTCGAAGACAGCTTCGTTCACGCCCTTGACGTCCGAGTAATGGAACGGTTCCGGATGACATTGGATGGATGGATGGATGGATGCTATGTGCGGCCCCTTTGTAACGGGGCGGTGAAATGTGCGCCACCAGGCCCGTAAAAAAATTTGAGAACATTTTGTTTCTCCTCACTAAGTTGTTCTCATGCCTTTTAAATCTACTTCAATTAAAGCGATCATACTATAGCTAAAACGTAAATTCATAGCTCAGTTCTCTGCCCCTATGGCAGAAAGTACTTATTTTCCCTATAATTATTTTTGTCCGTTCTCTCTGGTTTTCTACCGCCAGTATTCTAACCGTCTCTTACTTATTAGATACGAAGCAGCTCTTTGACTAGCCTGTGTAACGCTGTCCCTCCGTCCGTACGAACGCGCCGCAACGCGTTCCCCTCGCCGCAGGTGTTGGAGCGGTGCCAAGTAGGTCACGCCGCAGCTGCGCGTTGACGTCACGCTCCCCTCGCAGTGCGCGCTGACGTCACTCTCTCCCTCGCCTGCCGCGCGCTCGCCGCAGCGCCCGCAGCTGCCGCCTGACGGAAATCTTCGATGAGCGCTTTCCCAGCTCGCAAGGAACGAGAACGCGCCCTCGCCCTCGAGAGACAACGCTGACGCAGGCAGCGTCTGCTAGCGTCAAAGCGATGCAACGCGACACCTAGTCAAACCGATGCAAACGCGTTGTGCACCCCCCGTGCTGCTTCGCATCGCCTCATGGTCCCCTTTAGCGGGAGATGGTGTAATTTTTTAGGGGCGAAGCTCCTTAAGGCGTGGGTCGTGCGTCCCCGATGTATGTAGTAGTAGTAGTAGTAGTCGTCGTAGTAGGTAGCCACCGGCGCGTGCCTGCCGGAGGGCACGCACGCGCCGAGGGCGAGCGCGTGGCTCCCGGCGCTCGCCCTCGCCGCGAGCGCCGGGAGTCACGTGCTCCCCGGCAAACTCGACACTGCCCCGGCAAACGCGAGAGACAACGTTGGCGCAGGCAGCGTCTCCTAGCGAGTTTCTTGATTGAGAAATACCGACTGCTCGCGTTGGAGAAGCGTTCACCAGCAAAACCCATATATATATATATATATATATATATATATATATATATATATATATATATATATATATATATATATATATATATATGCAGTGGATCTTGACTTGCAATGAAGTGCCGGTGGGAGATTTCACTTGTGCATTGTGCATAGTTGAACCGTGAGGATTCGTAGCATGCGCGTTAACTAAATTAATCCGGAACTCGGCACGATCTACGATGCACATCCCGAGCTTCGCCCGCTCATCATCATTCACTCCGTGGATATGCTGTAATTTTTTCAATCGCGGGCATGTTCAGCTTTCCACTGTTCTCCCTAAAGCCAAAGGCTTCATGTGGGGTAGTGCCCAAACGTACACCTGGGTGGATATTTCCGCATTCAATCAGAACATGTTCCGTCGTTTCCTTACCTTCCTCATAGCACGTGCATTTTTCTTCTTTTCTGAATTTCGCTTTATAACTGCGCGTTCTAAGGCAGCCCAATCTCGCTGCAAAGAGTAAAGCGCTTCGTCTTGAATTATCATAACATGTCTCCCTCTTTATTTCGTGTTTGCCCTTTCGGTGGTTATTTAGAGTCGGTTTTTTTTTTCATCGCTGCCCTCCAGTAAATCTTCTCCGCCTCTCTGATTTTTCCCTTTACGCTCTTTGTTGTCAGTCCTCTTAGAGCCCTATATTTACTGGTGAGCCTCCTAGTTCTCTTTCTCCACTGCGTGTCAACGCTCTTTCTATATAAATAGCGGAACACCTTCACTGCCCACCTACTCTCTTTCATATTCCTTAGCCTCTCTTCAAACCTTATTTTGCTCTGCGCTTCCCTTGCCTCAAAACTCGCCCATCCCATACGCCCTTTACAGCCTCGTTTGTCGTTTTCCCATGAGCACCCAACGCGAGGCATCCCACAGTTCTTTGATTCACATCCATTCCTGATTGTATCTCTGGCCTCATGCACACCACTGAGTTCCCAAATGTAAGCCCCGGTACCATTACCCCTTTCCACAGACCCCTAAGCACCTCGTACCTATTCTATCCCCATAACGGCTGCCACCGAGAATACGCGGGTTCGATCCCGGCCGCGGCGGTCGCATTTTCGATGGCGAAAATGCCAGAGGCCCGTGTACTGTGCGTTGTCAGTGCACGTTAAAGAACCCCAGGTGGTCTAAATTTCCGGAGCCCTCCACTACGGCCTTTCTCCCCTCTCTATCTCTTTCACTCCATTTCCCCTACCCCCACGGACGCTTAGCCGTGCTCCCTACATGGGTTGCAGAAATTAGCGTCTTCTCCTAACCTAACTACAATCATCATCATCATCATCCACAACGCTCTGTGCTTCATTATTGCAGCGTTCCTCCTTCCCTTTGCTGCCAAGGCGTTTTCTTGTACCCCCATGTATCTATCACACTCATTTACCTTTACCCCAAGGCACTTGTATTCGCTTACTCTCGGTATTTCTTGGGCCTGTACGGACACCGCCTGGTCGTTGGGACCATTGAATACCATCAATCCACATTTTGTTACACTAAATCCTAGTCCTAGAGCCTCGACTTCCTTTACGTATATATTCACCAGCCGTTGTATGTCATCTCGACTGTCCGCGAATAAGACAATATCGTCAGCATAAAATAAACCTGGAAGCATCTGCTCAATCATCACACCGTCCTGTTTGTGTGACAGATTAAAACCAATGTTGCTATCTCCTAGCGCTTTTTCCATTCAAACCTTTGGCAGCATGAATAACAGCGACGACAAAGGACATCGCTGTCTCAGCCCCTTGCAAATATCAGCCTTCTCTATGCTACTGATTCCTTCCCATTCCATGCAGACTGCATTTTCTCGATATATTTCCCTGAAAAGCTGTACACAATCATGGCCTATGCCTATTTCTTCCAATATTCCCCACAATGTTTTCTGATTAACATTGTCATACGCCCCAGTGATGTCTAGAAAAGCCACATAGAAGGGCCTGCTTTCTAATTTAGATATTTCTATACACTGAGTAAGAACAAATAAGTTATCGTCTAACCGCCTGTCTACTCTAAATCTATTCTGAAGTTCCCCCAAAATATTGTTACGTTCTGCCCACGCTTCTATTTTTAATTTTAGTGCTTGTATAGCCATCTGGTATAGTACCGATATAATGGTTAGCGGTCTATACGAGCGAATGTTATTCTTTTCCCCCTTGCCTTTATAGATTAAGTTCATTCTGCTTTTTCGCCAACTGTCCGGTATTTGCCTCTCCTGTAAATATTTTTCTACGGCTTTCAATAGTGTTTCTTTAGTGTTCTGTCCTAATTCGTTAATGAGGCTAACGGGGACCCCATCTAAACCCGGAGCAGTGCGCTTTGGAATTTTTTCTTCGGCCTTTTTCCAGTTGAAATGCTCAAGTTCTAGCTCTTCCTTAGTTGCGCTCTCCGTCATGGTTTTATCCACTGGGGAAATCTCTTGGACGATCTCTTTAAACCAATCGGCTGTTACCTTCTGGATGTAACCCAGCGCTTCGTACACTTCCAATTGATTTCCTCTTTCATCAACAATATGTTGTTGCAATGTGACAGACTATTTACCTAGCGCTTTTATGTGGCTCCAAAATGTCCTAGGCGCGGCCTTCTTTCTGTCATGCATTCCTGTCACCCAGCGTTCGCTTTCACCTTTAATTTTTGCCTCGACCATGGATGGATGGATGGATATTAGGAGCGTCCCCTTTATAACGGGGCGGTGGCCGGGCCACCAAGCTCTAGCTTTATTTCTTTTTCGTTTACAACCATTTCTTTTCCCGAATCACACATATTTTCACAACTAATTTTTTACTTCGTCTATTTATTTTATCTATTATCGTTCCTCTGTGATGAAACAATCTTACCCGAACTACCTTTCGCTTTTGTTTGCTCCATACTTTTGCGCCACCAATGCTCTAAGCGCCTTTTACTTATATCTATCGCCGGCATGTTCAGCTTTCCCCTGTTACTCCTGAAACCCATGGCCTCCTGTAGGGTAGTGTCCACAGCTACACCTGGGTGGACATCTGTACATTCAATCAAAATATGGTCTGTCGTTTCCCTAGCTTTTCCACAGCACGTACATGTATCCCCTTCTTTATTGAATTTTCCTCTGTAACTTCGGGTTCTCAGGCAACCGGACCTTGCCTCAAACAGTAAAGCGCTTCCCTTTGAATTATCGTAAAATTTTTCTCTCTTGATTTCGTCTTTCCCTTTTCGGTAGTTGTTCAATGCCGGTTTCTTCTCCATTCTAGCTATCCAATCCGAGTTCTCCGCCGCTCTGACCATGCTCTTAACGCTCTTTTTCGTCCCATCCGTTTCGCTACTGGATGTATACTTACTGGTAAGCTTCCTAGTTCTCTTCCTCCATTGTGAATCAACGTTCTTCCTATACAAATACCTGAATACTTTCGCTGCCCATCTACTTTCTTTCATATTCCTTAATCTCTGTTCGTACCTAACTTTACTCTGAGCTTCCCTTCCCTCAAAGTCAGACCATCCCATATCCCCCTTAACAGCCAATTTGCGCGATGTGGCGCCACCTCGCGTCGACAAAAGAAAGCTGAAGAATACGCAAGGGATTGTCGTTCATTGTGTTTATTTTGTGTTCCAGCCTATGAAAGGCTCAATGTAGCTCACCCTAAGCGGCTAAGAAAGCGCCTACTTGTGGGAAGACGAGCATTCCGACAATAGGAAGCATGTTGCAACTCGAACCATTTATTTTGTTTGCGGGTAGGGAGTACAACTCTTAAGGGAGATCGCGCTTCGGCATCTAATCTCGCCCTGTAAAGGAGGCTGAAAACCGGGCACACATGGCAATAGGGGCGTGTTCCTATCCAGTCATAGAAAAAATATCAATAGAATAAAAAATAGCGCTGCAGATGCCGCGTGCTTCCGCATGGATGTGGTCCATTCTTCCTCATTCCTTGCATGATTCATCCTCTGCACGCTAATTTTCCACTGAATGTTGCCACACAATGTAGCAAGAACCCTGCCCCTTTCTGAGCCGGTAAGATATCGAAGCCTATACAGTGTAAGCTTGTCAGGTAGCAAACTGTGAGCCTATATGCGGTACGATGGAGTGGAACCATGCACGTTCTCCGCGTGTGGCAAATCGAAAACACGACCGTTCAGAGCACGTGCTGACTCTAACTCTCCACCGTATAAACATTTAGGTTATTGATTCCTCTACTCCTGGCCATTTTGAGCACGTAGACTACCGAAACTTTCATTAGCTGGCTGTGCAGAGATCGGCCTCTCAGCGTGCGGGCAAACTCACCGTGGTCCTTTTGGGCCTCTAGGGTGCTGAACGAATGACCGAATACGCACATAGGGTATCAAGCCCTCCATATCCTGAGCGTGTAGTGAGTCGCAACTTTGACGGAGTGAGCTTGCAGATGATATAACTCAATGGTGCAACCCAGTATATTTACCTAATGTTCGTAATGCCCTCATATATTTAATTGAGTCTCGGCTGCGCTTTTTTTCTGTTACAGCGAGAGGTGTATATGTCTAAGCGAAACAAAAATCTGTTTCATGTTTCTACAAACTTCTCTATTGGCTGCACGGTAAGTTGCGTCGTTCTCTACGTCGCATCCAAGCGCGCGCTCAATTGGCACCGCCATCAGTATAGCGTCGTGCAGGTCAGCAGAAGCGAGATAGAGAGGAGCAGTAAAGCAGGCCTTAGTGGGACGCGTACAGCTGCTGGCGACGCCGATCGTGCTTCTCCGCGCTTGCGCCCGGTGTCCGTGAATCTATCGGCGGCTCGGCCGCTTGCTAGGGCAGAGACCGGTCTGGCAACTGATTCAGTTCATTGCAGGCTACCATGGGTAGACCATGCAAGGATGCCAGAAGAACAGCGTGAATATAATGCTCGATCAAAAGGACAATCAAAACTATCTTGCTCAGCAGCGTTGTAGGCAAACGCAGCAGCTCTCGCACAAGGGACCAAGTGTATGCATACCGTTGAAATGCATGTGAAATTCAAGCAACGCCGCAATGTGTAATCATTGTGGGTGGGTTTAACAGCTTCACTGTCGAACCACGTTCAGAGCCTGGATTGGAGCTATATAATTGAGAGAGGCTTGAATACACCGTCGGAATTAACCCACTGTGAAACACCGAAGCCGCACGTTTCAGCTTCGCTGGTTAGCCATCTGTACGGAGTGCTTGGGCGGTGAATTTGTTCCCCGCCAGTTTCTCATCTGCCCTGCAGGTTAGCAAACTAAACATTCGTCTAGTTGTTTCCTGTGAGTAGGCTTTCTCTGTCTTGGTTATACGTGCGTGGTGTTTCATTTACATTGAAGCAAGGTACAAAAATATCGGCGTGCGGGTTCAAACCAGAACGCAAGCCTCTTCGTATTCCACACTGTCCTCTTGAACATTTGACACAATTCATTAAAACAAAGTCAAGGGATAATTAATGATAATTAATTATCGAAATTTTTATCTCCTGCTTTAGGCTACACTTATCAACGGAGAAATTGTGGAGTACGTAAGTTATTGTCCGTATAATGTGCTTTTATAATAATAAGTGAAGAGGTTTAAATTTTTCCAGGCATCTTAAGTGCGCAAGACTGGAAAAGTACGACGTGACAAGGCTTTTGCGGAGAGTGACATTAGAGCTCTCAAGCATGATACGAACGAACGGTCGATTATTCACGCATACAAAAGCACTGAACACGCCATAAAGGAAACATAAAATGTGGCCGCACCTTTCTTCCTCTCGGCCTGTTTGTGCCCGCGGTCCGCGTCCACCATCGATCGTTCTGTCCAAGATGTTTGACATCGCTAATATCACAAAGCGTGAGTGCCTGGTCGTGGTGGTACCGTTTCAAATATCGCGTACTTTCATTATTATTAAAACCACAGCACATAATATTACCAGTCTATTGCCCACACACTAATTAAAATGCTCGGTAGCTCCTGCATTAATAACTTTGTCTTTAAACCAATGTTTTAAACGCTCATTCATTAATTATTAAATAATTACCTGAGTTTCTCGTCAAAACACTGTGAGACGGTCAAGGCTAGAGCAAACAATAATATGGTGATTGCGCTCTCGCCGCGTACATAGGGATATTTTTAAAGGCTGGCACAAGTTAAATTAGACGTCCTTTAAAATGCATACTCGTTTGTTTACCCCTGAAAACGGTCGTACGAAACCTTTTTTTTGTAATGGATGGTAGACGCAATGCCCCCAGGGCGCAATTTCAGTCGGTGAATTTACTGTCCTCTTTGAAAAGGGCGAGGTTTACCTCCACCAGAAGTAGTGGCGCTGACGCTAGAACTGGGTTCGCTGCGTCCCACGTCGTTGAAGGCTACAGCGTAGAAATGATAGCGAGTGCCGCAGTTGAGGTCCTGAAACGTGTGTGACGTAGCCGCTCCATCCACTCCCTGTTCGCTCCAGTCACCCGTCTCCGACTTCCAGTACAGCACGAACCCTGCGTCACGGTTAGTGGAAACAAAGCCACAATGTGAGGAATCGAAAACGAATGACAAATCGTCCCGACAATGCTGGGAGCTGGTTCGTGACTGTCATGTACGTTGGTTGTTCCCCAATACTTCCGCAGTGGAAAGTCGTGAGGCACCTCTACTGTTTGAATGCTCGGTAATTGTACCCTAAGGCTGCACTTCCATAAGCGTCCGCCGCGGTGGTGTAGTGGTTACGGTACTCGGCTGCCACCCAAAATACGCGGGTTCGATCCCGGCCGCGGCGGTCGCATTTTCGATGGAGGCGAAAATGCCAGAGGCCCGTGTACTGTGCGTTGTCAGTGCACGTTAAAGAACCCCAGGTGGTCTAAATTTCCGGAGCCCTCCACTACGGCCTTCCTATCTATCTCTTTCACTCCCTTTCCCCCACCCCCACGGACGCTTAGCCGTGCTCCCTACATGGGCTGCAGAAATTAGCGTCCTTTCCTTACCGAACCACGATCATCATCATCATCACTTCCATAAGCAAGAAATATTTCTCATGTGATGGTAAGACGCGAAAAATGCGTTAGAAAAATCAGCTAGCGAACGCTTCCTCCCAGTTTCAAACGCATTGACAAATACGACATCTCATTCTCACAACAGGCACTATCATCACGTCAAGACTAAATTTGATGCAATGAATACGTCTTCAACTTCCCCTGAGGCGTATGTGGTCTCCTCCGGAGTGCATGGAGTGCACTCTAAGGAACCAGAGCTGTAATTTAAGGGGCGAAGCTCCTTAAGCTGTGGGTCGGTTGTCACGCGTCGTATCGTGTAACCTACACCACTCACAATACCATGCAACGCCATGCAACGCCGGGAGGCTCGCGCTCGCCCTCGGCGCGTGCCTCCCGGCGCGCGCTCTCTCACTCTTCCATCTGCTGTCTTGTGAGAGAGAGAGAGAGAGAGAGACAGAGAGAGAGCGAAAGGCGTGCGTTGGCTATGGAAACGCTCTTTCTTAGAGGAACGCTCTACCAGCTCGCAAAGAAGGAGAACGGGCCCTCACCCGCGAGAGACACGCTCGACGCAGGCAGCGTCTCCTAGCGAGTTTCTTGATTGAGAAATACCGACTGCTCGCGTTGGAGAACCGTTCACCGGCCACCCATATATATATATATATATATATATATATATATATATATATATATATGCACTGGATCTTGACTTGCAATGAAGTGCCGGTGGGAGATTTCACTTGTGCGTAGTTGAACCAGAAGGATCCGTATCGTGTGCGTTAACTAAATTAATCCGGAACTCGGCACTATCTACGATGAACCTCCCGAGTTTCGTCCACTCATCATCATTCACTCCGTGGATATGCTGTGAATTTTTTTTTCTTTCGCTATGTCCAGTTTTCAAGTTGCTTTGCACAAAGAAAGTCCGTTATTGTTTAGCAACTAGTTCAATGTCATGCTTTTCTTAAAAAACTTCCACGTAACTGTGCTGGGTATACGAAACCGCCGCCAACTTATGAAACGCCATAGCTGCTCCACAAAACACACACAGTAATCAGCGCATCAGCGTTAAAAGCGCACTCTTATGGACCGCCAAATCGTTATCTTCACAGCTGGCGATGCTTCGGAAAGCGTTGTTTTTCAGCGGGAGCTTCTATGGGCTTGTGATATTGGCCTAAAGTGGTGGTTATGGCGTCCGCCGCGGCCACAGGTCTTCTTACCACTACCAGCTCTAATGTGAACAACAAAATAAACGAAAAGCTCCATGCTGTTGCGGATTTGAACCCAGCTCAATATGTGCGATGCCCCTGCACCCCTGACTGACTTTCACCACTCGGTTGGTGATCTTGCATTCCCAGCAACGGCTCTGAAATCGTAGAAGTGGTGTCTCAGGATCATATGTTTGTCAGTCAGCGCCTATAGCTTCACCCACGAAGACGAAGAAAAAAGGGGAGGTGGCGATGAAAAAGAGAGGAATAGGAGATGAAAACAATGGAGAAGAAGAGGAAGAGGGCGCAGAAGACGACTACGATGAAAGAGAGGAAAAAGAAAAATATTAGGAGTACAAAGATGAGGAAGTAAATTGCGAAGAAGTGAACAGGAAGAGAGGGCAACGGCGAGTACGAAGACGAAGAAGATCTTGACTAATAAGAAGGCGACGAAGAAGAGGAGGAAGCAGGAAAAGCAGGCAATGAAGAGGAAGAAGAGCGAAGGGGAACGAGAGAAGCAGGATTAGAATAACAATGGAAGGCAAGAATCAGACAGCACGTAGCAAAACTAGCTTACGCTGCCACTATGTTTTGTCCTTTGCTCAAGCCCGCGAGTTTTTATTCGTTGAGGTACATTTAGGAAGATGTGGTTGAGGAATGGCCTGATGACGTAGTGATTGCAACAGCATGACGGGTCGCCAACTCCGACTTGTGCGTTCAGCAACTATCGCTAAAAAAAAGTCAGCCATGGAAATAAAGAAAAATAGGGTTGGATAAGAAGTTAATGAGTGTCTAAATGCTTTGCTGCACACATGTGGTTGTGGTTTACAAACAATGCGGAAAAGCTTATTGAAAGCATAGGTGTGAGGATGGGAAAAGTACGGGTACTGCTCTGTCCTGCTAGTTCACAAGTTCGGTTAAAGCTAAGTGTCTGTGGGAAAATTCGGGTGAGTAGATAAGCTGACGATGCGGTACTGCAGTGAATTCGATTGATAAACGTAATGATGGGGCTAAATTAGAAAGGGAACAATAATACGGGTAATCCAGTAGAAAAGAAAGGATTTACAGATGTAAGCAATATTGTGATTGTCCTCGCTCTCATTAAATAGACAAGTTATTTATAAAAATGTTACCGCCAAGCATTGCCTACAAGAATCATGAGTACTGCTATATTTTGAGCGACTTTTGTTCTCTGTGCTGCGGTGAAACTGGAGTGCTCACAAATTCGAAAACGCTAAGGCTGCCAAATTCTAATGATACACGCCGATTATACACAGAATTGTAATATATATATATATATATATATATATATATATATATATATACGTGTGTGTGTGTGTGTGTGTGTGTTGGTGCAGCATCGGAATATACTATATAATAGCGTATCTATGATGCAAATTAGGTGAAGTTCTGCTGTGTCGTGGAACGAAGATGAATAACTAAGTATTATTGATATGAGAAGTCTTATGAGAATATTCTTTCATATTTCAACATTCTAAAACCCTAAGGTTCATTTGTACTGATATTGATTCTTGTTCTGACAACACAGTACGAGTCCACCACAGAGAACAGGCGGTCTCTATGTACCGCCTTTGCAACCAGACCCGTGAATCAATAGCTGAGGGTGACGTCAGAATATCGACCCCCCTACGTCGCTTTCAACTGCGCGCTTTTCACATAGATGGCGTCACAGTACTGCGCGCTTCTGTACGGATTACAAAACATAGAGATAATATACTGACTCTAGAGGCAAAGCTGGGCCGCGGAGGGGGGGTCCCTCGCGCGCGCCGCCCTGTTGCAATTGTGTCAATTTAGCCAGCCTAAGTATTACTGAAAGTGCTAAAAACAAGTGTATGTCGTCTTATGCCGATGCCATAAAAAACGAATAATCCTGCGAAGATTAAGTGTGAATATTAAGCATACTAAAAACGCTTCCTAAAAATGTAATTAATATATTTCACGATGCACGCATTCGCTCAGTAAAGTGTGGTTTCGGACCTCTTTATTTTTGTTTTCGGATTCTCCCTCATTTTCGGTGACTGGTATGACATATGTGATCGCGTGGTGACATCGGTTGACACGATAGCGCATTCGTGCGGTTACGTTGTTACTGTTACGACCGGCTCCTCTCTTTGTGACCGTAGCGGGGTAGCGAAGGGCGGGTTGACGCCGTGTTGTTCGAGGGCACCGGCTTGGCAGCCGGGCTGTTCGATGATGCCTCAGCCCGCCTCAGCCGCAATGTACAGGCAAAGAAACTCAAACTGGTGGGTTGTGCGTCGAAAGAACTCTCTGCACCCGAAAGAATAAACCATGCTTAACACGTAGTACGTACGGTTATATCGGTGTTCTCTGTATGCACGTCGAATATCGCTCACGGACCGCTCGGGCACGGCGATAATCGACAAGATCGCACTGACAACGCCGGGTGCACCGTGTCCACTGACAATGCCGCGTGTAGACTCTCGGTTTCTTTCTGAGACCGAGATTCACAGCTCCACGGACGGCCACCGTTCCACATTCTAAGGTTCCATCGCGGGAACGCGTTCTTTGAAGGCCTTGATTTACTAGCTCTGATCGTGAGCAGGATAGCTGCTGCCATTTATCGACGATGATTTCTTTCCGCATAGCTTTCGAGATTGGCGTGCCTATGTGCCATTTCGGAGGCCATGTGTTTACATACTTTGTTGCCAGATTAATACCGGCTACTATCCCTAAGGATAGCGCGAGCGTTGCAAGATGGCGTCGACCACGGGGGACCCCCCCTCCCATACGCGGGCCCTATGGGGAGCTTTGCCTCTAGAGTCAGTATATTAACTCTGTTACAAAAGCCCCGCCACGGTGGTCTAGTGGCTATGGTACTCGGCTGCTCATCCGAGGGTCGCGGGATCGAATCCCGGCTGCGGCGGCTGCATTTCGATCGAGGCGAAATGTTGAGGCCCGTGTGCTGTGCTATGTCAGTGCACGTTAAAGAACCCCAGGTGGTCGAAATTTCCGGAGACCTCCACTACGGCGTCTCTCATAATCAGAACTGGTTTTGGGACGTTAAACCTCACAAAACAACAACATCTATGTTACAAAAAGAACGTGCTTGTTCCGAACGTCGACGTACAACAAAATGTACGGTTATCGTAAGAAGAATAGAAAAAGAAAGAATAACTTATCTCGGAGAAAAATGAGTTTGTTCTGCTTTTTTCGGATAACAGTAGGGGAAGATGGATTATGGAATCATCAACTCGCGTGGCTAAAACTGGCATTGCCAACATAAACTGCCAATGTGTTTTTAAGGAAAATTTCGCATGTAACGAAAATTACTCATTAGGATCTACCAGAAAGTCTACTCGTGGTTCTTATATTAATGACCAAGTTATTCCCACACGCAGCCTTTGAGACTTGCGAAAGCAGCGTAGAACTGAACCATAGCGGGTGACCCTGAAGGTCGTGTACTTCTGAACGCAGTTCGCTTTGTTGCCAGCTGATGGCGCCGTCGTCAAATGCCGACGATGCCGATGTTTAACAAGTGCAGCATGTTACTTACGCTACGCAAAAGCAGCTGTAGGAGTGGGTCGTAAGGACCGGTAACAGTAACTCGCGAGCATTATGGTAGGCATTGCTGCAAGGCCTTTTCTTAAAAACAATATAGAACACAGAATGTCGCTGGAGCCGACGTTTTGTCTTGTCCACTTGTCGAAACGTCGGCTTCAGCTACATTCTCTGATCCCTGTTCTACATCGTCTTTAACGATCTCTTCATCGATTCAAGCGCCCATCTTCCCCTGGGCTGGTTTGTATTCCATTTGTCGTGTGTCTCCTGCATTGTCTTTTTTCTTTCTTCCTTTCAAGTTGTGTACCAACTTGCCCAATCGTCCGTTTTAATAATAGGTAATGTTCTTTATTAGGGCTGGGATACTGGGTATAGTGCTTTATATTGCTCTTTTGTGAGAGATACTGTTGAACCCGTTTCAGCTGGCTAATTGAGTGTACACTAATATTTATTACTGACACTAATGATAATTAACTGTCTTCTGGCGTCGGATAATAATAGCTAATGCTGCTACATTTGTGTAATGTTGCAAATGTACAATTACGATTCTGTCCCGCCACAATGGTCTAGTGGCTATGGAACTCAGCTGGTGATACGAAGGTCGCAGTATCGAATCGCGGCCGCGGCGGCTGCATTTCGATGGAGGCGAAATGTTGAGGCCCGTCTGCGATTTCAGTGGACGTTAAAGAACCCCAGGTGGTCGAAATTTCCCGAGACCCCCCCCCCCCCCCCCCCCCTCCTACGCCGTCTCTTATAACCGTATCGTGGTTTTTGGACATTAAACCCCATCAATCATTATGACTGCCAGCGATGATTTTATAACTTATAGACTAGCACTGCTCGAGCCCTCACGAATGCACCAACGAACGCTGCTGCTGATATGAGTGTCAGAGCCTCGGGGGCGTGCATCCATCCATTATGATACTGACACCTGTGTTCGTACGTGTGTGTTGAATGCCGGCCATAGTGGCATACATGGATGGGGGCGAAACGCAAGAAAAAAAAAATAAATGTAAAAAAGAGGTCATTTGTGTATTTAGATTTAAATGCACGTTAAGCCCGGAAGTCGGTATCAATATTGTTCTCTTCAGCGAGGTACTGGCGTGGTACAGCTGGCCGACCATCATACCAGTCAGCCACGCACTGATCTATGCGGTGTTTCCTGGATTCTATATTCGGAAGTCTATGAGAACCGTCCTTTTTTTATTGATGTAAAGATAAGTATCCTTGTTGAACATGTAAAATAAATGCGAGCGCTATTCACTTGTGAGGTGCTGCTCCTCGCTGTAACGAATTTACTCTACTTTTCTTCGAGTTCTTACATATCCTGTCTCATTCACTTGTTTCTCCTAAAAAAGCGTTAAGTTTTTACAGCGTAAATTGTAATGCGCTCATTGCAATAACCTATTTCAGTGGCGATATCGTCCACTACAGCCAGTGTCCGTAACTGTCATCACACGTAATAAGAAAAGAAATCCCATTTCCCAGAGAAATCGAGCCCAAGAACTCTATGCAGGAGGCCACTGTACTAGCACTGAGCTATACACTCCTAGCGCGGTAACCTTTAGTTTATTTTATAGGTACACAAAAATGTGAAAATATGCGCCTTTACGAAAGGTTAAACTGCTTTAACCTTTAGTAACGGGGCATATTTTCACATTTTTGTGTACCTATAAAATAAACTAAAGGTTACCGCGCTAAGAGTGTATCGGGGCACAAAACTGCTTCGACAGACGCGTAATATAGCGCTAGGCGTCACGCCACGTGTATTGGATAACAAATATTTACATTAATCTAGGTCACCTGTTACAACTTACCCAGCCATGACACTTCTTCACAATGATCATTTCCCACAGCATCATCAACGCATGCAGCTGCGTACGTGCACATATTGCCTTACAGTTCCGTGGTAAAGCTAAAGCTGCCCCGCCATATGAATTGTGCAATGGATGGGAACTTTAAAACTGTCCAACCAATACACAGGTCTGTATACTGTACTAGGGGCCCCGACTATTGGCGTTGCCCTCACCAGAAGACCACTGACAAAAACTCTATTCCTTATAAACAGTTTCTCTCTCTCTCTGCCAAAATAGAAAATCCGTTAAAGCAGCGCCCACGATGGCGTTATATCTCTTCAGTACTTACATGTGTAGGTTCATAGGCGCTCACGTTAGGGTACGCATAGTATAAGCCATACAACCGTTACAAACAGCTCTGCCAAACTATATCACTATCAGCCACAGCAGCACCTGCAGAGCGCTTTGGTTGACTTGAGTGTCGCATGCGCTGCTACACATTTTTACACGCTGCCTGGCAGATGCACAATATTGCATCCGAAGTGACGCTAGGTTTTATATTTAAAGAGTGGGTGGTTCAATGCTTGCTGCCTAATTACAACAGCCTTATCTACGATTCACCACCACCATCACCAGCACTATCATAAAAAATTTGGCAGATCCCACGTGCAGGGAGAATCAAGGAAATGCGAAGCACGCACAAGGAGCGTAAAATGAATTTGCATTGCTGTCTCGCTATACCGAGTTTGGTACATATGAAGTTAACGAAACGGCCGCAAGAGCACCATGACTGTGGCATGTAAACCATGCCGCTCATACACGCATGCCATGGTTCTAACGTTATGACTTGTCATTTACGTTCGTCATGCAGTCGTGTTGTGCCATAGCAATGTTGGTATACATCCCTTTAAGGAAACGAGTGGCATGTAGATCATGCCACTAATGACATGCATGTCACGATTTTCATATTATGACCTGACATTTATGATCGTCATGCAGTCATGTTGTGCCAAACCAATTTTCGTATAGGCTCCGTGCAGTCCAGTTTTCCATGTGCGACATAAGCGCCAGAATGCACTGCCTGGAGGAGAGAAGAAGTAAAATTGGGCAGACTGTGACAGGAAAATACGCGAACGCCATGCGCGTCTCCAACTCTATAGCAGCACCGACCGCCCGTCCCACCTTGTTTCGTTTTATTTCCTTTGAGACGCGCGCTAAAAACCTGCCGCAAACTGTTCCAAAGGGCGACGCCGCGAGCGTTCGTGTGGTTCGCAGCACGCCCGGAGAGCAGCGAAGAAACGCGCGCGTCGCTGTCGCATCGGTTTCCACCGTGCGCGCGCGTCTCATACGTGCGACACAAGCGGCCAATGTCAGCGATACTGAGCCGTCCGACGAGAGCTACGTAGCACCCTCTGGTCAGTAGACGGAGCCCATACATCCCATTAACGAAACAGCAGTATAGCGCCAGGACCATGGCATGTAAATCATGCCGGTCATGACACGCGTGTCATGATTGTAATCTTATGACCTGTCATTTACGTTCGTCATGCTGTCGTGTTGTGCCATAGCAATTTTGGTATGTAAATCGTGCCTCGCATGACATGCATGTTATGCTTTTCATGTTATGACCTGTCATTTATGTTCGTCATGCAGTCATATTGTTGCATACCAATTTTCCCACACATCCCACTAGCAAAACGGCCAAGAGAGCACCAAGACCGTGGGATGTAGATCATGTCGCTCATGACATGCATGTCATGATTTTCATGTTATGAGCTGTCATTTACATTCGTGATGCAGTCATTTGTGGCATGCCAATTTTCGTATACATCCCATTAACGAAACGGCCAGGAGAGCACCAAGACCGTGGCATGTAAATCGTCCCGCTCATGACATGCATATCACGATTTTCATGTTCTGACTTGTCATATATGTTCATGTAGTCATGATGTCGCATACCAATTTTCGTAAACATCCGATTAGCGAAACGGCCAGGAGAGCACCAAGACCGTCGCATGTAAATCATGTCACTCATGACACGCATGCCATGATTCTTGTGTTATGACCTGTCATTTATGTTTGTGGTGCAGTCATGTTGTCGCATGCCAATTTGCGTATACGTCCCATTAACGGAACGCGTGGCATGTAAATCATGTCACTCATGACATGCATGTCATTTTTCATGTTATGACCATGTTCGCCATGCAGTCATATTGGGGCATACCAATTTTTGTATACATCCCATTAACGAGACGACCAGGACAGCACTAAGACTGTGACATGTAAATCATACCGCTCATGACACGCATTTCATGATTTTCATGTTATGACCTGCCACTTATGTTCGTCAGGCAGTCATGTTGTGCCATACCAATTTTTGCATACATCCCATTAGCGAAACGGCCAGGACAGCACTAAGACCATGGCATGTAAATCATGCAATTCATGACACGCATGTCATGATTTTCATGTTATGACCTGCCACTTATGTTCGACAGGCAGTCATGTTGTGCCATACCAATTTTTGCATACATCCCATTAGCGAAACGGCCAGGACAGCACTAAGACCATGGCATGTAAATCATGCAATTCATGACATGCATATCATGAGTTTCATGTTATGACCTGCCCTTTATGTTCGTTAGGCAATCATGTTGTGCCATACCAATTTTCGCATACATCCCATTAGCGAAACGGCCAGCAGAGCACCAAGACCGTGGCATGTAAATCATGCCGCTCATGACATGCATATCATGATTTTCACGTTATGACTTGTCATTTATGTTCGTCATGTAGTCATGATGTGGCATACCAATTTTCGTAAACATCCGATTAGCGAAACGGCCAGGAGAGCACAAAATCGTAGGCGGCTAGATAGATAGATAGATAGATAGATAGATAGATAGATAGATAGATAGATAGATAGATAGATAGATAGATAGATAGATAGATAGATAGATACGCTCAAACTCGCCGAAGTTCGCTAAGAAATGCTTCGCATTTAAAACGTTGCCTTGAGTGGCGTAAAATAATTCCATGTGTTACTAACAGGAAGTGCGTTATGGGTGGGTGCTTCACGCTGCCAAACAATGGGCTCTCCCTCAACTCTCCCTCAGTGGACTGGCACTAGCTTTCCCAATAAAAATTAAAGAGAAAAGGGGAGGGGGGTGGGGGTGGAGCGGTAATGCGGCTGCTTTAAAGACATGCACCTGTTGTGTAGTAGGATAGAACCTAAAAAAACAGCAGCTGGCGACAGAGGCAGACGGACCACAGAGTTGGTGTTGATCCGGCAGCCAACCACAGAACCAAATCATCGTCATGCGCCCTTTTCAAAATGGCGGTGTCTTTGTGCCTTCGGGACGTCTGCTGTTCTTTAGTCATTTCATCGGTACAAACAATGAGGTGTGCAAGAAACATCTACAAAAAAGCGTAGTGTCTGAGCGCTTCCATATTGAAAAGGACACGTCAGAGTTCGTTTCGCTTCTGAGCTCTTTTTACACATGAAACTTCTTTGAACTTGGGTTGAAAGACTCAGGCGGCAGGTGCTTGAGTCTCTCTTTGGGTTTTGCATTGCAGGCGTTTCATTTATGCTGAGCAAAGAATGGAACTACTCATGTTCAACCGTGACAAACCAACTGAAAACCTCTAATATGTACCTTGGGTGAAAACCCCTAAAGTCGTGCACTAATCTTTTAATCTTGCCATTACCGCTTTATTTTGGTTACATGGAACGTTGGAAGCAGGAACTATTTGCAACCTCGAGGAGGTACATTGGCTGGCGGCTACGAGGGGTTTTACTGCAGGCTTGACTTGTACCCGACTACAGATTATGCCACGATACACCATCGTCATTACCGTTGGCATATAGCTTATGGTGATGCGAATGCAGGCACTTTCATATCCTGAATGCATTGAAAAGACTCGCACGACCCTTGTTTGCCGCAGGTCTTATGGTGTTAATGGGACAGTATGTTAACGAACAACACAAGCGTCCATGCTGGCAAACTTAATATACCTCGCAACGTCGGATCAGAAAGCACGCTTGACAATAATTTGTTAGATGTGTGCGTATTAAACCACTGCTGTCTGAGCTCAGTACTTCCAGCAAGAACCAACACATAGTACGATGAGCTTTTAGAAACCTACTTCTCAAGCTCGCGCTGTGTTTGGGCTGTATGTTCGGCTGAGGTACGGCATGTTTTTGGCTGCTGCATTCGTTCGGTCTTCCTCGAATATATATCCGGCCAACCGCCGTTAAAAGGCGTCACGCTATCGTCGGAGAACACAGGACGACGTGCAGTGAAGACCCGGATATATGAGGAGCCGCGTGCTCGAAGAAAAAGTGTGCTCATGAAAACGAGGCTGACGCACGGAAAAGTAAGCAAGCGGGAGAGCGCACTCAGGCAGATTAATGAAGACAAAGCAGACCGCTCCGCACGAGTGCTGGAAGACCGAGGCGCATTGAATCAAGCCACCATTCTTCTCATCCTCGCACGCTGTGCATCACAGCCCCAGCGCACCGCGGGCGGAGTGTGATAGGATCTTATCGTGCTTGAACTTTATGCGGGAAGATCATGGAGATGGCCTTGCCGAGGTGAACTTTTGCAGTAAGATAAAAAGGAGGTACTGCGCCTCACAGCCCAAAACTTGCTTGTGAAGCTGCTAGTTTTTCCTTTCTCCGAAAAAAAAAAAAGCTGAAGATACTTTTCAAGCTTCAAGATAAAGGCTTCACCGTAAAAGCACCCTGATGAGCGCACCGTGAAAAGTACACCTGGCGAGCTCAAGACAGAGCTCATGATCCCCCGAGAAAGTGAACAACATAAAGAATTTTTTTTCTAAAGAATACAACTTTTTCTGCTCGAGTCGTTCCCTCGGCTCTCCTGTTGTCTTTCGGACTCTTCTTCATGGCTTTTCATAAGGATTTACTTGGTAATCTCTAACTGCTACAATCCACTTCCCTCCAACTGCACGCGCAAAATTTACTCTCATTCTCTTTTTATAAGACTAGTTTGCCTACTTTCCTATAAAAGTTTGCTGTGTGGGATCGTTTGTCTTCCACTGCCACCTAAACATATTCCCAACATCTCCCTTTCTGCCGGCTTTTTACTGCCTGAAACACTCTTCTTTTTTCCCCTTAATATATATGTTATTTCTCATCTGCTACTCCTCCAGTGTAGAATAGCCAACCGAAAACGTGCCTAGTAAACTGTCATGCCTTCCCCCTTCATTTCTCGCTCTCTCTCTGTCTTAAGCGAAGAATAAAAATAGAACAGAACAACACTGACGGAGAACTATAGACCAAATGTTTAACGTAATCGTTCTGCCTGCTTTCTCCTTTTGATCGTGTTTATTTTGCGCAAGCGATGCAGGAAGAACCTTGTTCGCTTGCATATCCTAATAAATACAACTTAGATACATATATACAATCGCACAGTCACGTATTTCACACTGCACATTCTCAAATAAATGTAATATCTTCTGTTTGCCTTTCGCTTGTTTTGTACATCTCGGTTGGTGTTTCCACTCATACGTGTTTGATACCAATAAAGTGAGTGCGGGTCTGTGAAATTTGGCACGTAAACTATGCGCATCGTTCCAGTGCTCCATTCATCGGCCGCTTTCGAGCACGCACAAAATGGCCTTCAACTGAAAAGTGTACACCTCTATTGAGAAAGAGGTCAATATTTGGCCGAACTTCAATACCCGGTATTGACCGGGTATTGTGCTCTCGGAAGCCTTCATGACACGCACCGCGCGCTGAACCGGTATTGCATGGGCCGCATATTCTTTTCCCTTTTTTCTTCTTTTTCTTTTTTCTTTTTTGCCGCAGACAGACGGGCGTTAGGACGGAATTATCGGAACAACTCACCAAGTAATGCTAAACCGTGAGTGCGCTTTAGACCCTATAACGAACGCACCTAGCGTGCTCTGTGTACACAACCAAACTATCCAGTATGCCGCGAGATGATATAGGAGCGCCAGCCACAAAACCCTAGTTCTCTTGTTCTCCGCCTCTGTAACATAGTAGTACTACTCACCAGCTGCCTTTCGCTCCAAATACAAGGACGTTCTTTCTTGTACTGGAAATAATTACTAGGGATATAAATACTAAGGATATAAGTACTAGGAATATTAAGAATAAACTGTATCTGTGTGGCGCAATGCGGCTCTTCTAAACACGCAGGAATGCTTGATGTCACGGAAACGAGCGAACCTAATTGGACAAACGATGTGAGCAGTTTCTTCTTTTGTGGGACGTCAGTAACTTGGTGGTGGCTATAGGTTTTCCTTTCGTTTCAACCAACGTACAGGCAATCTGTATGAATGCATTTGCGAGCTCAGGCCTGTGCTGAGGGCGGGCATGTGGAGTGAGGCTTTTCTCTATACCACATGACGGTACTCTCTTATAGTATATATTTTACACACGACCATACGGTTATGTCGTAATTAAGGATGTATAGCTGATGCTATAAATATCCCGATGTATTTCTGTTTTTTTTGGTATTATTTATTTATTTATTTATTTATTTATTTATTTCTGGCTGAGTTTCAAAGTTTCTAAATGGTACTGCGGCGTGTTTTATTTCTTTTACTTCTTTGCTGCAGCAAATTCATTGTAGCTGAGCTTTTCACTGTGGATCTTTTGGTACTTCGATAGAATACAAACGTGCAGCATCTCCTACAAGTAATTTCTAACGTAAGGCACAATGGGAACAAATAAATTAGAACAATTGAAGACAGAAATAAACACAGAACGAATAATTTAATGGCAACAGTCTAGCACCCTCCTCATCCGGTTGTTTTGTGTTTCTCAGGGACGCAGGCTTTAGAACTAGATAACGCGATGATTTAGAAGTGAGACAAAGTTACAAAGGCAAATCATGTTCCACAAAACACGAGGCCGCCAAGTGCTTTCATATTCCTTCTCCAAAGAAGATAGAATAGCAGCTAAGAGTACCGGTAATAGGAGATAAAGTGATTGATCTGTGGGGTTTGACGTCCCATACCAGCTATGTTTGTGAGAGACGCCGTACTGGAGGTCTCCGGAAATTTCGGCCACCTGGGGCTCTTGAACGTGCCCGGACATCGCATGGTAGACGGGCCTCAACATTTCGCCTTCATCAAAATGCAGCCACCGTAGCCGGGATTCGATCCCGCGATCTTCCGGATCAGCAGCCGAGTGCCATAACCACTAAACCACCGTGGCGGGGTGGTAATAGGAGATAAACACATAACGTGCGTGTTATATTTAAAGGAACCTTTAATGTACTAGACGCCCTGTGTCCCCCGAGCATTGCTCATTTAAATGAAAGGAACGTATGGTTCAACGTTTAACACGAAGAGAGAAAACACGCCTGTCCTACGACCTAATTCTGCGGGGTAAGTCAAGTGTGTCGTATACTTTCGCAGTAGAAGCATCGAAGGGATCCAACACGCGGCTAAGCACCTCTTCAGCCGGGCAGTATAGGGTAAGATAGTATAAAGAAGGCAAAAAAATTGGAGATAATGAGTCTGTTTGAACACGGGTTCCACGGTCTTAGGTTGTATGGCGTGCAATTCCTAGAGGGAGCTTTTCTTTTCTGTTTGTTTGTTTGTTTAACAGCCTAGATGTTTAGGCTTGGCAAATTTCCAGCGTACAACACCTTAATTGTGCGGCCATGCGCCATAGAACGCGGGTATGCGCCGAGTGGCTGACATAACACAGCATAGCCATGTACAGTATAGTATAGGAAGAGAAGGAAGAGAAGTGAGGGTGAGGAGGAGAGAGGAGGAAATAATGCAATACGTAAAGACATAAAGGCAGAAAGATGAAGCAAAAATATGGAGCTGTAGAAAGCCACAAAAAACGAAAAAAGATCGTAAAGAAAAGGGAGCCAGCTAGGCCCGTCTATCAATCAGTATTTATTACGTGCTAATGATGGTAGCCCACCTCCACTGTTCCTTCAAACTTGGCACCGCTAGTGTCGAGCTGCCACATTTTCTTTATTTTTTTACCCCAAACTAGGTGAGCCGATTGGAAATAGGACAATGTAAGAACGAAAACAACGAAAACCCGTCAACATGATGAACGGGCTTGTCCTAATGTCACCTTGAAAACTGTTCTCACATCGAACACCTCCGTTCTTTATAACAATGTTTAATATCCTGCAGACTAACGGCAGCGACAACAGCAGAACACGTCCAGACAGGATCGAGAGCCGTAGGCCCGCCTTACCATAAGAGTCGCGCTTCATTGACGATACGCGAACCTTGCCCGAGCGACGCGCCCTAACTGCAGGACCCTCCTCCGCTCATAAAAATACATACATCGCGCACGCACGCAAACGCATGCCAATAGATAGCCAGCCTGGCGTGCGGGAACCGCATCTTTCATATACATGGCTTTCCTACCTTGGCGCGAAAGCCTGTAATATTCGCCCCATATATGCATGCAGAAACCGGCGCTCTTTATGGTCCTCGAGAACGTACAACTTCGTGGACTGATGGCTCAAGGGAAACATAAACGCCTAAGCTGGGCGCGGACGCGTGTGTTTCTCTGTGTGCGTTGTATTTGCCGTCACATTTCTCCTTTCTCAACGTGCGCTGCGACGCCTTCGCCAGGTGCGCATTAGCATGAATATTTCACACAGGGAACCGTGAACAGTGCAGTAGGCATATGTAGCCCTCAGAGGGCGCAGCACTTTTCTTTATTCACTCAACACTGGCCTTCCGGAGCACCAGCACTCGCCCATGTATATTGAATGATCCAGGGCGCCGGCTGTGTCTGCGTGCGCGAGTGTTTGTCCAGCTTGCCTATGTACACTTTCGCGCAAGCAGAGCGTTCAAGCTGAGATGGTGCTTCGGATGTGTCTTGACTTGATTTTAGCCACTTTCGGGGGCGACATACCGTCCGAGCTGATTAAATCAGCGAATAGGGCTGCGAGAAGTAAGTATATGCAAAGGCTCATCCTAACTTGCTCCACATTCTTCCGCTCGTGGGTTATACACATGGCACTCACATGACTGTTCTTTAGGTCTTCGTGTTTCGCGCGCAAAACGTCCAGACCGGTCGTGTTCGTTTGACGCGCGTGGTTGTAGAGTTTAGGTGACCTGTTGAAGGGAACACGTAGATGTGCGCGTCTTGCATAGGCAAGTTGCATGCGCCAGGAGCCTCACACCGCGGAGCACGCCAGTGCGACTGCAGTGGCCACTTTTTCGTGATAGCGTCGGGAGAGCTCCCGCGGGTCGCTTTCGATACTCCAATTGGGGAAGCGAAGGTGGTGCGCCCGTTGAGCACCCTGTTGTGGCATGTGACAGCAGAATTTTTACTTCTACAAGAAATTCAATACGTGTTTCGGAAAACCTAGCGTACAAACAAAAGTGAAACGCTAGGGAAGGACGAGAACGTGTAGTAGACAGTCGCAACACCAACGCTCGTGTTATTCCCCTGCTTCATATTTTCTGATATCTCTGAACATACCTCCCTTTTTTGTGGCTTAAGTAGTTGGTAAGGGTGAACTGGAGGATGAAGCAGGCAACGCGTATGGTGTGAAAGGTGGAATCAAGAAAGGTGGCGTCGAAATCACTCGGCACAACATTCTGCAAATGCGAATGAAACTTCCCTCGAAGAACGAGCAATTGGCTGGAAGTTAAGCCATTTTCTTAGTTGATTAAGTGAACCACTTACCCGGCACATCAGCCACATAGGCACTTTTGTTGTGCACAGCGATGGTGTAAGAAGATATGAGGTCAATGAAAAATAAAAGCAACGCTAAGTTGATATACTGCTCGCCTGTGAAAACCCGTTCCACGATTCGATACCTCAGTCTTGCGTGGCTACATTGTTTTGTTGTTTTTTTTTTCGTTATTCACGTTCGTATGTGCGTGCAGTTATTCCTGGCGATTCAAGAGGCTGTTGGCGCCAAATGTATCTATCGAGCCACCGTCACGGACACACGCAAGCATGAAGAGAACTTTGCACTTTGACAGGCGCACAGCTGACATGAACAATGCATTACTGCATTGTTCATGTCAGCTGTGCGCCTGCTAACGCGCACTCCGTGTGCAGCTACTTAGCTACACACGGAATGCACATTAGCATGCAAGTGTGCGCGTGATTGGACTCTTCTCTATTGTACCTCTTTATTCCCTTTCCCCAGCGCAGGGTAACAAACCGAACGCGCGTTTGGTTAACCTCCCAGCATTTCCTTACCTCTTTTCTCTCTCTCTCTCTCTCTCTCTCTACGCACGAACGTAAGTGCAACAAAAAGCCGCGCAAATGCCTTGTGGTGCTCGAGGCTGCATAATCGGTCCGTTAGCATGCAACATGTAAATCGTAGGACAAAAGAGCTACTACGTTTAGGCAAATGTGCGCTGTGCCGTTCTTCCGAGCGTACTGGGACTGGCAGGCATGTTCAGCAGCCTGATAAGAATGCAAGACGCTAGAGCGCAAATAAATCGCCATTGTTCTAAATTTTGGTGAGTGCTATCACTTTTGGCCCTCTAACTATCAAAAGGTCACAGAGGGACGTTTTGTCTCACCACTCGTCGCAACTACTTCAGATGATAAGGCACATAACAGCCAGCTGGAGTGTACGGATAGTAGCGTTTCTGTTCATTATGGAACTATACGGTTTTCTAAATGAAGATTAACTATAACTAGGCTCTTAGGTATTACGTTTTTGTCTTTATGCAGAACGTGCTTGTTTGGACTTTTTTTTTTCTTTCTTGTGAACCGTGTGGTAGCGGCTTACATGTCAAAAAAGGAAAGGTACCCACCTGTAATAGGCTTTGCTTCTTTCGATGAGACATCCCACGACACAGTGACAGCACTTGTCGACGTAGAGACAACGTGGATCACGGGAGGAAGGGGAGGATCTGCACCGTCACTCGTTGAAGCAAAAGAAAAAAAAAAACAGGAAATTTTAATTATGCGCTCCGGTAGTCTGCAATGTTCAACAGAGACTACAGTGCATGAATCACTCATTAGGCTTATTCAATTCTCTATGGCGCTATGTGTAATGCCTGCGTGTGTAAGTGCTTTCCATCAGAGCACTCATTTACATTTAATGACTACAATGACAGATGCAAAAATCAGGTATTAGTATTTTCAAGAAAGAGCCCTTCATTGTGTGAGGTTCATTTCATTTTTCTTTTTGCGGCTAACGATTTTTCATGCACTAAATACTGTTGCACAAAGTAGAAAAAAAAAAGGCTTTAATCGCTAAGCCATGCACCGTCTCATATGCCTATAAATAGCGAAAATTCTGCGACGGTCCCCTGCACCTTAAGGCAATATGCAGTTTTGAGGAGTTAAAAGCGTTTGGGATCGTTCTTGCTGGTAACGGTGCTTTTGTGAATCATGAAATGTACGGTGGGGCTTTGATTCTTGCGCAGAAACAACAATTACCGTTCTTTTTTCAAGTCAGTTGTCGGCAGGAAAACAAAGAAATGCCGCATTTTACGTATTTGTACTGTAATAATGTAGCAGCTACATTTATAACCAAATATTTGTGCAGTATCAGAAGAGAAAACAAAAAATGACCTTGCTGACGAAAAGAATCTTTTCATGCTCCTTGTAGCAGTTTTGCTTTGACAGTTAGACAATAGTAATACGATCATTAATAAAATAACAAGACCTCTGTGTTTAGAGATTACATCCCAAATATTTTTCTGTGAATTCCCCTCAAATAAGCAGCCACTTGACTGAATATGCAGTCCCATTGGTCTTTGAACTAAGTGAAAACAAAGGAATGCCTGGGATGTCTTTATTAGAACGTTCTAAACGTTTCTGTCAGTCCTCTCTACTGTTGTGATGCTTTATTCGATAACTGAACGTAGCTGTAATGTCACCTTCCTTGCACAATCTCTTAGACTTATGGCAGGCTGACTATCGGTAGGTGCCTGTAGATGACTCGATGACCAGATATATAACGCACGAATTCATGGAATCACTCTTCTAAAGAGTAGCGCAAACAACGCCTGGTGGAAGGCATGCTTTACTAAATGTGACATCAATAATGTCCTTCAATTTTTCAAGCATGAAATAGAATGGGTGGGCATTACAAGTTGCAGCCATATTGGTCACGTTTACTCTCGTCTAGGTGATGTCAGATTTCTTTTTCACCGCGCTCAGGAAATTTATAATATAATAGTATTTACTACCAAACTTTTTAAACTGTTTCTTTAAAGAGGAAGTTTTATACGGTGAAGTTGTAGAGCACGTAAATTTGTCTCCGGATAATGATTTTCATAATATTAGGTGCAGCGGTTTTAGTTTTTCCAGGTTTCTAAGAAAGTGCGCGAGATTTTACAAAGTATCACATGACTATGCGCTTTGGAGCAGAGGCATAAGCTCCATCTATAATGCTACGAACGAACGATCGATAGCGCACGCAGACTACACGCATAAACGGGCCGAGAGGACGAAAGGTGAGGCCACGTATTATCAAGGTATCGTGCGGCGTGTCCAGTGCTATCCGTCCGCGTGCTTGATGGATCTCTCTGTCGTAGCATTTTTGAGAGCGCCCCTGTCACGGCGCGCAAGCGCCTAGTCATGCGGGACTTCTTTTAAATCTCGCGAACTTCCCTTGAATCCCGGAAAAATTATAACCGCTGCACCTGTTATCGTAAAAATCCGGACACTAATAACGTGCTATATAACTTCGCCATTGAATATTCTGCGTTTAAGATAGTTTAATATGTTGGTTAGTTAATTACGACAATTATTTACCTGAGCTCTCTGGAAAAATAGCCTGAGAGTGTGAGGCGACAGTAAGTGATAAAAACATGTTTGCATCCTTGTCACGGGAACGTGGACTTTTGTAAACCCTAGCGCAAGTTGACTGAAAACACCCTGTATATGGAAGAATAACGGCAGATGTCTGCCTTTTGTTCACCATGTTCGAATGTTTGAGCAGTGATTTCGGCTGACGGGGGCCCGGCGCCTTTCCCGTTGAACGCCTGCACGATGACGCTGTACTTCGTGGAACGCTTCAGGTTGCTGATGCTGATCTCGGGAACGAAGCCGTCCAAGACGTCGATGGTTTTGTAGACGAAGGACTCGCCCGACCCGACTGGCTTGTAGCCGACGTAGTAGCCGCGAATGCGTCCGTGAGCCGAAAAATTTGGAGGGGGCTGGAAAGAACGAAATCGAGTGTTTGGCAATGCAGATGTACTCGCGCACGAACATATACACGCTGAGACAAAATGTTCACTGTTCCTTCTTCCCCTGTCGAGAAAACGGGGGAAGGCAAAGCCTGTCCTGTGCATGTCTGGCCTGCTACCCTGATGGATCACTACATCGTAATTGAGCAATTCGGATTAGTGTCGAATGGTTGTATATTAAGGTGTCCCTCAGTCTAACGGATCATGCACTTTATTTGTTTTTTTAACGCGAAGCATTTCTTTCTAATCGTGCTGTAATTTGGGAAATGTAAGGTTAACTTCTCGCCTCAATCTCACTTTTTACTGACATTTTACAGAGAATAAGCACCTGTGTGATCTTCACTGCTGAGTCACTGCCCCTCTAATAGTAACGTGTGTTCATTTGTAAATTACGTTTGACTATAAGTGCGTATCACAAAACTATCAACATCATTATCTTATGTCCCCAAGAATGCGCATGCACTTCTATGCAATGGCCAACGTGCGGCGTTCGCACAGCGCGCTTCTTTCTTCTCTGGGCACATGACCTGAGCCCACATGATGAGAGATGATGTTGATAATGGCCCTTTTTTACAGCGTAAGCTGTTATGAGATCACAACAACGGCGCCGTAGTTGTCCGCCGCCGCCGCCGCCGCTGCCGCCGCCGCCGGTGTCCGCCCGTGTCCGTAACCAATATCGCTCCTCGTGAAGAACAGGACAACTGCTGCCATCTGTTGGCGCTGATTTCCTCCGCATAGCCTTCGCAATGTATTTTTACGAAGCGCTGCCTCGTGAAGCAGTTTTGTCGTATCGCTCAATGCATCACGCGACAGGCGACGTGCGCAGCCCCGACAGCAACCTGACATGGCTCTTCGATATACCTGATGGCGCCTCCTCGCAAGATGCGGACCGCTGCTGAAGAAGTGAATCGCAGAGTTACGCGCGCGGCTGCAGTAGGGCGACGTCGGGCACAGCAGACCGCTGTGCAGAGAGAAGCCCAAACCGCAGAGTTATGGCGTAGGGGATACCCACCGCCTGTACTTGCACTAGTTTCCCCAAGCGTTTACAATGGCCTCTAGGAAGGTCGTTCCTTCAGCTTACGCTGTCACTGTCCTGCGATTCCGCGCAGGCCTGGCTCTTTTTTGAGAGGACGCTGATTTCTGCAGATGGATTGATTGTTGTTCGGTTAAGGAAATGACGCTCTTTTCTGCAGCCCATATTGAGAGCACGGCTAAGCGTCCGTAAGTGTAGAGGGAAAGGGACTGAAAGAGAGAGCAAGGAGAGAAAAGCCGTAGTGGAGGGCTCCGGAAATTTTGACCACCTGGGGTTCTTTAACGTGCACTGACAACGCACAGTTCACGGGCCTCTGACATTTTCGACTCCATCGAAAATGGGACCGTTGCATAAAAATCAAGAAATTCAGTACAGTTCACTCGAAGATCTAGGAATGTCCACGTTATCTGAATCAGAATATTTAGTACTTGCACGTCTTCCATGTATATATGTGTCAGGACTGTGGAGGATCGCGATACAAGAGTTTCGCAACAGTATTTTGAAGATACTTCTGTGCACCTCTATGTCGTATACATTTATAAATCTCAGTGGGGAAATACCTTTTCGATGTATCGATTCTATAGCAAATAGTCTCGGACACAGATACCCCCTCACTGTTCTGGCGGAAATGAGCTCACGTGCGTGTGCGTGTGTGTGTGTGTGCGCGCGTGTGTGTGTTACTGCACGCCTTGCTGCATACGACCATGTTTGTTTTGCTTCCTCATACCTACCTTCCACGAGGCCTTCAGAACTTGTGAACTCACTGGTACGACAACCAAGTCCTCGGGAGGCTTCGAAGGCACTGCAACAGAAATATTCTCATTTGAATCGGTAGATAAGCATGAAATACTTGAAACAAAACTTATTTACGAACATGCCAGTGCGCATCTACTAGCAGCAGTGACGCCACAAAATGAATAGATGCTGCTACTCGAAGGGGATAGTAAGTTGAACCGTTAAAGCTGTTACTGCTCTGCTGTTGCGTATTCATACAAATTTCTCGACTTCAAAGCTACTTTAATGGTGCACTAAAGGTGAAAAACAGTACAACTCCAAGTTGTGCAATTTTCGTCCAGAACCTTCTATATCTTCTATATTGTGACAGAATAATTATGGCAGTTACTCGTGAAAACTATTGAAAGACCCAGCTGTTTCGCTTCCTTCCCTTCCGAGCGAAAAACCTCAGCTACGGTTCACCAGTGGGCACCAGGCGCACACTGGTTCATCTAATGGGTGGAGAGGTGTAACATTGTGCACGCTGGTGTCAGCGCTCAACCAGAGAAGGTGGCCTCTCCTTTCAGCTATGTTATGTTCTTTAACTCTCCCCCTACCCCAGCATCCTCCTGCCCTCCCGACACTCTGCCAAGCCTCCTTATTTTATTTGCAGCAACAGACGCCGTTCTAACCTCAAAGCGCAATCATCGCTACCAGAAAAGGGGCAAGTGGGTGAAATGGCACGCGTACAAGCGAAAAATGGCAGAGGTTTAACTTTTGTTACTTATCACGAGCGAAAGGTATACGTTCGGCTTCTCTGTAACGTGCTAAATGGCGTCCCTTTGTTCCGGTGTTCCAGCATGCAGTTTTGCATATTGCTTGTGAATACGCAGCGTGCCTTGTAGATATATGTACTGGATGATTTGATTGAGCCTGTCGCTTGCGTTGAAGGAAGAGCTAGCGCGTGGGCGTCGATATCCAATGAGGGCAATGAGGCGAGCGCGTGCGAAAGGTCCAGCGCTGCGCTGAGATGACCGCTCTCTGTGGTGGTTGAATCGCAGTCGAGAAGCGAGCGGAGGCAGCCGGCTGCCCGTCACGCGAAGACATACGCCTTATCTGCGCACAGGTTTACGAGACCCCAACGGCTTTCGAGTAGGGAACGCTCATCGCCTGGCAAGCAGCCATTGTGCCCTCGCCTACTCACGTGTATAGCGCAGCGGATCGTGTGCCGTAACGTCGCTCACTCGCGCTCTGACCCTCTGGCGGCTCAAGGCCACGCAGCCAGAATAATGACCTTGCGAGACATGGAGTAGCAGTGCGTCCGCTCTAAAATGGTGTTCGATATTCTACGAAAATGATACTGAGATCCAACTGCGCTGCGATACTTCCAGGAGATAACTGGTGCAAGCGCGTGAAATGGCGCGCCCGTCATTCATCTTTGCAGCCGTAGTAACAGATTGCTCTCGTGCACGAATTCTAACGCTCAACAAGCTGATTTAGTTACCGGCGTCCGTTAATTACAAAGTAGATTTTATAATTTCATAAATTCCATACTTTGTGGCGAGCTCAAAGCTACAGCATAAAGATAGACACAGAGCTGTCTCTAATCCAACTAGCTCTTTAACGCGCCGCCTTTGTTTGTTTGTTTGCTTTTTCCATCATTATATTGATTACAAATAAAGAATATCTCCGATCAAGCGGTTCGCTGTATTTCCTGTTTAAATAGTCAAATGCCCTGTGATATACTTCACCACATATCTAAATAGTGCTGAAATATGCGACTTAAATGCATTCGAAGAGAAACGTCATTCCCTCTCACACAGGCGTTAAGGCAAAGCTTAATGTTGTTCCTGAGCAAGCCTGTTGGAAAGAAAATGTATGCAGCGCTGGCGGTATAAAACGTGACTCCAAAACTATAATTACTATAATTATCGAAACTATAGTAACATGGTTGATGTCTTTGATGGAAGTGTTCGAGCAGGTATTGCGTAGATACGGCAGAAACTGAAGAGGGTAGAATAAAAATCGCGTGATGCACTTAGGCTTAATCTGACGCGCTTTTTTTTTGTTGTTGAGTACTATACAGCCAGTTACATAGGTCAGCCCACTTAGTTTTGATTCGACAGCAACAGGAAAGTCAAGAGAGTGTTCAATTTGATGTTGTCGATCGCTTTGAAATCATCATCATCATCAGCCTGTTTAGGTCCACTGCAGGACGAAGGCCTCTCCCAACGACTTCCACTCCGCCCTATCCTGAGCGAGTTGGTTCCACTTTACGCCCGCAAACTTTTTAATTTCATCGCTCCATCTAACCTTTTGCCTGCCTCTGTTGTGTTTTCCTTCTCTTGGTATCCATTCCGTCGCTCTTACAGTCCGTCTGTTATATTTCCTCCTCATGACATGTCCTGCCCAGGTCCACTTCTTTCTTTTAATTGATATAATAATATCGGCTACTCCTGTCTGTTCTCTGATCCATTCTGCTCGTTTTTTATCTCTTAGCGTTACCCCTATCATTTTTCTTTCCATTGCACGTTGCGCGCTCCTTAGTTTCATCTCTAGTTTTTTCGTTATCCTCCACGTTTCTGCACCGTACGTTAGTACTGGGAGAATGCAGTGATTAAATACTTTTCGCTTTAGTGAGAGCGGTAAGTTTCCAGTCATGATTTCGTAATTCCTTCCGAATGCGCTCCACCCCATCCTTATTCTACGGAGAATTTCTTTTTCATGGTTAGGAGTTCCTGTTATTAACTGTCCCAGGTATACATATTCGCTTACACATTGTAAGGGTTCATTGTCGATTTTAAATTCCTGTTCCTTAGCTAGGTTATTGAGCATAACTTTGGTCTTTTGCCTATTCATTTTTAACCCAATTTTAATACTTTCCTTGTTTAGGTCATCAATCATGTTTTGTAGTTCCTCTCCATCATTGCTAAAGAGTACAATGTCGTCTGCAAATCTTAAATTGCTGAGATATTCTCCATCTATTCAAATTCCCTTGTCTTCCCAGTCTAGACGTTTAAAGATTTCCTCTAAACATGCAGTCAATAGCATCGGTGATATCGTATCTCCCTGTCTCACACCTCTGCCGATAGGGATTTCTCTGCTTTTCTCATGTAGGAGTATTGTGGCTGTGCAATCTTTGTATATGTTGTTTATGGTTTTCACGTATACGCCAGGTACCCCTTGTCGTCGTAGAGCTTCTAGAACTGCTTGTATTTCTATGGAGTCAAGTGCTTTCTCGTAGTCGATAAACGCCATATAAAGAGGTTTGTTATATTCGGCGTACTTCTCAATTACTAGGTTGATAGCGTGGCTGTGGTCCATTGTCGAGTAACCTTTCCTAAAACCAGCTTGTTCTCTCGGTTGGTTAAAGTCGAGGGTTTCTCTTATCCTCGTAGAAATTACTTTTGTAAATAGCTTGTATATTACTGGGAGTAGGCTTATTGGTCTGTAATTCTTTAACTCCTTTATGCCACCTTTCTTGTGGATAAGGATTATATTAGCATTTTTCCAAATGCGCGGTACGCTACATAACATACATCATACATCATTTACACCAGTCAACTTTATTTCGTTGTTAGATGGCCCGGTATGCGACATATCCACAGTATAAGACTTAACGGAGAAGCATTCCTATGTTTGTTTGGATCTCGTGTGTGTACCTGGCCATGACACGCCTAGGCATATGGAGCGGCGGTGTTCTTTCCGATCGGCGTTTACATACGTATGGTAAATACTAGAAGCTGTTCATATAGCTTCGAAAGCGCGCTCCACTATGAAAGTGAACACTTTTTTTTTTTTTCAGTCGTGAAACGCATCAACCATAGTTCTCGAGACAGGAAAATGTTACCTTCTTCATCGGTGGTGACAGAAATCATCGGACTTGGTTCGCTTCTCCCGAATTTGTTCACAGAGAGCACCCTCAGGTGGTAGGCAGTGATGGGCTCCAGGTCGTCCAACACAGCAGACGTGTTGGAACCGGGTACCTCTACGTGTCGCGAATCCTTCTGCCAGGAGCCTGAGCGTAGACACAACAATGCGTAAATCGCAGATGCTCAACGTTGACAAAAGGCAGAGAAGGCGGCACCAAGTTAGTGTGCAGCCGTGCATTTTGACACGGTTTAATATGCTTTTGCAAAGAAAACGAATGTTTTGCCAGGAAATTCGCAATTTCACGTCAATTTATTGATTTGGTTCGTTTTAGATTCCTAAAATTATTGTATATGTTTCTTTAATTCAGATGATTGTTTCTTCCATAATGTTTCTTCATGACCTTCGTAAAGGTGAGTATTGGGCGTTTTACTATTTCATTGAGTAATAAGGACTTGTTCAGTAAGCCTTTACTGTTCATGTACATGTGCAATTAACCGTGTGATTCAGGATGTCATTGAATCGTTCCATGATAACCACCTTATCGATTAATTTGCGCAGTTTCTTTTCTCGTGGGATTCGAATAGCAAAGAACATTAGCAATACAGTTACCATTTTGTTTCATATCTAACTAACTTCATCTTTCATGTTAAGGAAAGATAAATGAACCCCACGATAACGGACGGAAAATAGTAACAGGGGAATGATCGAAAGATGAACCAGCTAACCCGTGAAATGAAATACCATTTTCTGCATGTCGACGAATCAATGTAATTTGCTGTTGTGAAGGGGAGTGCATTATCTGCAATTATGTCTACGCCTGTTGTAGCTATGTGTTTGTAATATCCACACGTAAACGGAGATAACAGATATATATATATCACATCGTCTAACGTAAATATCTCACTCATGTTGGCTGAAATTGGGCTAGTAGGGTGGTGGAAACAAGCTTTAAAAGAACGGGCGCTGAAGTTTGTCAGACATTAATGCGAAATCGAATATTGTAACAAACATTAAGACTACTTTTGTCAGAAGCGTTACCACCTTTCCGTGTACCTATATTCGGCAGTTGATTTGAAAAGTTAAATGCGCCGCCAAAAGCAGTCTATCATTCTGGGTCATCGCAGGATAAACTAAACCATATGTTTGGGGAAAGGGCAACGAAGTCAACGCTTACGTTTTATTCTTGGAGCACGACTGCGCAGTATCCCTTCGTACGAATACATCTCGGCTTAGAGGTCTATTTCAAAACGTGCTGAGTTCGCGTTTAGTTTCCGCTGATGTGGTTTCTGCAATTCGTGTAGAGTTTGCCCGAATGTTGCGGTCTTGCTACCGTCACGATATCCCGCCTGGGAAATGGGTTTCTCTACGCTGTTCTGGCATTATTCAGAGGTGTAGATTGTAGGCTTATAATTGCTAAGCTTGAAATAGGTCAAATTTCATTATTCAGGGCTGCCGCGTCTTTTATTTCTTCCGTCTTTTCCATTAAAGCACTGTTTTGTTTCTTGAGAACGACGGGCTTGTGCGACGTCTTTAAGGGGACATTAAAGGGCAAACCTATTTTTCATGTGTTGACAAAATGCCCCTTCACAATACGAACAGCACCACCGCCCTTGCCCCTAGAGAACGTGCCTTTCCCTCTGTATTTTTTTCCTTCCTTTCCTTCCTTTGGTAATCGAGAAAACGCACACACACAAAAAAGTACAGGTGGCGACGCGGGCTCCAAGTTTCCGCACCACCCGCCGTGACGTCATAGATTTTCAAGGTGCCGCACTAATTTATCTTCTGCAGAAAAATGAATCCTGTTGCGTTGTAAGGATGCCAGAGGTCTGAAGTAGCAAGTTTCATAAAATTTAATTGAGCCAATGTGGTCAATATACGAAGAAAATACCTTGAAATCCGTGACGTCACGTTTGCGTTTGGGTGCCTATGTTTTGGCGCAAAATTCGAAAATGAAACTTTAACCTTCTTTTTATCTTCTAATACTGAACCGCCGGTGGCGACATCAACGACAACAGAGTTACCAAATAACAATCTATCGGCCTCAACTGATTCAATGTTACTCTTTAGTGCCCGTTTAAATGTATAATACTGAAATATCCTGCTCGTCAGCGCAGTTCTGTGCCAGTCTTTTTTCATCCTCTCTATTTCATCTTTTCATTCCCTTTCTCCGTCCCCTTAGTGCAGGATAGTCAACCGGACGCGTTCTGGCTAACATCCCTACCATTGTGTTTCCTTACTTCTCCTTCTCTTCATCTCTCTTTTCCCCGTTTGTTCACTGCAAGTACGTACCATTCCCATACGGCTGGTATTTAAAGGCCGCTAAAAACGAAGTATTTTAATCACGTAGATGCTTGCCTACATATACAGCCCTGTTCTGCCAGTCGTATCAGCGACCTCTCGTCGATTTACGGTACCCTCCAGGTGTTCATGCTATTGGGAGCCACTTCATTCCATTTAAATCTCTTTTCTTCCCTTACCCCTTTTCCCCAATGCCGGGTAGTAGACTGAGGGCGCGCGTTGTAAACGTTCATGGATTTCTTTTCGACTCCCTCCTGCAGCAATGCTAGTTCTTTTCTGTAGTGCTAGACTTTCGACAGTGCTTTGTGTTCTCATATCCTTTATTTCTGCTAATACAGACAACGTGAGTTCGTGTTTGTTTCTAATCGTGCTATAATCTTTGGAACGTAAATTTAACTTCTCAACCCAATCTCGCTTTTTTCTGACATTTTATAAATAGTAAGTACCTTTATGATCTTCATTGCTGACTCACTGGATGATGATGATATGTTGTGTTTTATGGCGCAAGGGCCAGTCATGGCCGAAGAGCGCCAAGCAATGGTGTTACGCACTCGATGTTGCAGATAATGACTAAAAGTGACATGGCTGGCTATGACGACGTAACGCGGCTGTATAGGGGCCTAAAACCGGTAGTAAGATGTAGACATAATAAAATAATAACAGTGCTTTATGAGCATGAGCTTTGCTGTGAAGATAAAAGATATAGCGCAATATTGTCAGGTTCTAAAAACGTATAAATGCCAGTAGCACTACTGCCTCATCGAAGACCATTTAGTGAAAAGGCCTGGAGGCATGTGCCCAACGATGCGCTACCCTCACTGGACCTCTCATAGTCAGGTGTGTTGATTTATAAATTACGATTGACTATAAGTGCGTGCAAGGTGAATAAATAAGAAAGTTTTCATTGCATTGCGCATTCCCTGAAAGAGAGCAAGAGAAAGCCATTACACGTGCGCTTAAGGTAATAATGCCAAACTAATGTTGTAGTTATCTCCCGCGATTTCAGTTTTCGCATAATTTTGGTGTTCCTTCACATCACGTGAACTCTTTTACCTCGTATATGAAAACCTTGTGAACTTGGGTAATTAGAAAGAAAAAAAACGTATTGTATTAAAGCACTTTCTTTTTTGCGACAGTTAAGTCGAAAAGAACCCGTAGCTACATCACGATATCTTACTTTTCCTGTCAAGCTGTCTCTGTCAAAAAGAAAAAAAAAAGAAGGAGGTGGTGCTGGTACGGGGCAGAAAAAATTCACAGCATATCCACGGAGTGAATGATGATGAGTGGGCGAAGCTCCGGATGTTCATCGTAGATCGTGCCGAGTTCCGGATTAATTTAGTTAACGCACACGCTACGAATCCTCATGGTTCAACTACGCACAAGTGAACTCTCCCACCGGCACTTCATTGCAAGTCAAGATCCAGTGCCTATATATATATATATATATATATATATATATATATATATATATATATATATATATATATATATATATATATATATATATATATATATATATATATATATATATATAGGCTGGCCGGTGAGCGGTTCTCCAGCGCGAGCAGTCGGTATTTTTCAATCAAGAAACTCGCTAGAAGACGCTGCCTGCGCCAACGTTGTCTCTCGCGGGTGAGGGCGCGTTCTCCTTCTTTGCGAGCTGGTAGAGCGTTCATCGAAGAAAGAGCGTTTCCATAGTCAACGCGCCGGGGGCGCGCCTCCCACACGTAGCATCATTCATTTCTTTGAAGGTAACGCGCTACTAGGGACAACGGACGGACAGACGCAAACCTTAAGGAGCTTCGCCCCTAAAAAAAAAAAAAAGGCATCTTTTTCTACCATACTTTGGTACAGCAACCGATTTAGTATGTTGGAAACCTATAAATTGGATTGTCGCAGGCGTATAAAGATGGTAGACATTCATAGCAGTATTGTTCTGTCTGAAAACATTTGTCCCGCCATGGTGGTCTAGTGGCTATGGCAATCGGCTGCTGATCCGAAGGTCGCGTAATCCAATACCGGCCGCGGCGGCTACATTTCGATGGAGGCGAAATGTTGAGGCCTGTGTACTCTACGATGTCAGTGCTCATTAAAGAACCCCAGGCGGTCGAAATTTCCTCAAGTCCTCCACTACGGCGTCTCTCATGATCAGATGGTGGTTTTGGGACGTTAAACCCCATAAATCAATCAATCATCATCATTATCTGCACACGTTTCGCAGAGATTCACTTATATCCGCTGCATTGAAAGTATTCTTACCTAAAAGGTAAGGGGATATGGTGAATTTTGTTTCGTTTCACGCAAGTCTTGTTCTATTTCTTCCTTTAGTTTTACAACGATGTGCGAAAGACTAACGTAGACATTTTTGAGTAGGAAAAGCGATCTCACCAGAGACTTCCTTCCATTGAACGAAATAGCCGAGGATGTCACTGTTTCCATTGAAAGGGGTGTTCCAGCGAAGCGATATGCGTCGGCTGGTCGCTTCTACGACTCGGATGTCATCGGGTGCGTCTGGTGTCTCTGCAAGCATACATTAATAATGGTGTTAACGTCCGGGTCCTTAAACTCTCTGGAAGACAAGCTCGCAATATATAAATTGTTTTCGCCCCAGTATCGAAAATGGCCGTTTCTCAAAATAAATGTTCATTCCTCTTCCTCCTCGCACCAGTAGCGACAGTATTAAACGTTTCTACTCTCTGTTAGAAAAGCACTGGAGTCATGCAGGGGCTTTGGATATCGCGGTGCTTTTGCACGTTCAAAAGCACACGCGCTGCCCACAAATAGACTATTAGAACTCACGCGATCTGCTGCGGTTTCCAGTTAGAACATGTGATCACCGCAGCGAGGGCAAAACGTTTAGGCAAAAAAAAAAAAGGCATTTTTACTGTGGCAGGGCTCACGTGATCTGTCGAGGTCAGGAGACGTATGTAATAGTGAAATGATTTCAAAGGAACGGAACCATGGAACTTTAGGACAAGCAAGCCGATTCTGCACTATCATAGTAAAGAATGTTTAATCGTGTAAGCTTTGTTCATGCGTGCTTTTTGGTGCAAGACAGCGTGGCTGTTTTAAAGTGTGAATGGTTTCTGCAGTTTGTTGGTTAATTGATAAATAGTTTGCTTTTCAATGTGCTACATCGTAACGCAGTCCTACTCGCAATGTTGACACAATTGCCCCCGCATTTTTTTTTCAGTGATATACTGAATACACGTTGACAAGCTCCTGTAAATATTTGTTTTTATTCTGCTATAAATAAGCTTAATTACTCTGACCTTGAAAATCTATTACCTTGAAAATCTAATATTTCACACTCTTTTTGTCTTCGATCTTTTTTACCTTCCTATATCAATGCAGCATTCAATATGTCGTCCATATACTAAAATATAATGTATAAGTGTTCATTCTTTGGAAACATGTTAATTTTATTATATCTCTGCGCGAATGAACTATAATCGCGAAGGCCAATCGTTCATGTCGTCGCGTTTCATCTCAGCACCGTGAAAGTCAAGTACGCATGCATTGTAACACAAGCCCATTATCCCCTTGTTAAGAACAGCGCAAAAAAAAAAAAACATATTAAGGAAACGAGGACAAACACGCAACGATGTACACAACACAAGCGCTGAACTTCAACTGGAAGTTTTATTGATCTGCAAGTAATTTTTATTTGTAACATGTCTTTAATTCCTTATGTGTGTGAGCGCCGTCTGTTTAGAACTTTCACTGCTTATCATGGTCAATATTGTGGCTTTTCCGTATGATGTATGCCTTTGCAAGGGATGCATCTAATTATTTGTCAAAAAAAAAAAATGCACTTGTCTCTGCGTATGGGTGGCGTCTTGCAGCAGCAGTTAAACATGACTCGATGATCACTAAAACTGTCAGTTGAAGTTCAGTGCCTGTGTTATGTGAACTGCTGTGTGTTTGTCCCCGTTTGCTCAAACTCCTTGCGCTGCTGTTAACAAAGTCATGTACAAACAACTAGCCCACCAGTACCACCTAAGCTCATTATCTCATTTTTTCCCATTCGAGCTATATCACCGTATCACGTAATCCTGCGAACGCGCCTAGGGTTCAGTTATTCTCTAACATAAGCAAGAACCTCGCGACGACAGCTGCGAATGAGGCAAAGGGATGAGATTACAAATTTTGGAGGCATATGTAATGACGTCTTTGAAGCCGTAAATAGATAATTAGATTTCGCAGGGACGCGATTTTTGTATTGCGGTGAATGTACTGTGCTGCTAATAATAATAATAATAATAATAATAATAATAATAATAATAATAATAATAATAATAATAATAATAATAATAATAATAATAATAATAATAATAATAATAATAATAATAATGTCAGCGATGGCAAAGATGATGTCCATGAAGGTCATGTCGAAGTTTCTTGTTAATCGTGAACTTTCCCGCTAAGAGTAAAGAAGCAAGAAAATGTCTGGACACGAGGAACTTCGTGATGGTAAAAACTGCATGTGCGTTGAAGTGTAAGGCACGTGCGCAAGTTCTTTTTTTTCTTTTTTTTATAAAATCCGTGATTCGAGCCACGCTACAGATGAGAGTTGTGTTAACGGCACAATGGCAAAAAGAAAAAGAAAAGGAAAGAAAAACAGAAAAGGGACATTGAATAGAAGAGAAGTAATAGCTAATGGACTGAACACCACGATTTCTCAAAACAGGCTCTGCAGCAGAAATATCAGAAGTAGGAACTGTCCGACAACGCAAAGAAAAATAATAAAAGGGAATGAGCAGAATTGAGCAGAAAGAGAGAAGGAAAGAAGATATTACCGAAGGAAGAAAAGCAGTTATTGTGCGATGCCGCTAGCGGTTGTTTACTTTTGACCTTCCGTGGCTTTGTCGTGAAGGTCGCGTCAAACATCAATCCAGTCGTCTGTTTAGTTTGCTTTGACTTTGTCCGTCTTTCATTCCTTCTCCTCTTTTTTATCTCTTTCTTTTTTTTATGAGGGGGGGGGGGGGGCGATGAGTCTTCCTAGGCTGTTATTTGTAGAGTCATGTAAAGGCAGTTTTGAAGAACTGCCTAAAAATTTTTCTGCTTGTGCCGCGCACTCTTCGAGCGCCGCAAAAAGGAAACAAAAATCTACAGCAAAATAAACACCGGACTCGGGCACAAATAGAAAAATAGTGGGGGGGGGGGGGGGGGACATGGAAAAGGGCGAACAGGAGCGACGCTAGCGACATAAATTTGTGGGACGCCATCCAAATCCCCTCTGTGAAGGCAAAGGGCGGTGTCGCATTTCTGGCGAGCAAGCAAGCAGCAAACAGAGGCAGCCTGAGCGATGGTCCAGGCATGAAGAGAAGGCGTGCAATGAGCCGTGAAATAATTTCTTGGAAAATAGCAGCAGGGCTTGCCGCGAGCGCGCCCTGCAGCCGCAACGAGCGGCCGCTCGCTAGTTGATTCTCTTTCCTCGCATTCTCTTCGTGTCAATCTTTCATTTTCTTATCTGCTTTCACCCACGCTGTAGAGAATTGCTCTCTATATTTTTTTCTTATCTCTCTCTCTCTCTGTAACACGTCGCTTGAGATAACGTGGGGACGGAACATGCGGTAACTGGGGCGGAGGACACCGAGAAAGATCGATGCTGAGAAAAGAGGTTACGTTGTTTTACTTCCCAAATGGGCGTATACGGCAGTGGCTCACTGTTTTTTTTTTCTTTCCGTTACTGGCTTGCGTTGGCCCGCTGAAGATATTTGCCCTGGAGTACAAGCGTGGAGACCAAGGCATCTTGCGATGGCAGACTGAAATATCAAAGTGGCGCGGCTCCTTTGACGCATTGCTTTTAGGGCACGTTCTAAAAAAATAGTAAAATGTGTACGGTGCGCGACGACGCAACTGAAAACGACCAATAGTGCTTGAGCTGCGGCTCAATTTTTCAGTCGTGTACAGGAGACGGAGAATGTTAGACACTCGGAGAAAAAAACGAAAGAGGAGGGGGGGTAATGCGAGGAGTGAGTTGAGTAAAATGACTTTCATCAAGTAAAGCTCAATATCAAGACGCTAACACTGTGAAAAGCGCGCTTATAAAACAGAAAATACACTATGCTAAACTGTAGGTTTTCAATGAGCTGTGACCATAGCGAAAACACAAAAGAAAGAAAATAATAATTCGTAATATGATCAGTTTACGCCCGACCGTTAGTAAACTGTGATTTCGGGCGGAACGAGACCACATCACTTCTGTTCTCTAAGTCAGGCTTCAGAATTCATCCGAGTTATTCAAAGTGAAATCGTGGGTTCGGCTCATGGAAGACGTAATAACAATTGCTAGAGTTATTGCTATGCTAGTTACGTTAATTACTAGTTGATTAAGCCTTAGGCATTTCCTCTCCCAAGGGCTACCCTTCATACTGGTATGCGCTATATTTGATTGGGTATGTGCCATACGTTAACGTGGGTTGGAAAGCTGGTTTGCAAAAACACGTCGTGAAATTTTGCCCAGCACAGCAGCATCATGTGACCTGCGTTCCTTCGGGATTTCGATCTTTGTGGCAGTCGCGGCGTAAGCTACGTGCTTAGAGATTTCCATCGTTATGCCATTGCCAGCGTAATCGGCGTGCTTTTTAACACGAAAGTGTTTTTTGCCGGTGTCCGCCAGGAACCCATACGTCCCTACCATAACGGATATGATGCAATAAAATAAACGTGTAAGAACAAGAAAGAAAAATACTCAGAAAAACTGCTCTTCATGAGCTGGAATTCGAACTCACAGCCTTTGGCTCCACACCGAGAGGTCGCCGATCCTCTACGACTGCGCTATAAAATAGTTAAAAGCCGGGCTAGTTGGTGTTCAGACTTCACATTCATCGTAATTTAGCTAAAGGTAAGACAGACAGTAAAGAAGGACCACAAACAACAAAAACCACAGCGCTAACGCGCACATGCTCGGCGTTGTACGAACGCGCCTTATATTCCTTCCAATGCCTCTATTGATTCCTTTTGATAACGCTTCGTTCTGCGACGCTCTCGTCCGGCTCCGCGCGCGCGCATCCAGCACATTGCGTGGAACGATGCCGCTATCCAGGAGAGGCAAATTGAATCACTGCATCTTTACTTCGCCTCTCTTGGATGGCGGCACCATTTCAGGCGCGTTCCAAGGTCCCTCTGTCCTCGAATCCGCACGCGTGCATCGAGTGCGGATCCGCCCGGGCATCGGAAGAAGCGTGATAAGAAAGAACATAGCCGCGTTCGTACAGCTTCGAGCGTATGTGCATCGACAGCGCAGTGGTAGAGCTGCGGTCCCCTTTCGTCGTGAGTGGGATGTCAACATGAACACTGCTGCGTTAGGCGCCCATGCACGGTAACGAAGTAGACGGGTCAATGTGGCGCAATTAAATATGATCGATACCTTTGTCGCGTGGCATTTACCATCGACTGTGTGCAGTTATTATGTAAACTACTTCATTCACCTCAAGAGGGTGGTCCTAGAAATTATCGAGGTGATGCGTGAACGTTGGTTCATCCACGTCAAACAGTGCCGCACCAGTCAAACACCGATAGCAATGGGCAAGATCACCTCGATGTAGCTATAAACATTCAAGTGCTTATGCGAAGACACATTTCCCTTTCGTGTTATACCAATTGCGTGGACAGAGGGACCAGCCACATTTTTTTCATAGAGATATTCGAGCTATATATATATACATGCTTTTGTATATACGGGATATTACTGCGACGGCAACGGAGAAAGCCCCGTTCAAGTGTCCATATAATTGCTATCACAATAAAGCCGTGCTGTCAAAAGTTTTCGCCCTTACGTCTCCGCTACAGGTAACCGCACAACGGACGTTTAAGGTTTTTATTCATTTGTCCGCCAATACCTCTTTTACTTCTTCCACGTTTCCGAGAAGCTACGCCGTGTTTCATCGCCGCTCAGACACGTATCAGTTTGTTTGATCTTAACGATTAATTACTCTTCGTTTGCGTGAAAGTAAAACCCACCTTGACGAGTAACTTGATGTTGGTCTCGTCCTTTCCAAACTTGTTAGTTGTAAGGCAGGTGTACAATCCAGAGTCGCTTCTTTCCGTGGCAGCGAAGAGGAGTGACGAAGTGAGGCCATCTGGAGTTGGTGTGTCGTCCTGGGTAAAGCTGTGGGACCAAAGGCCCCGCGTTACTTATTTTGTAGATGATCAAAGGCGTCGAACACTAGGACGAGACGTTCCTAACTTCGCGCATCTCTTTCTACTGAGTGAACATGAATGCCTTGCATTTTATGTTTACTACTTAAGAGCAATATATGCGCGTTATTCCTCACATTTCGAGTCATTCTTTAATACATCAGGTGGCGATGAGTTAATAAACGCAACAAATGTTGCTATCGCAGTGTAGAGCAGCGCATGAACATCTTAGCAAAGACTTAGAAGAGAGAGTCACAAGTAATGTGCGTTCAAGATGTCCTCGTTGGTCTCTACCTCATCTCTGAACTTCTTCACCACTAAAAGTCAGAGATAGTTAAGTTTTTGATGAGGTTGACACGTTTTATGACGTCATTGCGGCCAGCAAGTGCAAGCAGCGTTTACAGCGTGATTGTATTAGAGCAAGCGCAGAAAACGTTTGAACACGCTACCCGTTTAACTCTTCGAGACGCTGTCATAGGGGCTACGCTTTTGTTAGTCGTAATAAGCTACTTAAGGAGGCAGTCGTCTTTGCTCGTGAATTGTTACCAAGAATTACAGGAAACGAAATTTTCTTGCAATCACTTAGGGAAACACTGTTAGGATTTGCATGGCAAAGGCTGTGCAATTTGGAGAAGCTCTCTACAAAAATATGTTGTTGACATCCAATTCATCGAGCGGCACACGGCACCCCATGTGTGACTCCTTCGCCGGGGAGGAGAAATTGGTTACCCTAATTTTATCATTCACGCGAGCGGGCAGCACACCGAGTTACGGAAGGGAGGAAAGCTAATAACTCCTAATCGCCCTCCTGTAACGGCAGGCCGCGAGAATGGTTGCAATGACACTCCTTAATCAGCCGTTCGCTATTACGCGTGGCGCAGTACGGCCCCGTAAACACGAACCGAGCTAGCGCTTGGGACGCACTCAGCGTCCGTAATTAACGGTCGGCGCTCGCCGCCACCTCCCCGGCATCACCACTCGGTCTTGTTGCGGAGACTAGCACCGCTGGTGGCTCGTCGCGTCGTCAGGCGCTGCGGACGTGGTTGGGCCTCGAATTTGGGCATGCGGGCGGGCCAGTCTGATGCGGCTCCGCGGGCGGAGGTGCTGACCGGCGGCAACGATTATCTTCAGAGCTCGCCAGCCCGAGCCTCCGGGATCTTGAGAGCGAGAAGGACGTGCCCTAATTACGGCGGTGCGCTGCGAGTAACGGGTGACGCGAAACGGAGCAGCTTGTGTTGTGCCTGCGATGAGAAGTTACGGAGTGTCGAGGTTTTGAGTGTGGAGCGCAATGCATTCAAAAGCGTGTTTCGAAGAACTGTTGTCACTTTTGCAGACTTTTCTTTATTGGTTTTGATGATTGATTGTGGTTCGGCTAAGGACGCTAATTTCTGAAGCCCATATTGGGGGCACCGCTAAGCGTCTGTGGGGTATTGAAAAGGGAATAAAAGAGATAGAAAGGAGAGAAAAGCCGTAGTGGAGGGCTGCAGAAATTTCGACCACCTGGGGTTCTTTAATGTGCACTGACAACGCACAGTAAACGGGCCACTGGCCGGGAACTAGATGGACAGCTTTGATTCCCAATCCCGGCCTTGAAGGTCAGCGTGGTGAAGTCGGGCTTCCTAGTGGAACATTTAGACAATTGATTTTTTTTTCTTGTAGCGTAAATAGCACAACGACGTATAGGAGGAACAGGTATGCACGAGGTCTTACGGCCTCGATTCAGCCCGCGTCTTTCGGGTCATCGCTGACGCGCGGATAAACAGAATGACACTGTGGTGGACATTCTTTGTGTGAACTATAGGTGCACCATAGCTCACGCATATTTGGTTTTAGCTCACTGCACAGTGACATTGAAGGGTCCCAGCAACACTTTTTTTTAACGTAGTCTGAATACGCGCCGATCAGTCGTGCAGGCGGTGCCCATCAGTCGCATTGCTCGCACCAGGGAATTCGCAATCTGCTTTCATATGCAACTGGGAACCGCCTGCCCTATTTTCAACGTATGACGTCAGAAGGAACATTGACTCCGTCGCTTTAAGTAGAACTAGCATCAGTGATTCCATAATCGCATACAAGTCCTCGAGAATGCTCTGCTTGTTTGTTTTGAGTTCAATAAGTAAACGAAACGTACGTATCATTCTTTCAGAACAACAAGAGGAATGATATATACGGTGCTTCTTGTGACGCCATCTGTTAACATGAAAGCGTGTGATTACCAGCTATATTTGAAACATAATTACAATTCTCTGGTGCATGCAGCCCACTAATACTTGTCTGACGTGTTCACAGGAGTCTCCACGAGTGATTTGCGTGGTTTTTACACTACGTCGAAAAAGTGTGGCAGGACCCCATTGATTACCATTTCCTCCTATAAATTTCGCCTTTGCTTTTTTTGTATCTTTGCTTTTTATACATAGGCGACGTACTAGAACATGTACTGCAAGTCTGATTATGAGTATAAACACGGTTGCATACTGTAAGACTCTCCATGTATAAGACAGCTAGGTTTACATTGTGTACTTAAAGATTTATGGTAACTTTCATTCGCAGATATGCGGACAATGGTCTACATCAATTTTATTTGCCATAGGTTGTTCTCCTCTCTGATACATTGAAGTTTTTAATTAGGACAATTTTTGTGAATTCTGTCTTATTTTAGTGTTTCTGTGCACTACTGTGGTGACGAGGAGTTTTGGTGAATGCAGTAATTTTAGGTAATTTTAAGCTTTAGACCACCAGTGAACATAAAGTTTCTCACACCATTTCATAAATTGGTCGTATAAGCTAATATTACACGTTCCCGAAATTAGGAAGCTTTTATACTTAGTGCCTGTTGCATTTTATGCCCTAAGAAATGTTTTGAAGGATCCGCTTCTACAATATTGTGTATGCCTCCCTTGTGCTGCCTATGCTGTTTTCATAGGCATGACACCATTATGCAAGCGCGCATATAGGCCTTTCACACACAGCGATTTCTACAGGATGCGCATTATTTGATCCGTGTCCATTACAACGCATTGCTTGTTCGACCTTGAAAATGCACGCACTTGCGACACACCTCACAGTGCCTCCGTGGCGAACGAGTCTCTGCAATAGTAATTGCCCATCGTAGTGTTGCGCGATAGCACGCCCGACTTCGCAGTGCCCCGCAACACGGATTTCAATCGAAATGCTAGTGGCTAGGCATAAGTTCCTTCTTTCCACTTCCCTCTGTGGAAATACTGAAGTTCGGGGGGAGGTGGGGGGATACTAGTTCGGTCGACCTGAGGGCTAGAACACTCTCCACGCCTCGCCAAGTGAACGTATCTCAACGACGTCCACTTATACATAAGGCCAAAGCAGAAGCCGATTTCGAGCACTTAAACTTTATTCGCATTACGCGAAAGCGAATCCTCAAAGCTCCGTCTGTGCCAACAACAGTTTCTCGACCGAAGCCGCAACGGTATCCCGTTGCGCAGTGCGGTAAGCGACGCGTATACGCCTATAGCCGCAAAGCGAAGCCCTCTTAAAACACGCTAATGCGCAGGGAGCACGCAGAGGGGGTGAGGGGAGGGGGAGGCTCTCTTCTGTTACGCAAATAACTACACACGCTCGTACACAGACGCACACGAGTAGATAAAAAGCCGCTCCGGTATTGACTCGCCCTGATGGAGGACGACGGCAGAGCCGAGCGCACCGCACAGCGTTCGTTGGCAGAACGTGCGTGTGTGTGTGTGAGCGCGGCTTCCCGTGTAAAAGAAGCCATCGCTTTTTCTCCGGGCGTTTAATTAGCCGGCCGGTTTTCCGCTTAATGGGTCGATACGCAGCGCACCGTATACTCGCCGCGGTGCATGCCTGCCTGGCCTCCCCCCCCCCCCTCTTCTCGACGCTCGCTCCTCACGCGCCCGCCCTGCGAGCCTCGTCGCTTTCGAAGCCGCTGATGTCGGTACTCAAGGGAGGCCTCCTCATCTGGCCGGCCTATTGCGCTTGAAAAGAATAAAGTACTGCACGGCGGTTCGCTGCAGTTTCTCTCTGCGTCCCTTCGTTCCCCTCGCTTCCTTTTTCCTATCTCCCTCTTTCGTCGTCGGTGCTGTAGTTTGTATAGTGAGGGCTTTGCCCTCTAACAGATACCGTTTTAGTGTTTTAGTGTCACGCCCTTTATTTCTGTATTTGTTTTCTTTTACCTCGCGGTGTTATTTTGTAGGCGGCTTTTGAGTGGCTTTCGCGCGTTATCCGGAGAAAAACATCCGCCAACGACCCGGCCCTATCGAGCGGTTCTTCTTCCAATAGCCATCGCCGGACGTTCGCTAAACGTAGCGGCTTCGACCAACACAGACCCTCTTTCTCTCGCCCCCCCCCCCCCCCTTCCCATCTCCGCCGTCTCCACTCTCAGCTTCTTCCCGCTCTCTGTTATGCGTAGAGCACGACGGTGTACCGTTGTTAGCGGTCGCAAGCTCTCCTATCGTCTCTCGTACAACGGGAAGTACCGCTGTCGAGGCACAAGCTTTTCTTTCTTTCTTGTTCCACCGTATTTTTGGGGGCATGTCGTTCACTTAAGGAGAAGGTTCTTAAGGACGCACACAAGTCGGAGACGAGATAGTGTATAATAATGTGTGGAGCTGAACTTCTAAGTCGCATTTGGTTTGAAGGGATCGTGCATTTATGATACGCGCATCGAGTACAGACGGGTCCTTTATAAAAGGGAACACGCAAGAGCCTGGCCTTTACACTGTGGCGGCTGCTTGCCGTATACCAGAAAGTGGCATCAAAGGAAACACGTCTTCTGGTGTCGTCTGCTGGCTTGCAAAACAACCGGGTAAGGCAGACAAACAGCGCAACTCTTTCCCCCGAAGGCAAGTTGTCAGACAGTTCTGTAACCCTACGCGCCCTAAAGTGGTCATTGCACGATCGCCCTTTCTCCGGCGGCGTTTAGAAAAACTAGTGTTTCAACCGTTATGTAACAGGAATATCATTTTCTCCTGAATAGCACTGAAGCCCCCTCCTGGCCCACGCTCTAACCTCTCCCCCTCCTTTCCAAATAAGAAAAAAAAATTGGTTTTGATTCTCTGCAGGTGGTAACACACGTATGAAGACTATACACTTTGCAGTTTCTTCGAGGCGACTTGCAGTACCTCTCGCTGCTGACTGATGCTTAGAATAGATTTCTAGAAGATTCGTGAGCAAGTGCCTTTCTTTAGAGATGATGCCCAGCTGTGTACAGAAGATACAGATAATAAAAAAGCCCTATTTACGCTATATAGACGAGCTCGATATTCTGGACAGGTCCAGGCGTCTCTGATGATGGTCCCTGTACATAAGATACCTAGAGAACGGGACAAATATTTCTACTATTACTGAGACTGGCACTGTAGGTCATCATCATCATAATCATAACCATCATCTCCACCGCACCGCTATGCCGTCCTCGCCATAATCCTCACATATCATGCCGCTAGGATAATGCTGATGGACACAATCCTCCAAGGTGCTGCCAGACATGGCAATGCTTGCAGTAAAACGATGGATACCTCGCTATTACTGCAGTGCTGACTGCGCAACAGGCTGCGGTACCTTACAACGAACATAACGTTGTGCAATTACGTGATGGGCAGCGGTGCCGAGAGAACGTGCACTATAAAAAAAAGGAGTTTACAGACTGCCCAGTAACTTCGTTTCCAGAGTATATTCCGCTCTCTTTACCCTGCGATGCTTTGTTGTCGTCAGACCTATCGATCACCTTATCTAATACCGCGCTAACGCCTTTTTTTTCTTTTTCTCTCTTCCGTCAATGTACTCTTCCACGTTCTCGTTCAAACTTTCGTGCCAGCGGCCCGACGTTTATTTATTTTCTCGTCTTGTCTTGTCCTTCGCGCAACAAAAGCAGCACGTATACCGTCGAAAAGCAGAGCTGGAGCAAGAGAGACCCCCCTCCCAAGAACGAAAATCAATACTCGCCGTCGCTAACAAGCTACAGCGTACTACACACAAGTGAGCAGCAGCCCACGGTACTCGCGTGAGAGTCTCGTCTGAGAAAAGGAAGATGTGGATGAAAGGAGGGGGTTGAGAAATAAAATAAAAGCCGCGGGAGAGCAAAGGGCCGCCCGCATTCGCTCTTGATTTCTCCCTTATGCACTGCGGGCTGCTCAACGCAACCGAGCATGCCACGCGCACCGCTGCGGGAGAAAAGGAGAGTGGGAGTCGCTGGGGATTTATGTTCACATCGTTAAACTCCAAGAACCCCCGCGGCGCTCCGTACAAGCGGCAAAGTCTGCTGGATCTGGCATGCGGCGAAATATTGGGGGTTCGTGCCGCGCGCACGTCTCAGGCTCTGCTCGCTGATGCCGCCGCCAGAAGCAGAAGCAGCAGCAGCAGCACTGGGTGTACAACTACGTGCCATATAGCAGCGGTGCTCTCTAGGAGACTGGTCGCGCTGGCCCCCGTGCCGCCTGCGGTTTCGATTCGAACGGGTAATAATGGCCTCTCAGCGCGGTTTTTCTTTTTCTGCCCCCCTTGCCGCCTCCATCGCCGCTTCTTCGATCAACGAGAGGTGTGCCAGTATTGCTCACCATTTATTTTTTTGTGCACTTCGCGTAGTCCATTATTGGCTTTATTTTGCCGCTTCGTTTTCGAGGAGGAGAGCTATTCCACATCGTCCACCTTATTTTATTTTGTCCATGAAGAAATCTAACTGGCACGCATGATTTATCTTTTTCTCATTGATATTTTTGTCGAGCTAGCCTAGTTTCGCCGCTCAGTCGATCACTGCACAAGACGGTGCACCTTGTAGGACACGTCCCTCTTCTTTCTTTTCTTTCTTTCCTTTCATTATTTGAATGAGTAAGTATGTGTTAAAGTTAGTGTTTCGTGCCCTACAAGGATTGTAGGCTTACGTGCATGTGCATGACATTCAGTGGATTAGCAATATGTGGCGCGATTTGTCCGGTCTCCCAAACATTGCTCACATAGCCGCCTTTGGCGGAGTCACACTGATCACCCATCTTCTTTGGCGACCAGAGACGCGCTATATATCGCGAAGGGGTTTAAATAGAATCCTGGAATGGCACTGACCGCCTCGTGTGAATTCATGAACATGGTGGCGCAAGTACTTCGCATATGCAATTTGCAGGCCGATTTAAACGCACCGTACATGGAGTCCGTGAATAATTACAATGTTTCAAATATTCGAATATATGCAGGCCACAACGGTGACGCTAAACGAGTTTTCAGCCGCTTCTGCCCACGACGTTTCGCATTGTTGAGAGATGTCACGCAGGCCACCGACAGACCGTCCTACTTCACGTCAATCATGTCCAACTTAATTGTGAATAAATTACGCTTGTAATAATTGGACCACTTTGTATTTTCCTGTATGAAAAAAAAAACAGCTAGATATGGAAAGTGCACACTAGCGATGTAACAATAATAATAATAGTAATTATCTTTATTTTCATCAGTTCACTGACAGGAAAGCTGCGGGTAAAAGCTGCTCTTTGTAGAGGCAGCTTCGAAAGTTCTAGCGGACAGCGAGGGTGTCTGCCTCTGTAGCAACCATTAATCATATCGTGGTTTTGAGACTTAAAACCCCGCAAATCAATCAAATCAATCATCAATATGTAAGAACCATCGTCGTGTTGATGTGACCTGTGCAAAGTGAGTTGATCTCGAGGTGTATTTTCTCTAGCATCATGGTTTCCCTGGCTACTTTGCGGGCTGTAAGCATAGCGGTTGGCGACATGTCGAACTGAGATATTACGTGGCGTTGCGACGCAACCATTGAGCAGAGAGGCAGCAATGCATTGGTACATGGCGCATTGGATTTCGATGAGCGGTCGATATTAGGATCTGCTCACTCGCGGCCTACGAAATTCGCCTACAAAGAACATACACAAATACCGGAAGCTGATTCCGGGACCCTTTAATGAACCAGGCAGTGGTGGGAAAGGAAGTTTCAGACCCTTCCTTAGCTGGAGTCATATGGATATAAAATATCGTAGTGATTTATTTATTTACTGAGTTTTACATGCCAAGACAAGCTATAATTACGAGGCATCCCCGTAATGGCGCACTCGGGTAATTTGGACCAGGTGGGGTTCTTTGACGTGCACCTGAATATAAGTAAAGACGGGTGTATTTTGCACTTTCGTCCTCATCGAAATGTGGCCGCCGTGGCCGGGATTCGGTACCGCGACCTCGAGATTCGCGAGTCAACACCTAGTAGCGGCGCTAGAACGGCGGTTAAATAAAAATGATCTCATGAAATTGATCCGAACAGTGCTGGAACGAAAGACCTTATGAGAAGGTGTGTTCGACGAGCGACAAAAATAATAAGAATATGTAACGCACATGTTGGAATCCGTGTCATGCAGTAATTTAATAAGACCGTTAGTAATAGTGACGGTGGTGTTTGCGGTCGTGTTTACTTTAACTGCAGTCATTCATGCATGCGTATGCCCCTACAACGGTAAATAACGCGTCGCCTAAGCAGCACTCACTCCGTCCCTTTTATTTTTACTAGAACCTAATTCTGCTTCTTACAACAGACAACTTCACTTATGTGGCAGGTTCGCTGGATCAATGACCTTTTTTTTTTACCTCAATGTTCGGTAATGCTAACCTCTGTATTCACAGGGAATTGTCGCTTTCTTAGAGGTCTGAACTCCGTGGAATAAAACGAGAGGAAGGAAACGTATATATATGTCCGACCCCATGAGTTAAACAATGTCTTGCTAGACATATTGTGTGGACAGATTTGTACTATCGACCAAAAAAGTGAATCTTTCGCGTAAATCGCCCAGTCGATCATCATGTAAAGGCGTGAGAAACACTGTATTCGTACGCTGGGATCTCGCGTTTAAGGGGGATATGCTGTGCTAGAGCCAGGCCTGCGCGGAACTGCAGGACAGTGACAGCGTAAGCAGGAGGAGCTACTTTCTTAGAGGCCACTTTAAACGCTTTAGGAAACTAGTGCAAGTAGAAGTGGTAGGTATCTCCTGCGCCATAAGTTATCATTTTGCCAAGTAGGGAAGTACCCACTACGCCATAATTACCAGTGCCTCCGTAATGGGTTCAAAGCTACAAAGCACGCAGCTCTGTGTTCTTTCAAATGATGCCACGACCTCGTTATACAATCCATTTTCGCGTCGTGTTGCGGTGTATTACTATTTTTCAACGTAACATTATGTTTGTTAATGAGATTCCGCGGGAGACATTATACCTGTTTAGGTCTTTTAGCGATAATTTTTAACCCACAGGCGTAGCTCAGTGGTAGAACGCACACGAACCCCGGCTTTGGCGGCCGGAGTGATTGAAGGGCCGTAACGACGAGTTGCTACCTCGTTCCGAGCGCTCAGGCCGAGAGTGACCTGACTGACATTAAACTTAGCCCCTCACGTTAAAATTTGCCTGTGTTGTGGGTCTCGCAGCCGCTTCGACCGCCTAAGAGGTAGTCCGTTTACTTTTTTGGCCGATATATAGTGCGCAATGAACTCTTCACAATGGATTATATCTAACTAATTACGCGCTCTGAATATGTCGCAGTCGAATAATTACTCCTTTTCGACGACGTTGATGACGGTTATCAATCTTTTTTCTGTAATCAATGACATGCATCATTCAATTTATTCGCAAAACAAGCTTGTAGAATGAAATGTCGCTATTAGCATTCCTCCTTGGAGCGATGTACGGTCAAATGCTTGCGCCGGCTGACGCGGCAGCCTGATCGATGCGGATGTTTCGTGAATAAACCTGAGTGCAGTGTGTTCATTTCTACATCTCAACGGTGGGTTAAGCCGCCTGTTTTGTAGGCTTCGTGTTCCGTATGTCGACGTGGTTACGCCCTGTCATTTTCGTTAGACAGCTGTCGACCTTTGTTCTTTAAGATTCACCGTCCGTGCCCCGGATTTTCGACACTAACGGAAAAAAATTGTTACGCCATGGACGTTGGAGGTCAGAATATCCAGCAGGGACCTGGATGATTAACGACGACTAGTCAAGAGTCCGGGATGCAATTGCGAGCAGTGGGTTCCTGGAATACGGGACCCTCCCACCTAGACTGACTCCGAGCTTACGTGCTCAGAACACTGTCTCGTAAATAAGCGTTTATTTAACTTATTTATTCCCGTCATGGAAGCGCGTTACGCGCTTACTTACGCGTAGCCCTTGTGCCAGCGTAACCGCACGTACTCGCTTGACGAGAAACCCATACGAGGCTATACGTAACTGCCAGTTACACTTTTGCACCTATTTTACGAGCACCTCGAGCTTAGGGTTGAGGTTTGCAGTGTCCCTTAGACGGGTGCACTGGTATCGTTATAGTTCGACGATTTGGCTTCTTGGTGCGAAATCCGCAATGTGAAACACTGCCAAACTGCGTGATTTTCCGAAGTGCAAGTCGTAATGTGTAAAGCCCTGAGCGTTGGTCATAGCTTTCACCCTAAGTCACTTGGCATACGCGCTAAGATTGTAGATGTTTGCATGAGGGTCCAGTAGGACGATTTGAATATGAGTCCACTTTTAGGCAAACGGTAATTGCCTGCATAAGCCCAGTGTGGGACAACCAGAAAAAGAGATCGATCAGGAGTCAGCTTGCCTTGATATGTAACGATGATCGAGGATCATGTTGTCTTTCTTCCATGATATTGTGAGCGGCTTTTCTCCGAAAGCTTCGCATACAAGACGTGCTTGCTCGCCCTTGTTGACTCGCAGAGCCTGGTAGCTCACTTTGAAGTGGGCGGCCACTGCATAAAAGAGAGAAAGATACCTTAGCCGTTCTAAATTGTGTCTTTGATTCTCAGTATTAACGGTATCACAAGGTGCAATGCTGAGTGTTAGAATATTATCACTTTTTTCGCGCTTCTTTCGTTTATTTTGTCGCATGCATAGTATTTGTGATTCTTTGTAACTTGTGTAGTAAACGGGGTACATCAAAAAGTAGTACCGCACTACCCGCTCGGCACAACTCGAATGCATATGAAAGTTGGAGATGTGATAAGGCGATAGGCGTGTTTTAAAAGGTTTTGCAGAAATATCGGTAATCTCTCGCAGTTCTTAACTGTTTTCGGTATTTTTAAATAAAGATATAACATGACGTTGCGTTATTTTGCATGAGAAGTATCCGTGCAAGCAGCTTCCAGTAAGAACGTGCTCGCGGCTGAGGTATGACTTATTATATATTTTTTTGCAGAGGTTATCATAAATCCACCCAATATATGCGAGGAAAAGATATATTCATAGAATCTTCGTTACGTAAACACATATTTCTCAATCGTAAAGAAATATATCCAGGCACAGAGAGTGGCAAGTGTCTATAGGGAGCAGGGAGCCCCAGAGCGGGGCCCATGCTGCAAAAAGAAAAAAAGGGCGCCAGTGATATTACGTCAGAAATTCATCTCACATTTGTTGTGCAAGTAAGCTATCTCCAGCGATTACTCGTTCTTTTCAGCGGCTCAGCTTCAAATAGCAAAAACCAAAAGTAAAAAGGAACACCAAGAAGAGCGAGATGACAGACTTTCGAACAGAACGTTCGCTTTTGCGAAGATGGAAATGTAATCAGGTTGGCAAGAGGAGTGTTGCCGAACTGCCGTTTCTCAAATCGTTTTCATTACGCAAAGTAAGAAAAATAAAAAAGGAAGGGACGTAGTGAAACAAAAAATTTGAAAACTAAGAGAACAGCAAAGCCGAGGTCGTTTAATATCATCCGAGCTCGCTCATTACGGTGGGCGAACATTGGAAGCCGCGGGGACACGGCGGACCCACCATGAACCGAGAGCCGAACGACGGTGCTGAGTCCCACGCCGATTCCGTTCGTTGCCTCACAGAGGTACTGGCCGGCGTCCTTGGGCTCCACGTCGTTGATAATGAGCGAACCGTTTTCGAACATCTGCATATGATAATTGCTGATTATGGATTTAAACGCCTTTCCCGCATCGTCTCCTGTGGCGGCCGCAAGACGAAAAGGGGAAAAAAGAAATGGAGCCGGAGGGAACAGGAAAGGCGGGTTGCGTAAGCAGGAAAGGAGGAAGAAGAGAAAGGGAGAAAGAGAAAATGTTAGGATTAGAAATGTGGACAGAGAAGATCCTACGTCACTGCCTATGACTACACAACGAAGGAAAAAAAGAAAGGTATTAGCAGATATTTTTGGGCGTGCAGTGGGTGGCATTCGTTGGTGAACTTCAGAAAGTAACGCTATGAAAAGAAGCCATTAGGTTTCTTTTGGTTCTTTTTGTTTTAGGGTGTTATGTAAATGTTGGAATGCTCGTAAGGCCCATTCAACTTCTAATCAATAGCCTCATCTCATCGTGCGAAGCGCGGCCGTTCTTTTAATGCGGAGATGCGTATTGAGCGGAAACAGGTAAAGAGGGCCGATTACTCAGGCATGTCTTTATTTTTATTTTTATTTTATTTTGTCATAAAAGGTCGTCAATGTGTAACGATGTCGTAGAAGCGATGTGGCCGAGTCACGCTATCCGTAACGATTTCATCTGGGGCACTCGGCTACCAACAACTGGGCCCTATACAAATCACCGGCTTCTGGTTGTTCGTGATGGCCCTCATATACGATACCTGTACTGTTTGCGAACGGTGCCTCCAACCCCCCCCCCCCCCCCCCCCACCTAGTATTTCCTCCAGTCCCTGTCCACATGCATCGTTCTGTCATGCCGATGCGGCATTATGAGTGGAAGTAAAATGGAGTACGGCAAGCATCGATCACCTTGCACGCACGACGTCCTATTTGGGCAGTACGTTTTCTACGTGTCGCATTTCGTCGTACTTTTACGTCGGAGGTTTGTGTGATCGGCTGCATGTATCAATGAAATATTGAAATATTCCGCGTTTGCTAGCTCTGCCGAAGCCTATGGTCAATTGTTAGGCGCATGAGAATTGCACAAGTGCGCATAAGCGCACTTGCGCAGAACTTTATATTCCTGAGCAAATCAATACGGTTACTGTTCGCGCAGGCTGACTGTCTATAACTGGAGATGCGATCCTCGGGATAATTTCGCTCTTAGAATTGCGGATAGCCAGTTGCGTCAGGTCTGCATTTCGAAATGTGTGTGTGTATGTATGTATGTATGTATGTATGTATGTATGTATGTATGTATGTATGTATGTATGTATGTATGTATGTATGTATGTATGTATGTAATGTTCTATCCCGCGAAAGCCTGACAGGAATACGAAGCTGGGCTGCGGACAGGTATTGTTGTTTAATAAACCCATGCATATTGTAACGTTGGCTGTGGTAGTTCGTGCATTGTGAGTGTGTTGTAATTCGGTACATTTAACAGCCAATATTTGTGCAAGCACATGCACATTACGGAAACAACAATTGCTAAGAATACGAAGAATTGTATAAATGAAAAAGCCCAATTAGAACTAAGTGAACCAAACCAGGAGAAGCGACCAATATGCGTTCGCGTGAACATTTGTGTGAAAGGTCAATAAAGGCTACATTACGCATGTAAGGCACACACATGGTATTGAAGCTACAGAGTTCGTAAGATCAGCACATCAAACGAAGTTGATGATATCGTTATCATAAGGCCCCCTGGTAAGGCTCTCAACGCACATCTCTGTTTAGCGGTACATAACCATGGCGGATTCATCGAAATATTAATTAAGTAGCACTTGCACTATATTATTAGCGTATTTTGTCTTCTTCACTTAATTTTATTCACCTTCATTCTCTGCAGTTTCATTTAACAAACCGTCGAGGAGTATAGATGGCACAAGCTGAAATGATTTTCGAGCACATTTGTAATGTTCTCTCTCTCACCTTTTTATACGCCTAGTGGTGCACATATAAATCACATAGCGCTCTCGTCAATGTATACTATACAGGCTAGGCGTATGGCGTCATTCAAGCTACTGCTTATCCTTGTATGAGCCTTATAGAAATTATCCCTTTAAACAAGACGTGCGCACGCCACGAAAATGAAACACTATCGATAATATGTTGCATAACGCGTGGATTGATCGAAAAAGAGAGAGTTTGGCGTTTGAATCACTACCACAACAAAAAGAAATACCTTTTTTTATTCCTGTGTTTTTGACAATAAAAACAATGTGATCCAGAGAGAAAAAGTTTTTTTTTTATGGAAAGCATAATAGAGAAACTGCTTATGGGCAAAGAATGTGCCAGCTGTCTTTGAATTCCTGGAAAAACGGCCGAGTTAGTATGACTCAATCGCTGTAACAGTGCTACTAGGGAGGAACTTAGTTTGTCCAATGTGTTGACTTGTGATCCTTCTTTCCTGAAGACTGCGTCAAGTGGCCCTGTTTCAGCCGTTTTCAATGTTATCAACTGAAGTCTTTTGGAAACTTTTCTTTTTAGCCTGTACACAGATGCCTAAATATGTAAGGTAAAACTCACCGAGGGCTATCTTCCATCGAATGAGTGGTGGTGGATGGCCCTCCGCTTGACAGTCAAAAGTAACCCTCGACCTGACGATGCTGGACTTGTCGCTCGGTTCAATCTTCCATTTTGGTGGTACTGTAAGTCGTTAAGAACAGGAATTGCAAACAAGAATGAGACATAGAGAGTTGAAATAAAGCAAAGGTATGGGTTAACTAGAAGATATGAGGTTTGCTACTCTGCAACGAGGGGTGCAGAGTAGTTAAAAAAAACAATGATAGCTGGAGACAGCGTGTGAATCTCTACTGCTCGCGGCAGAGGGTAACACTTCTCACTACTATAGTCGTGTACACGGGGTGGCTGTTAAAGTTTCCTAGGTGACATAGGCAGATTTAGTAACCTCGTTGGTAGTTTTAGAGAGTGGGAGATTTCTTGAAACTTAAATGCTGTGCTTAAGCAAGAACTGTAGTTCAATATGTCGAACAAAATCCGTCACACGCAATGATTTTTTTTTTGTACTGTAACTTTGGGGCATTTGCGCAGGCAGAAAAAAAAAAGTTTTGTTAGAAGTACGACAGTAGCCTAACGAAAAAAGGGTATTATTGCACACCGTAAACGGGCCTTTTGAGTCCTGGCGGTTATCACTTACTTTGGAACAAGTAAGGTTCTTGGAATGAGACTCGCAAGTGGTAATGTCAATCGGAACTCCGAAAGAAACGACGGAAGGAAAAAAAAAAGCAACACCAAAGCAAGATATTCTTTAAAAAACTCACAGCATATCCACGGAGTGAATGATGATGAGTGGGCGAAGCTCCGGATGTTCATCGTAGATCGTGCCGAGTTCCGGATTAATTTAGTTAACGCGCACGCTACGAATCCTTATGGTTCAACTACACACAAGTGAAATCTCCCACCGGCACTTCATTGCAAGTCAAGATCCAGTGCCTATATATATATATATATATATATATATATATATATATATATATATATATATATATATATATATATAGGCACTGGATCTTGACTTGCAATGAAGTGCTCGTATATATATATATATATATATATATATATATACTTCAAAGATAAATCCTTGGCAGCAGGTCAATTATAGAATCAAAGGGTCACGTTGAAAAAACATAACATTTATTACGACGTTTCGGCCGCGAGACCGGCCTTTCTCAAGTTTCTACTACAAATGGTACGCACAAAGTCTACATGACAGTAACGGGGAAAAGAAAGGGAGGGAGCATGGCTGAAGTTGAAAGGGGGAAAAGACGAAAGGAAGAAAAGGGGGAGGGGGGCGGTGTATGGAAGAGTGGTGGCGGCCTTGAAAGCCCAAAGATAAAATTAAAACCACGTGTTTGACGTATACCGAAGTAGAAGTTAAATGAGGGAAGGTGGAGAAGGAGCGGTTTCGGCGCCGCCGCTTTGAGTCACGGGAGCCGTGCATGTAGCCATCAGCTCAGCCCTCTCCTCAGGGCACAACACGCAGCTCCAAGAAGCGCGACGCATGGAGGGCTAAAGAAAGCCAGATGTAGAAAAACTGAGAGCTGTGGCGGCCTGTAGCAACAGGAAAACTGCCTTGGGAAGTTAGAAGATAAAGGTGATACGGGGTGAGTTAAAAAAAGAAGGAGAAAAAGGAGTAGAAAAAGAACGAAAGAAATAAAAGGAAGGGGAGGGGGCGGTGGGCGCGTGGACGCCTGTGTGAGGTGGAGCACAGAAACATTTGCAATACGATCACAGTAAGGTGCACAGTCACAAATACAAACAAAACGGGCTCAGCTGAACAGCCAATACGGATAAAAGCGCGCAATAGAAATATACAGTAACAGGAGAAACAGAATACCATTGCGAGTGTCTTACACAGCAATTATACATACGTATATGTATGGAAACATGCACTAATACACAGACGTATCTAAACACACCTACATACATACACACTCAAAGCATACCTATATATATATATATATATATATATATATACATTAATTTTTAAGGAATGTTAATTTGCCGACGGTCTCGTTAAGCCCGCCACACATAGTGTTGAACTTGTGTATTAGGTATGATTCACACGCCTCCCTGTCGTAATGGGTCTGGAAGCCGGATCGCAGGATTGTGACTCTGAATTTGTCGAATTGGTGTCCAATGATATTTGCGTGTTGTGAAATTGGAAGTTGCGGCAGTGATTTTACGTGGGCCCTATGGTTATTAAAACGAACTCTGAAGGAAGTTTCCGTTTGTCCAATGTATTGTACGCGACAGACTGTGCATTCTAAAAGGTAGACGACGTTGCGTGTGTCACAATTGAGTTCACCCTGAATTTTATAGCGAAAGGAAGATGCGCTGCTTTGCGCCACGTCAGTTGTGTTAATCACACGGCAGACCATGCACCTCGGTTTGTGACAGGGTGCGCAACCTTTGTTATTTTCGCGTGTCGTTGTGGATGTTGTTACTCTGTCCCGTATATTTGCTGCACGCCTGTAGGCTACACGAGGCGGTTCTGGAACGAGTTGCCGCATTTTCTCGCTCTGTAAAAGGATGTTGTGATGTCTCCGCAAAATGGAGTTGATGTTAAGTGCAGGAGATGAATAAGTTAGTATGAGATTGACATGTGCGTTTTGTTTGACATGAGTGGTTTTTCGAATGAGGTCACCACGCTCTTGTTGCCCGGCTTTTCTTATGGCATCCTCAACGACCGACGAAGGATAGCTTTGGCGCTTCAGGTCCACACGGAGTTGCTCGCAGTTGGATGCGAAATCCTCTTCTTTAGAGCATATTCTTTTAAAGCGCAGGGCCTGACTATATGGAATGGAGGTCTTGCAGTGTTTTGCGTGGCTGCTGTGGAAGTGCAAGTAGTGGTGCCTATCGGTCGGTTTCTTGTAGACAGTTGTTAAAAGCTTGTTTTTAGTAAAGGTAATTGTCGTGTCTAGGAAATTTACTTCCGAAGCCGAATATGTAGAGGAAAATGAGATACTTTTATGGACGTTGTTATAATTTGATATGAATTTCAACAGTTCAGCTTCCCCGTGAGGCCAAATTAGGAACACATCATCGATGAACCTTTTGTAGAGGAGGGGCTTTAGTTCGCAGCTCTCAAGAAATTCGGATTCTAGTACGCCCATGAAGATGTTTGCATAGTTGGGGCCGATTTTCGTACCCATTGATGTGCCACTAACCTGGACAAAGTGTTTGCCATCGAATTCAAAGTTATTGAGTTCCAAAACCAGTTTTAAAAGAGTTTCCAATGTTTCCGCGTCTACTTTCTTGTCCAGTGAAGAATGTGTATAAGCGTGCACAACGGACGGCATCAGGGCAGTTGTGCACGCTTATACACATTCTTCACTGGACAAGAAAGTAGACGCGGAAACATTGGAAACTCTTTTAAAACTGGTTTTGGAACTCAATAACTTTGAATTCGATGGCAAACACTTTGTCCAGGTTAGTGGCACATCAATGGGTACGAAAATCGGCCCCAACTATGCAAACATCTTCATGGGCGTACTAGAATCCGAATTTCTTGAGAGCTGCGAACTAAAGCCCCTCCTCTACAAAAGGTTCATCGATGATGTGTTCCTAATTTGGCCTCACGGGGAAGCTGAACTGTTGAAATTCATATCAAATTATAACAACGTCCATAAAAGTATCTCATTTTCCTCTACATATTCGGCTTCGGAAGTAAATTTCCTAGACACGACAATTACCTTTACTAAAAACAAGCTTTTAACAACTGTCTACAAGAAACCGACCGATAGGCACCACTACTTGCACTTCCACAGCAGCCACGCAAAACACTGCAAGACCTCCATTCCATATAGTCAGGCCCTGCGCTTTAAAAGAATATGCTCTAAAGAAGAGGATTTCGCATCCAACTGCGAGCAACTCCGTGTGGACCTGAAGCGCCAAAGCTATCCTTCGTCGGTCGTTGAGGATGCCATAAGAAAAGCCGGGCAACAAGAGCGTGGTGACCTCATTCGAAAAACCACTCATGTCAAACAAAACGCACATGTCAATCTCATACTAACTTATTCATCTCCTGCACTTAACATCAACTCCATTTTGCGGAGACATCACAACATCCTTTTACAGAGCGAGAAAATGCGGCAACTCGTTCCAGAACCGCCTCGTGTAGCCTACAGGCGTGCAGCAAATATACGGGACAGAGTAACAACATCCACAACGACACGCGAAAATAACAAAGGTTGCGCACCCTGTCACAAACCGAGGTGCATGGTCTGCCGTGTGATTAACACAACTGACGTGGCGCAAAGCAGCGCATCTTCCTTTCGCTATAAAATTCAGGGTGAACTCAATTGTGACACACGCAACGTCGTCTACCTTTTAGAATGCACAGTCTGTCGCGTACAATACATTGGACAAACGGAAACTTCCTTCAGAGTTCGTTTTAATAACCATAGGGCCCACGTAAAATCACTGCCGCAACTTCCAATTTCACAACACGCAAATATCATTGGACACCAATTCGACAAATTCAGAGTCACAATCCTGCGATCCGGCTTCCAGACCCATTACGACAGGGAGGCGTGTGAATCATACCTAATACACAAGTTCAACACTATGTGTGGCGGGCTTAACGAGACCGTCGGCAAATTAACATTCCTTAAAAATTAATGTATATATATATATATATATATATATATATATATATAGGTATGCTTTGAGTGTGTATGTATGTAGGTGTGTTTAGATACGTCTGTGTATTAGTGCATGTTTCCATACATATACGTATGTATAATTGCTGTGTAAGACACTCGCAATGGTATTCTGTTTCTCCTGTTACTGTATATTTCTATTGCGCGCTTTTATCCGTATTGGCTGTTCAGCTGAGCCCGTTTTGTTTGTATTTGTGACTGTGCACCTTACTGTGATCGTATTGCAAATGTTTCTGTGCTCCACCTCACACAGGCGTCCACGCGCCCACCGCCCCCTCCCCTTCCTTTTATTTCTTTCGTTCTTTTTCTACTCCTTTTTCTCCTTCTTTCTTTTATCTCACCCCGTCGTATCACCTTTATCTTCTAACTTCCCAAGGCAGTTTTCCTGTTGCTACAGGCCGCCACAGCTCTCAGTTTTTCTACATCTGGCTTTCTTTAGCCCTCCATGCGTCGCGCTTCTTGGAGCTGCGTGTTGTGCCCTGAGGAGAGGGCTGAGCTGATGGCTACATGCACGGCTCCCGTGACTCAAAGCGGCGGCGCCGAAACCGCTCCTTCTCCACCTTCCCTCATTTAACTTCTACTTCGGTATACGTCAAACACGTGGTTTTAATTTTATCTTTGGGCTTTCAAGGCCGCCACCACTCTTCCATACACCGCCCCCCTCCCCCTTTTCTTCCTTTCGTCTTTTCCCCCTTTCAACTTCAGCCATGCTCCCTCCCTTTCTTTTCCCCGTTACTGTCATGTAGACTTTGTGCGTACCATTTGTAGTAGAAACTTGAGAAAGGCCGGTCTCGCGGCCGAAACGTCGTAATAAATGTTATGTTTTTTCAACGTGACCCTTTGATTCTATATATATATATATATATATATATATATATATATATATATATATATATATATATATATATATATATATATATATGGGTGGCTGGTGAACAGTTCTCCAGCGCGAGCAGTCGGTATTTTTCAATCAAGAAACTCGCTAGAAGACGCTGCCTGCGTCAAGCTTGTCTCTCGCGGGTGAGGGCGCGTTCTCCTTCTTTGCGAGCTCTTAGCGCGTTCATCGAAGAAAGAGCGTTTCCATAGTCAACGCGCGCCTTTCGCTCTCTCTGTCTCTCTCTCTCTCACAAGACAGCATATGGAAGAGTGAGAGAGCTCGCGCGCCGGGAGGCACGCGCTGAGGGCGCGCCTCCCACACGCGCCCTCCTAGGAGCGCGTTCCTAGTAGGTAACGCGCTACAACGGACGGACAGACCCAAACCTTAAGGTGCTTCGCCCCTAAAAAAGAAGAAGAAGGAAGTTCCCCAGTGCCATTTGCATTTTCGAAGCAAGGAAAATAGAAAAATTAGCGAAGAAATACCAGCTATCCCTCTGAGCGTTATTTAAATCCATAGTATATGGAAGCCATGATTGATTATATGTTCCAAGAAATGGAAATCGTTCTGAAACTTTGGTGGAATACATTTGGCGCAGCTACACATATGTAAACTCTCCACATATGTTGACCCTGGGGCCCTAATCTTACGCACAGGTTTGTCCGATAAGGCATATCAACATCAGACACCGGAGAAATGAATGTGCAAAATGCAGGGAGGCTAACCAGAACATAACGCCTAGCTTGTCACCTTGCACTGTGGAAGGGCTAAAGGGAGGCACAAAAGAGCCGCTTCCATGCACGGATTACAAACAATTTCAAGCAAAGAAACCAGCGGGAGTGCTTGGCAAAAACTTATTGTAGCGAATTTCTAGTTGGTTCAACTATCCCTAAGCGATAAACGCTTACCATTTTGTTACGAGCACCGCCTTCTTTAGCCATATAACATAACAGCAACGCTTTCATAGATTTTAGTGAATTTTTCTGTCTTTGTTTGCGCTAAAAGCATTGAGATGACTTCGCATAATCCAAATTTACGGGCCTCGGGTAATCTCTTTGGGAGCGCTTTTAGAAGTGCGCTACCCTCGGTATCTTCAGTAGAGGACTGCACAATGAATTTATATACGAGAAGAATTTTGGCTGCGCCCGAACGAAGGGCTGACAAAGAATGACATTCCTGTCCCTGTACTTTTGTTTTCAGAGCGTCGCCTTTATTAACTGAGCTGTCAGGTCGCATAACCCCTAAGCATAACAATTGTCGTCATCTGGTACTTCATGCATATTACAACAATATGCACGCATGCTTTGTGCCTGGGGTGCGCCACTGACATAATCTGCAACCACTGTGTGCCGCTAGGGCTAATCGCCGGGACAGAATTTCAAGCAGTTAGATAGCAGGAGACGCGCACTTCATTATGCGGCATTTAAAACGAGGTATGTGTAACACGGGCTGCACTTTCTAGCTCGTCATTTTATCGTTGCATACTGCACTAACCCATATTTAATTAATGTAGTTCCAAAGTTTCTCTTTGGTAAAAGTTCTATGCAGAGGAGGGGATTTTATAGCGGAATATCAAATTAGGCATTGCTGCATTTGCTGATAATGCGGTATCATCCTGCATATTAAGTATTTTTTTGTCCTGTATGGGTAGTGCGGTCCTCTTTTAAAGAAAAAAAAATGAGCTGTTAAATGTTCTGTTCGTTACTCAACGCATATGTTCGTGATGCCTTTTAAGTGATGTAAAGAATAAGGTACACGTAATGGAACGTTGCATGTGCACTCTATAAATGAAACAAGTCTGTAATGCGTCTGCTTTGTATTCAGACAAATAAAATTTCGCCTGCTCTTACGAAAACACGACGTATGGCGCATATATAATTAAAATGAGGGTTGCAGTAGCGGTGACGACAGAATCGTATTTTCCAGGCTCTCGCTGCGGATGGAACTAGGGTAACAAAGAAAATGTGGCAGGGTTCTGCACAGAGTAACTATCGTAAGCATGATGTTTTTCAAGTGAGGTCGGTGTTCAAGTGAAACCTTCTTCAAATTCTCGCAGGATATGGGTCGGAAGGATACTTGACGGTATTCATTATTCATCTAGGGTTCTTGTCACTACTTTGACTAACGACGCAATTTTAACAGGGTTTCTGGCAAATAGGTAAGTGTGTGTGTGTGTGTGTGTGTGTGTGTGTGTGTGTGTGTGTGTGTGTGTGTGTGTGTGTGTGTGTGTGTGTGTGTGTGTGTGTGTTTCGTAGAGTGCCCATCTTTATTTGTTTCTTTTTACTGCATTTTGTAACCTCAACTTCCTCCAAGTGCGCAGGTTGCCTATAGTTGCTCTGGATGTACGTACATAACGCTATCGCGGAAAGCACACAGCTCATTTTTTTTTCGAGCTCATATTGAGGTTCAGTATAAGAAAGATTTAGGTAAGCGGTGGTTATTGTTAAAACTCACTGGAACAGCTTGTGAAGGCTCGTAACTAAAGGTAACGGATACGTAAGACTCTTTACGCAGATTTACTTGTTATCCATACCACTTTCATAAACATAACTTTAATGTTTGAACTACCAACATTGCTGCTCTCATCGTGATTGACTGTTGTCATTTTAAAGAGGATTTCCCAAAGACGTATTGGCGCAGAGCACCTTTATTATTTTTTTAATCTCTTATACTCTCAGCAAGATGCTTTCTTATTCAATATCCTTGCTTTTTTCATCACCTTTGAGCATAGTTTTCCTTTATTGGTATTTCACTCGTTCGCAAAGATTGTTTCAATACATTTTGCTTGAGAAATATCTTACGTTAAAAAATAATGTCTTACGTTAAAGATGGGGTTATTCCTCGTTAGAATATTATTATTTGTAAATAGGGCTTCGTGCCGGAGTTGTAAGCCAGGTATACAAACAAAAAAGAAAAAGCCATGTAGACCCGTTGTCACTCACCGAATACAACAAGCTCTGCCGTGTGGTTCGTAATTCCGCCATCGTTCTCTGCGACGCATGTGTAGCGCCCGTTGTGCGCACGGCCAACCTCGTTGAAGACGAGGTTCGATCCCAGATCTCCCAGCGAGGCCTCCTGGATGTTCAATTGTGTCTTGCTGAACGGTACGCCGTCCTTAAGCCACCAGATCTTGATGGGCGTGTCGCCAGAGCGTACAGAGCACGTGATCACCACCTGCATTCCTTCGGCCAGGGTCTTGGGAAAGCTGAACGGGTTCAGGACTGTCTTTTCTGCAAAAGGGGCAATTAAGGAAGCGTGTTAGGTATATGCCACTACTATATAAACTTTTTTTCTGGGAAAGGGAAAGTCCTGAAGAGATGTGACTTCGTCTATATCCACTGTAGAGGAACTATTGAAGGTGAGCCTAATGTTTTACGGCCCTAGAATTGAATGTGCATAATTAAATTTAAACAAGAAAGCGTTTCCACGCGACCCTCCTTGGCTTGACCTTGAACATGAACCAGTAATTATTATTTGATGAGCATCCTTTTTCCTTCGGAGGTGGGGAGGGGTTCTGTTATCAAGATTGTTTTCGCCATTGAATTCCCATCTCACGGAGCTTACACGCAAATCTTCCTTCCGCGATGATGATAATGATACGGCTTGGGGTTTCCTTTTAAATAGCGTGGCGATTTAAAAGAGACTGGGCGGCCAGTACTCACCTAACCTGTTCTTTTTCTATTCGGTAATGTATTGTTTTATCTATAGCACTGCAATACAGTATCTCTTTTTTTCTTTATTGATTTGTGATTCCATTGCCTTACAGAGCCGACTATTTCTGTGATGTACTCCTATGTACGCATGCGTTACTATCCGGCAAGGCGTGGAGATTAGCGCCATCCCACGAGCACACTTGCCGCCAACGCAAACAAAAACTTTTTTTTTTAGCACTCCATGCGTGTCTAAGCTTGACGGTGAAAGTCGCAGCTTAGAAACCAAACCACCGAGTCGTTCTGCTCCATCTACTACTTCATATTTCAGTGCACTGCTTATTCTTCTACTCACGCAGTTGGCATGAGGTGCACTGAAACCGCACGGGGCAAATAAAATGCTACTTAAATTGTTTTGCGGAGTACCGCATGACGAAACGATCGGGTGTTTCTTGCAGTTTTCGTGCGTTTATATTCTTCAAAATCGATGTTGTGAAGACGAACGTGCTGGTACTTACTGATAATCTTCACGTTAAGGTCTTTGCTGTCTTCCTGCTTACTCGTCGTAGCACGGCATGTGTAGACGCCTTCGTCAGACTCCCGCGTGACGTCCGTGATGACGATGGTACCGTTTTCGAAAGCACGCTGCCTCTCGTTGTGCGGCAGATCTCTCCCTCCTAGACGCAAATCACCAATGGGAACCAGTAAGAAAAGCAGGGGGTGCACCTTTTGGTAGCAAGAGAGGATCTTGACAATGTGTAAAAGCTATAGCTGCGGAATCGTTTGAACACTAAGAGCTATATTGTGCGTGAGAGAGCTGTTAAAAAGAGCATGCCGCTAGAATTGACGTCTCGACGGGCGGGCTTGTCTTCTTTAGGGCAACAAAAGCTAGAATACTATTTCTGAACCATTGTCAGTTGCAGTTTTCTTGAGACCAGGTGTTCTTGGAGATTGTTGGAACTATAGGTTAGCGCAATAAAAATACACATTGAGAAGAAATCGTATGTATGAGTCCTCTTCCGTGAATGAATCATTTCATTAGCGCTACCTATTTATCGTTCCAGCTGTGAACGATACGTCATTATTACTAAAGCTGAAGGAACAAAGAAAAGCCGCAAGGACAGCAGGGGGCCTACACCGTAAAACGGAATACGGGGTACTATTCCTTCTTGGTCCTCCCTGATTGGTCAGTTCTGCTTGACAAGGCAGAATTGACCAATCCCTGACCAATGTCAGTTCTCTGATTGGTCAGTCCTGCCTTGGCAAGCAGAACTGACCATTCAGGTAGGACCAAGACGGAATAGTATTCTGTATTCCGTTTTACGGTGTAGGCCCCCAAAGAACGCTAGCTAGCATCTGTAAGGAATGCTATTCGGTTGGCCCTGAAGAGCGGCATGGTCAGAAATAAACACCCAAAAGTATATCTTAAGCAACGATCTGGTCAAAAAGAATCTCGCAAAAGCATGATTTTATAGCTCTGAAAAAAAAAAAGACTTCATAAATATTGTTTCGCTCGCAGGGGTACTCTTGTTTTTACTCTTAACAGGCGCATAGGGTGTAATTACGTTTTAGCAACATTATTTCTCTTTTATCGCCCCTAGTGCAAGGTAGCAAGCCGGAAGTTTATTTCTGGTTAACCCCTTTGCCTTTCCTTCTTACCTCTCTTTCTCTCTATTTCTCTCTGGCAACATTGACTTCGTAGCTCTTTGAATATGACGGCATTGTTTTGACAGCTTTGTGGTTACATCGTTGCATGTGCAATTAGCGTTATGCTGACCATTATCCTGCACAACTATGCACCGAAATTAACAACAACAACAAAAAGACGATATGTCCTGTACATGAGTTCTAGAGGCAAAGAGCTCACGGCACCCTCTTTGAGCACGAGAGTATTACTCTATCGCGTCAATATATTACTTCGCGTTCCTGCTGTCCCTCTAATGAATCACCACCGACCTCGACTCCACGTGACTTTCGGCGCTGGGTGTCCGGTGTAAGGGCAGTGGTACACCAGCGTGGTGCCCGATGTGACGGTCAGGTTGGCCATGGGGCGCACTCGCGGTGGGCCCCGGACATCGATGCGGTCGTCGTGCCACACGGTGCCCAGGTCGTTCGAGGCCTCGCAACGGTACAGGCCCCCGTCGTCCCGCGTCGCTGACGTCACGTTCACGTAGCTGATTACGTCGCCCGCTGAGCTCACGAAGTCGCCGTAGTGCACTCGGTGGCTCTCGCCCACCATGCCACCGTCCAGCGCCCACGTGACTCGCGGTAGAGGGTTGCCCGAGGCCACGCAGCGAAGCGAGAAGCGCTCCCCGGGATCGACCAGCTTACGCGCGAACACGGCCTTTAGCTCAGGAGGTGTCTCTGGAAAAACCGAGCCACGTAAGTTGTGCACATAAATGTACACATAAACATCATCTTGATCACCATAATTAAGTGTAAGCCCATGCAGGGTTATGCCCTCTGCAATATTAAACTAAATCAAACCGACCCTGTGCTATCAGCGGTCACGCTATTCTCGTAAACCTCTTAATCTGATCGGCCCACCCAACTTTCTGTCACCCCCTACGCTTACCCTCTCTAGCACACCAACCTTAATGACTATCGGTTAACATAAGCACTTGCACCATTTAGGCATATATGCTGTTTTGTGACACAGAGTAGTGCATAACTTCAGATATGTGCCTGAACGGCCATGTCAGAACTACGTGTGTAGTGGAGATAGAAGTACCCGAGGATTGTGAATACTACAAATGTTCGTCTACGGTTGTACGATGGTTCTCTGTGTAATTCTCAAAAAGGAATGGGAATTATCTGTTTGCTTGAACAAATCTCAAGGTTTCACTATGGGGGGTACTATGATCTCTATTTTAAGTCATTTAATAGAACTAAGCGTGATCATAGATATGAAATGTAATAGAGTCGTGCAGAATGGCCACTCGCGTTTACAAATGAAGTCGTCAGAGGCATGCCTTTGCGTGCAGCCTGGTCGGATAATATTATAAGGGGCGATATCTTTCATACACATTTGTGTGCGATGTTATTAAAGAGGGAGAGGAAATAAATGTTTAACCGTTGCGTAAAATTATAGAAAACCAACGTGGAAGATGCAAACGGCTTCCTAGCGTATTGCATGAGTTGAGTACTCCATGCATACTTTCTGTGCTGATTTCCCTTGAGAATTCGCTACCCGAGGAAGCAATCTAAGCATGTTGCCTGAGGGGTCGTATTATATTGAAACGTTTTGCGCGATATTCGTGTTGCTCAATTGCAGGTAAGTACAGAATGCGCGTACGGCACTTTAGTCTTGTGACTGTCACTATCCCTGTTGACTACAAGATGGTTCCAAAAATAGAAGATATTAATAATGATACTTCTATCAGACGAGCAGCAGATGTGCAAATGTTTCCTATTTCCTTCCTTATAATTACTATTTGTTGCTTTCTCCTCGTGCAACTCTAGAGATTCTGTAATATTAACCGATTTTTAGATGTACAAATGTTTAATTGTTCCCGTTTAGTTGTTCTCTTTTTTTTTTGTGCAGACCAACGCAACATTAACAATAGTTTGAATACTTGAATTACATCTTTAGCCTATCGCACATTTGATTACCTTTGCGCGATTTATTGCAACGATCTGCAGAGAGTACTTTATTGAGTGAGGAACATATTATCAGCTAGTAAAGCAAACGACACACTGCGCAAAGTGCACATTTTGTAACAAAGAAAGGCTTTCTGAACAAGTATACATTTCATTTTTAGGGATGATCGATCATTGTTTACCTACCCACTTAAAAAAAAGAAACGAAAATATCTTGTATAGACGCACCTAATGATGCCGCACTAAACTTCGTCGTGACATTTTCAATAACGTTCTCGTCGCAACGAAAGAAAGAAAAATAACAAAGGCGAGAAATCTATTGCAGCTGGACTGCTTTCGAGCACGATCATTTATATTGCCTCCCTCGTGATGGCGAATGAGAAAAAAAAAAACTAAACAAAGCAAACGTACATATGCCACTAAGCCAGGGAGGCACGTTACTTGATTAGACTAAAAACTAACTCAAAGCTTCGCTGACGCGCGCGCCTCTCAACAACCGTACGCGTCGAAAGGAACGAAGCGGCGAGAGAGAAAACGGGACGCGAAACGCAAGGAGGAACTGCCGACAGGAGAAGGACTGTAGCGCCGAGAACCGGCAACAGGTCCCGAAAAAGCGTAACGCGTTGAAGAACACAACTTGCAGCAGTCACTTCCTAAAGGTCTCGACTCTAGCGTGTAGGCAAAAACTGACACACACACACACACGCACGCCGGCACAACGGGTCGTCCGAACCCCACCGCGAGAAAACTACAGGGCCCCACGGCGACCCGCTGCACCAACAGAGGGCAGATACCGTTGCTCCTCCTTTTCCCGCGCCTCAAGACAGACGGTCGCGACAACGCTATGGGCGCGGCCGTGTACTCTCGCCAAACGAACGCGGCGGGGGAGTATGCGAGCGAAGCGTGTCTTGTCTCTTTCGAGCTTCTCGCGCACACCACCGGGCCAGCGATGTTGCACAGGCACCGTCTCCGAAGCGTGTCCTTCGCTCTTCCTTCGAGACAGGCGTTCCGCTACTCGGTCTCGTTCTTGTTCTCTTTCCTTTCTCTCTTCCCGAAAATGTTCGGCAGGCACAGGGCCTCTCTTTCACTTGCGAGGGCCGCCGTGTGCTTCCCTTAGCTCCTGCCTGTCCCTTTTTTCTCTGTATCCTCACAGAGCATCTTGAGGAAGCGGAGCGAGCTGCGCGACGCCAAATGAACACGGCGGAGGCCAAAGGCCTACGTCGGAGACGTGATTAATGGGTCAGCCAAGCGGAGCCGCAAAGTCTGCGTGCCCCCTTTCAGGTCTCGCCTCCTGCCTCTCCTTGCGCGCCTACTAGCGATGGGGGAAGGGGGGAGGAGAGAAAAGAAACAAGTGCCGGGGAAAACAGTGAGTGTGTCCGCGTTGCTGCTACAGGCCTGGTTATCCCGAAGATTGATATTGCCTCGGTTTCCTTAGCGCTCCCCTTGGCGCGGACAAACAGACGTGCCGCACGGTTCCCGTAGAAGGAAATGTGGAAGAGGAGTTGGGGAGGAGCGCGGGGAAGGAAAGAAAAAGGAAGTTTAAGGGAAGGTATCCCAATGTAACAAAGCGTGGCTTCTGCAGAGTGCTACTCGGTATTGTCTTAGTATTAAAACTTGCCTTTGTTTTCTGTTGCTGTTGTAGTTTGTTGGTTTGCTCGCTAGCTCGCTTCCGCATTTGTTTGTTTCGTTTAAAACTGGCAGGAGTATTAAAAGGGAGGCGAAAAAAGAAAAAATAAAACGGGCAGAACTAAATCCCGGGAAGCACACGAAATTTCCAAGTGACTTCGAGTGAACCTGCCTGGTTCAAGTTACGGAGAGATGCTAGAAAAAGAAAAGGAGTAGCAATTCAGACTGCTTGCTGAGTCTAGAGGTAATTTAGCGAAAAGTTCTGTTCGTTACTTGGATACTAACCCAAGACGCTTGAATTTTTGCCGTTCGTACGTAATGGTTAGGACCGAGGTAATGTTTTTGAACTAATGGATTGTTGAAGGCGGCCGTTTCATAGCCAGAAGAGAAGCTACTGAATGATTGAGACTCGCCGTCTCCTCGCAGGCTTAAGTGAACACGAAACGTCAAGGTAATCAAAGTGTTTATGTCTTACTACCCACTGCTTGCTTCTAGCGTCGAAAATGCAGAAAACATTTTTGAGACAGCAGCAACCATATAAAGTGCATTGAAATAAGGAGAAATGTACAATGACAACTTAATTGAATGTGTCGAGTCGCGGTGTTCTAGCGCTCAAGTATCGTCGTTTTGCAGACAGCGCTGCAGGTAATGACGTCAAAAACACAGGGCGGCTAGGTGGGAATCCTGTAAAAAAATTTAAAATTCATTTTTAGGAAAACCAAATGACTTGCAACCACCTGGATTGGCATAAATTATTGCAGTACCGAGGAGAAGGTATGCTGAAAATTTTGTTCACATCAGTGGAGAATGAAAAATCGCCCGGAGTTTCCCTTTAACGCATAGTTGTTTTTTACATGACCTCAGTAGGAATGCCACAGCGCTCCCTAGCGACCACCTGAATGCACTGATGTGCGCACGGGCTAGGTAACATTCTGTCACGTACATGCTACGCAAATTACAGTGCTTTAGCGTCCTTTACAGCACACCATGTGTGCCCTAGGAATAGCTTTCCAGCAAACCACATGAGATGATTGTAGACTTAAGCCGAGAAAGCGCTAAGGTAGGATTAAGGATGAACATGCAGAAAACAAAGATAATGGTAAGTGGCACGGCGAAAAAACGTCTATTCAAGGTCGAAACCCATACATTAGAAGTCGTAGAAGAATATCTGTACCTAGGACAGCTACTTACTGGAGAACCCACCCATATAAAAGAAATCCACCGTAGAATAAACATGGGATGGCGCGCATATGGCAGACATTCACAACTCATGAACGGAAACCTACCACTATCACTCAAACGGAAACTATATAACTACTGCATCCTGCCAGTACTGACTTACGGATCAGAAACCTGGAGAATTACAAAGAAGCTAGAGAGGAAGTTAAGAACCGCGCAGCGGGCGATGGAACGGAAAATGATAGGCGTTACACTAAGGGATAGGAAGACAGCCGAGTGGGTCAGAGAACAAACGGGGGAACCACATACGTGCCATTTGAGCACATACATAAATGTATTGATCTGATTCATCTAAAGCATTCACGGTGCATGTCAATGAATCACGAATCGCCACGCAGTGCGATCACATCTATAGCAGCAGCACCACCAATCTCTGACGTACCGAAACAAAACTCAAGTGCACCATAAACATGGTTTTATAGGCTATGCGTTCTGGATAGAGCAGAAACATGGATCTCCCACATTAGTTTGAACGTCGCCGTAGCCATGTTTACTAGCACTACTGTCGTAGTTAATGCAAATCATATCAAGCAATGTACGGCTTCGAAAACGACGTAATTGACGTGGTACAGGGGCCCTCGCTTGTTTTAGTGACTCAGCGTTAGGGTTTGCACTAACGTGTTCCCTGTGTTGATGTCATGCGTGACTATTAGGATAATTGAACGAGGCTCGCCAAATTCGTTGCGTTGACACAGCATCGTCAGTCGAAGGAGACCTACTATCGCAAACATCGCAGAAAACAAAGACGAAGTGGAGATCTTCTAATGGCCACAATTGCCGCGTTTCCCTAACGTTTCCCTAACTCGGAAATGCTCTTGAAATGCTACGTGATTGATCGCATTCACCCATACCGTAATGATATATATACCGGCAAAAACATGCGATCGGTCAACATTTCGTTCGATTTCCTTTGTGCTGACCGTAGACGCTAATAATTCTTCGGAAATAATAATTGCTCACCATAATCATTTCCCTACGTTATGAAATGTTCCAGGAACCTGAGGGTCTTGTGCAGTACAAAATACGAAACTCATATGTTCGCTTCGAACGATCCGTTGATGGTGTGTGTTCTCCGAACACTAATGCGTCAATAATATGCGGCAGGCATCATGAACGGGCATTGGCTTATGCAAGAAAGTTTGGCTTAATGACTCGCAGGCAAATAACGGTCGACATCAGGGCCTGAGTGGTCATTTATTGTGGCTCAGTATTTAACAATCGAGGTCACAGTGTCACCCCGAAAAAGAGCCAGGGGACAAATAACAAATAAGCAAAGCTGCGACGAAGTAGGCCAGAGGGGGGGGGGGGGGGGGAGAGAGAGAGAGAGAGAGGGAGAGGGAGAGGAAGATAAAGGAAAAACAGGGTCAACCAGGGGAGATCTCCGGTTGGCTACCCTGCACTGGGGAAGGGGGAATGAAAGAGAGAAACACGAGAATGGATTTTAGGTATACGCCAACATCATTGCCACTTGTCAGGGCACCGCGTACGCGCTAAACAAAAGGAATGGAAGCAATAGCCGGAGCCTTTTATGAAGGACCGAGGCAGCATGTCACAGTAATTATGGTGAAAGGGAGAAAAGAAGCGGCGCAGCATGAACTTAACTTGCATGGACGAGAAAGGGCCACAAGCGCATGAAGATCCGTCAGATCCCACACGTTTCACTTCACTTCACTTTATTTCCTTAAAGGCCCCAAATGGGGGCATTACATAAGGGTGGGAGTACGATAATGATGCATGACACTTGACCATTCAGGATGAGAAATGAGCTCTTACAGCTTCAATGAAAGCTCCTGGGTTGGTGATGGCAACGATGACGTGACGCTGTGGGAATCGATGTGATGCAAAGCTGTCAGCGAGAACATATGAGCAATGTCAAATCGCATAATAACTGTCATGTAGCAGCGGGCAGAGGGAAAGAGGGAGTCGAACGATACAGGCAAGATCGGAGCCTCTTTTTCCTCCTTTGTGAGAAGCACTAGATAGGACGCGCAGCAGAACCTTGACCATGAACAGCCACGCTATTAATAAAGGAAACGAAACGGCAACAATGAAGCGCACAACGCAGAAACATTAGACAAAATAGGTGAGTGAGGCGGATGAATGACATATTTATACGTTTTTTTTTTTGTACTGAAAATTGTAGGAAACATACAAAAAAAAAAACGAACAGGCAAGTAATTAAACAACAGGCAAAGTAAACGAACAGGCAAGTCTGGTTAGTTTTATACAGTGTTTGTAATTTAACACTGTGTCTTAGTACCTGCACTTTGTTTATTATTTATTTGTTCTGTTTGTCCCTTGTGCTTGATTCACTTGCTTGCTGTAGTTTTTATGATTTGCTTTTCTTTTACGATTAGTAACCGAGGGTGTCGCTGCAGTCTTCGACGATGGGACCCTCGTCTGTACATATTCCTCTATCTCTTTCAATGCACCTTGAATGATAAACTGATTTTGACTTAAAAGGAAGTGTAGTTGCGAATCAGTGTTGTAAAAAAGCAGGAAAAAAGGCAACAGGAAATGAAGGCAACCGTGCCGGCAAGAAAGCAGAAGGAATAATTACGGCATGTAGATAAAAGGACGAAAGAATGAATGAAGGAAGGTTAAAGATGGGAGAGCCGCAGGTCTTCTTCTAGATAGGGCGATAAGGGTGTGCGCGCAAAAAGGTTAGCCGGAAGGGGAAGAGGGTGGCGACAAAATGGCGGCCGCCTCTATAGTCGAGCGACTCGCGCGTTCGACAAACGCCGCGGCGACATGTCAAAGGTAATGCGAGGAGACGCCAAGGAGCGCGGGACGCCCCCGTTGCTTCGTGTCTCGATAGGAAGTCGGCGCAGCCTCTCCTCGGAGGCGCCCGTAATGAGGTTGAACAAACTTGATTTTCAATCGGGACCGCTTGTGCGTCTCGCCGACGCCGAGGGAGCGCCCGTCCCTATTTCCCTTACCCGCCTTCCCCCTTTCTCACTCTCTGACAAGCGCCGCTTGTGCCGTGTTCGGTGCACGTCGATTTTTGGGGAAAAAAATTGTTAGCCCAGTTCCCTGTGCCATCTTCAGCGCCGTCGACATTGGCGAAAAAAAAAAGTGAGCCCGCTCCCTGGGCACGCGTTACTTCCTGACTCGGGATATAGGGACGGGACGGTTCTTCCTTATTTTTCTTTGACAAACGCAGAGCAGGGCTTCGGCTCTGCATTCAACCGAGTCACGCACCAAGAACACATTTTTTTCCCCCGCTGTATTTTTCTGAGTGCTCCATTTTGTCGCGTTCCATGTTATAGTCAAGCGCTCGCTTCATTTTCTAAGCCCCTGTTTCCTTATTTTTCGACTCGGGGTCCCGTTTTTGAGCAAGAGTAAACAGGTCGATGTAGGAAGACCGTACGTTGTGACGAATGGCCTAATACGGAATGGGAAACGAAGCTGTGCTGTGTTAGCGAGTATCAGGCAATGAAACGAACCTTTCTGCCTTCTTCTCTTTCCCGGTAAAGGCACGTTTACACGTACGATAAATGGCGGAATAAAAAAAAGTAGAGATCTAAAGACCGCGTGACTGCTGCTCGACGAACGAGCTCTTACGGATTGGGAGGCACGAGGAAAGAAACTGATTACCTTTCCTCGACTTGAGGTAGCTGTTCTGGCCGTTCCAGCGCCGGCTGACACGATTCTGGACACTCCGCTTTGAGTGGACTTCTGCGTGAAAAGGAGAGAGGCGTAAATGAATGTTCCGAGGGTAAAGCCTGTTCAGTCGTAGAAGGTTGAAGCGACGCTAAAATTTCAATGCACAGAGTATTCGCCTGCTTCAGACACTAGTGGACCATGTATATTTGGGACTAAACAAAACCAGCGCAAAATATGTATAAAAAGTAAAAAAATCACAGCATATCCACGAGCTGAATAATGAGGTGAATAATGACTGTGACCCGAGAGATGGTGCAAACGGCCCAAGGCACCTACAATTACTCTATATGGCTCCCGCAGATGGCTCCCTGCGGGAGCTATATACAGTAACTCTAGTGGCGCCGCGCTTGGTCGCGGCAGCATGCATGGATGTTTGGCCGGAAAGCGCTCAAACTTAGGCTTATGAACCTAGTCGCCTGTGCTCGCGCCTGTGCACGCTAGCATGTATAGACATTCCCTCAAGCCACGGGGCTGTTGACACGTTTGTGACGGATTCTGCGCTCTGTACAGGCGCAAGGCGAACTGCGGTGTTTTCTTCATCGTCGAGTTGTGATGGCGCATGGCCACTTTGTGCTTTTCCCACACATTACACTAACCGACAGTCTCAACCTCACAAGTAAAAAAAAAAAAAAATCCACGCATATCCACGGAGTGAATGATGATGAGTGGGCGAAGCTCATGAGGTTCATCGGTAAAAACCGTGAAACTTCCGTGATTCTTGCCCAGTACATCATCAAAGACGTGACAAACACTGTGTGTCGCCGTCTAGCTCTCTCCTATCACACATGAGCACGCAGCGAGCGCCTCCGCGCCATCTATTGATCAATCCACGTCCAAGCTAAGCAGCACCGCAGCGCTTGGACGGACGGACGGACGGACGGACAGACGGACGGACTCCCATACTACGCGTTCCCATACATCTGAATGAAGCGAGCACCGCAGCGCCATCACGTCATTTAGTGAGCACTTCATAAAACTACAGGTGGCTACATACTATGTACGGAGGAGAGAACGACCCACGCCCTAAGGAGCTTCGCCCCTAAAATACGTAGTGTTGAGGGGATACAGGGAAGTTAGTACTTCTGCTGCCTTTCACGCTTGCGTTCTTGCTTTCATGTTTGATAATTTATTTTATTTGAACTACACGTTGCTCGAATGATACTGCCTTAAAGCGGATAAATAGAACAAACAAGGGAGGCAACCTAAATTACGTTTTTATTTATTCGAAATGATCGAAACAAGTACAACCCATTACTAGGTCGCCCAAAACCAACTTGCTTCAAAGGTGCTGACGACGTGAGGTGTGTTTTTACGTTATTGGTGTAATTTTTGATCAGCAGAAGGGTGTGGGGCACCAGTGGCCTTCAAAGGCTTGTGATGTGTATAATCTGTTTATTTTTTGTTTTTTTGTTCAGCGTGGGTTCAACCCACGCCGGAATGTTACATAATACAGAAATTTTCACTGGGAACAGACGAGGAGGAAGAGATACCAAGAAAGCACGACAAGCACCCCTTCTAAATAATTAATCATCTTTCATAAATGTCTTCGTTCCCTGTGAACCAATGCACCGCCTAATCTGTGGCTGGTACACCGCGGTAGCTTGTACTGGTGGCGTAAGAACCAACAGACCCGCTAGTTAGCGCTGGTCCCGTTTTAGCTTCGAAGCTGATTAGGGGGTAGCAATGCCCGCCGTCCGTCACGCAAGACCACGAAGCCAATCCCCTCTTGTCCTAAACCTACTACCCACACTCCTACCCTCAGCCCACTGCTATATTTTAGTGAATTGGCGAAAGGATATACATAAAGAGATACATAAAGAAGAAAGGGGAGGGGGGGGGAGAGAAAAGCCCGCTGCTAGATAATAGCGATAATGCGAAGGACATTACAGAAGGAGATTAAGAAACGAAAAGAGGTATGAAATGAGAAAAAGAAAGAAATAAAACTCTCCGATTACGCAAAAGGAAAAAATCGGACCCACTCTTACACTCTTAGCACGGTAACCTTTAGTGTATTTTATAGGTACACAAAAATGTGAAAATGTGCTCCTTTACTAAAGGTTAAAGTGATTTAACGTTCAGTAAAGGAGCATATTTTTACATTTTGTGTACCTATAAAATAAACTAAAGGTTACCGTGCTCAGAGTGTATCCTCGACCCACTACTCAATGTCTTGACCCAGCCCGCTCCTACACCACAGCGGTAGTGAACTTGATTCCCTCGAAAGTTACGTCAAGATTAACGATAAAAGCTCTGCTTCGCCGTTCCTACGGTTTTCACAGCGTGGGAATGATGAGGACGAACAGAAAACGAACAAATATTAGTCAGCGCAGATGTCGTCTTCATCTGTTCGCGCTGAATAATATTTATTTATTTTTTCAACATAGACCAACATGCCAAATCCAAGGCTATTCCGATGTATATAGCCTTCGCAAACAACTCACCTCGCAGCCTGAGCTGGGCGCTGGCCTGAGCCGTGGTGTCTCCGTAGCGCACGAAGCACTGGTAAATGCCCGCGTCCTCCCGCAGCACGCTGGCAATGTGCAGCCGCTGGTCGTCCGAGCGCAGCGTCACTCGCGGAGTGTTTGTCTTGAGGGGCGTGCCGTCGTGCACCCACCAGGTGGAGGTGACCGTTCCACGAAAGCCACGAGCGGAGCAATTGAACGTCACTGCTCGGCCGAGCTCAACCCTGGCCTCCTCCGGTAGCACGATGACGGTAGCGTTCGCTATACCAAAGAAGAGAGGGGGAGAGAGAGACATGCTTAGTAACAATGTGAGTGAGATGATTTGACAGTCACTCACAAGCAAATTCCTTTTTTAAAAAATCAAGGATATTTATAGTTACATCACCTTATGCTGCAGTTTGCACTGTGGCCAGACATGCCCTAGATGCTAATGTTGTGTCGGAGCTGATGATGATTGATTCTCGGAGTTTTACGTCCCAACACCACCATATGGCTATGATAGATGCCGTAGTGGAAGGCTCCCGAAATTTCGACCACCTGGCACCTAGGGTTTTTTCAGTTGCATTGACATCGCACAGCTACGGGCCTCAACATTTTGCCTCCACCGAAACGCAGCCGTCGCTGCCGGGTTTCGATCCCGTGACCCTCGGATCTGCAGCCGAGTACCATATCCACTGGACCAGCGTGGTGGGGCATCTGATAACAATGCTGTGTTACATGATTGAGTCGCAAGTCACTGCAAGTCACCTCACTGCCAATTTTTGTATACGTTCTACATTGCTAACTTTGTGTGTTGTTGCAAAAAAAGACAAACAATAAGATAAAATGAACTTTACGCGAACAAAGTTCTTGCGCATAAGCGAACTAACTGTATGCACATTCAAATTTGTCTTCCATAATTTGTGTGTCTGCCAGAGCAGGCGAACATTTGATGCGTAGTTTGTATGTCTAGTTTGCTGCTTTTTAGTTTACACCGGATTATATTTTCTCTACTCTGCAAGCCTAAAAGAGCAGGCGTAGCGGAGAAGCGCGCGTCATGCCAACCTATATTACACATACATTCATGAATCAGAGAATGTATGCGCAACATCATCCCAATGCAGTGGCGTCTGCAAACACGTTCGAGTAATCGAATATACTGCGCTGATGCGTTCACCGCCAAATACGCAGACACTCGGTTAGTTATTTTAATGGCACGAGTTCCTGAGAAGGTGGCTTGTTTAAGCAGAACCTCAGTGCTACCTCACCGTATAGTAAACAAACGAAGTTTGCGTGGCTTTCCAGTTAACGTACTCCTCATGCACTCTAAGAGAGGATGAATAGAAGTTATACTCGATATACAAGAAACTTATGCTACTCAAACTTGTGAAGTTGTAAAATAAATAAATAAATAAATAAATAAATAAATAAATAAATAAATAAATAAATAAATAAATAAATAAATAAATAAATAACGGTGTGTACTAGCCGGATAAAGCAAATCCCAGTTCATATCTTTATGCGAGCGGACCCTGTACAACTGTTCGCGTACATAACATTTCTCATAACCACTAAAAATGCGTGCGACAAGGTTATGCTTACAAGCACAGATGCGCTCCGTAATATTGTGGCTTTCATGCACGAGTTCGATGCAGTTCGGCATGCACGTATAATACTTTTCGCTAGGAAAATTGTAGAACGCCGTGCAGTTTTCTCTATATGACGTGTGTTCAAAAAGAAACCGACCTATTGCTATAACTCCTTCGTTGCTCATTGTACAGCATATTAAGCGCTGTCCTCTTTAAAGCTTTTGGGACGTTAAACCCCACAAATCAATCAATCCTCTTTAAAGCAGTCCCCTCCACTTAAAGTGCACCGATCACAATGCTTTCTTTTTTTTTTTGAAAAGCCTTCTGGAATGCTCTTTAAGAAATGGTGCGTGGGTGCCTCTTCGTATCGTCCTGAATCTCTTCTATGGTTTAGAAATGACGTCATTTCAACTTGGTTTTCAGTTTGGGAAACAGGAACAAGTATACTTGGGCTGGGTCCGAGGAATACGATGGATGGGACACAGCGGGAGGGTGATTTTCTGCCAAATGCGAACACAGAAGGGGTGACGCGTGAGCCGAAGCGTTGTCATGATGCAACGTCCAAGTCTGGTTTTCCTGCAACGCAGGCATTAAATGCGAAAAAAAGAAAACAGGCTCGGTTTCGTATATGATAGTTCTCTGATGTCAATTTCGTCCAAAAACCGTGAAATAAAGAATTATTTCCAACAATTACAGCGCGAACTCCTGACGCTGTCATCATCTGTCGATGTGGAAGGCCGTCCAGGTTTGAGATCGTCCTCCACCGACGTTCTGCCGCGTTCAAAAGGTTTCACTGCCCTGAGCCTGCTTTTCCACACTCACAGACCACCGTTACGCTTTACGTGAAAATTTTCCCATCCGTAGCAAAAGAGCGCACACGCACCTGTTCTTTTTCCAAGTGCTTTCCGTCTTCACATCGGCCCTAATCCGACAAAGAACTTGTGCATGTGCTCACTTTAACGGCTGCGACTCACCATCAAATGGCGATAACTAAACGCTCCTAATAGCAGTTGTCTAAACATTCCATCAGATGCCCTCAGTAGCAGTACAGTGCTCGCTTTGCCGGTTCACGAGCTGTTTCAAAAGTTAGGTTGTTTTTTTTTAAATACACCTACGTATCGCAGAACTGTGGTAATAATGCAGTTTTATTAAGCATTGAGGCTATGGAAAATGGCCCACCCCAAGAAACAGATCGAACTCTAGATGAACACTCTTAAGAGATAATGAAGAAGAAACGTAGGTGATGATGATTATGTACATGTGAAGTAGGAGAGCCTAATGAATGTCCGCAATATGCTGTCGTATAACTTTTATGGTATGACTGGTCGTATCTGATCTTTGGCTCTATCATTTCCTTTCTTTGGCTCCATCATTTCCTTTCGATGCGCAAGAAATGTCTATAGACATGCTTTTCTTGGTGTAAGTTATGGTTGGTTTCCTTCATATGCATTGTAGGAAAACTCAGTCTAGACAAATTGCTAAATTGCATCTCTTATATGAAAATTGTAGGCCATTTACTCTTGTATTATATTGTTACGGTTGAAAGGTCGAGCGAAGGTTTATTTACAGGAGAGCGCGGAGCGCTAGGTAGCTGGTACAGCCGAGGCAAGATGGCGTCCAACCGCTAGCCAAGATATCGTCCTCGTCGTCTTCCACCCTTGCCTGGCTCATACCTTGACTGCCCGTCTGATACCGTAGCACTCCCCGGCTCACAGACGAAGCCCGCGGGGCAAGTCCAAATCACTGGAAAACAGCAGGGTGGAACCGCTTGAGACGCGCGACGTGTGTAAACTGCGTTCGGCTGGAACGACGACCAGCTGACGTTAAACGGGCCACCACGTACGTTAAGTCGCTCAACCGATCGACAACGCCGTTCGCCATCACCACGGCGACGCCTTACGTCCCCACCGCCGTCGGGAAACTAGCCGACGCGGCCAATGGAGGTGAGGTCGCCGGACAGCCTGGATCTCTGCGAAATATTCCTCTGGTGATGGTGAAAAACAAAGTGCATGTCTTCGTCGATAGTATACCTACAAGTGCTTTAGTAGATACTGGTGCTACCGTGTCCGTCATGAGTGCCACGTTCAAAGAGAGATTGGGACGGAAAGTTATGTTCCCGTGGAATGACAGTGTGACCTTTCGTGGTGTCAGTGGAGAGTGCCTTATTCCTCTCGGCATTTGTGTTGCAAGTGTTTTGTTCTGCGGGGAAGACTTTAAAACAGAATTTTTGGTATTACCGCGTTGCACTCATGATGTCATTCTGGGTATTGATTTTCTTAAGGATTGTGGCGCTTCTGTCAATTGCGGTACGGGTGAAATAAGTCTGGATAGTGCACTCCTTGCCGCCCTTGCAGACACACCTCCGAAAGACAAAAAGTGCTTCGTTGTTTCCGATGATCTGTTGATACCGCCTTGTTCATTCTCGCGTGTCTGTGTCAAAGCCACTACTACCGACCGTTGTTCATTTGATGCAGAAGTTTTACCGCTTGCTCCTAGTTGCGCTAAGAAGGATGTACTCATACCGCGTTCTGTCGTGAGTGTAGTGAATGGTGCCGCGAATCTGTGGGCTTTCAATTGTTCATCGGCCCCTGTTGTTCTACCGCGCGGTATGAAACTCGCCACATTTGAGGAAATGACCTACAGCGCTATTATGGCTTTCAGCGACGAAGCGCAGTGTCGAACCTACTACGCCAACTCAGCTATTTCTGAAGAGCACGTCCTAAGAATGATAAATAAGTCTCTTCCCTCAGATGAGCGCCGAGCTCTTGCGCGAGTTCTTCTGGCGCATGTGCCTGTGTTCGATTTCGCACAAGGCGACAAGCAGGCTTCACTTCCTCGTTCTCGTGCTCATCACCGAATAGACACCGGCTCGGCACACCCCATTCGCCAAAAGCCTTACCGCGTGTCTTCAGCAGAGAGAACAGTTATCGCTGAACAGGTCAAGGGCATGCTGCATAAAGGCGTCATTCAGGAGTCCTCAAGTCCCTGGGCAGCACCAGTGATCCTAGTGAAGAAAAAGGATGGATCATGGCGGTTTTGTGTCGATTACAGAAAACTAAACGCTGTCACCAAAAAGGATGTGTATCCGCTTCCTCGGATCGACGATGTTATCGACTGCCTCCATTCTGCCGCTTACTTCACCTCACTGGATTTGAGATCAGGTTATTGGCAGGTACCAATGCACCCAGACGACAAAGAGAAAACAGCCTTCGTGACACCTGATGGCCTCTATGAGTTCAACGTCATGCCCTTTGGTCTCTGTAATGCGCCGGCGACGTTCGAACGATTTATGGACACCATCCTCCGTGGAATGAAATGGGAAATTTGTCTTTGCTATCTGGATGATGTTGTGATTTTTGGAAGCACTTTGGATGAGCATAACCGACGTCTTAGCCTCGTCCTTGATTGTGTCGAGAAGGCTGGTCTGGTACTGAACTCGAAGAAATGTCGCTTTGGAGAAACTGAAACATTGGTACTTGGACATCTAGTCGACAGAAATGGTGTGAGGCCTGATCCACGGAAGATTGAAGCAGTAAGTTCTTTCGAACCACCGAAGTCACTGCGGGAGCTGCGGAGTTTCTTGGGCTTATGCTCCTATTTTCGTCGCTTCGTACCAAGATTTGCCGATGTGGTGTACCCCCTGACATGCCTTCTCCATAAGGATGTTCCTTTCAACTGGACGTCGGCTTGCGACGAGGCGTTCCGCCAACTAAAGTTTCAACTGACATCGGGACCTATATTACGCCACTTCGATGCTTCCTCGCCTACAGAAGTGCACGTTGATGCCAGTGGAATTGGCGTCGGAGCTGTGCTAGTACAGCGTCATCACGGATCTGAGCACGTTGTGGCTTATGCCAGTCGATCTCTGAGTAAGGCGGAACGCAATTACACCGTCACGGAACAAGAATGCTTGGCAGCAGTTTTCGCGGTTCACAAATTTCGCTCTTACGTCTACGGGCGCCCGTTCACCATAGTTACGGACCACCACGCTCTATGCTGGTTGGTGAACCTCCGTGATCCGTGTGGTCGACTGGCACGTTGGGCGCTCCGACTTCAGGAGTACGACTTTGTCATCTCTTACAAGTCCGGTCGTCGTCACGCAGATGCTGACTGCCCGTCTGATACCGTAGCAATATTGCTAACATTAAACTTTCAATAAATAAGCAAGAAATTAGTCACAAGAACATGTCGAAAGCTCGGAATTTTTATGCTTCTGGCTTCTGCGGTAGAGTCACAAAAATGTTGCATTTACTGTTTTGGCTCGTCAGCAGAGTGTACACAATGCTGTGGATCATTGCCCATGTAGGCTGTTAGCCACTGTCTTTTCATTAAGTTGTATAACGAGCAAGCATACATGATTCGATATGTGTTCCAGTTGTGTTAATTGTTTTGCTGATGTTTCTGATAAATTTACTTTGATACCAAAACAATCCTAAATCGTTGTCTATAAAAATCCGCCTGTGCCATGAGTGCTTCACGAGAGCAAAATATGGCCAGATTTTGGTGGTGTATATTATGCTTATCACGGATATTATCTCCATATGATGTTTGAACTGTAGTTCAATCATCGTGTTTTTTTAGAAAACAATAAGTATTGTTTTCCTACATTAACTTTTATTTTTCAGGCGTGCATATCTCTTGGTGACCAAGCATTCGTGTTTGTAGTGTGGGGCCTGCATGATGTTGTGCACTACAGCCCAAAACTGAGCAGCTATAGAACATTTATGCAATGTTTGACAGCAGGTATCCACACATCACACAAGAAATATAAACGCCCAGGGTTGCTGCACAGCAGCACATGTGTCCACAAATGTAGAATTCTTTGCTCTGCGGACATTATAGAGTGACAGGCTGAATGCTAGCAAGTGAAATTTCAATTGATGTTACTTATAAAAAAGCTCCACTGTGGAAAAGATGTACAATTTCATATTTTATGGAATATGAACATTTTTTCACAGCACAGCATCTTTTCAGCTACATCAGTCGGAATTTCACTTGATAGCATGCACCCTGTCACTCTGCATTGTCTGTAGATTACAGCATTCTATGTTTGTGGACACGTATGCTGCTGTGCAGCAACCTTGGCATTTATTTCTCGTGTGAACCAATACGGAGCACCCTTCCAGCACCCATACGAAAGGGTGCTGCGGTGAAATAGCACCCTTTAGCAAGGGTGCAACCACTACACCCTTTAAAATTTTTTGCTGTGCACCCTTCGTTATGGGTGCTGACCTCTGCACCCTTTCCTAGCACCCTTTTTCAAGCACCCAATAGGTTCCAAAGGGTGTCGCTCTGGCGACAAGTTCATTTACACCCTTATCGGTGAGAAATTGTTTAGTGTGTACGAAGCCTTCGGACTATTTGTGTATTAGGGTATCTTAGAATGCGATCACTGTTCAACAGCGAGAAGAAGAGCCTTAGAGAGAAAAAGGAACAGACTGAAGCAATCCACTCATATTCATTTTCTTTTTTTTTTTTCGCCATAAGTGTGACAGCAATGCTTTCCTCATCAACGTCGTTTCGAGCTGCAGCGCCGAAGTAGTACAAATTCCTTGACCACCTTAAGGAGAAGGTAAATTCTTTGGGGACTCTTTGTGCCGCATAGCTACGAAAAGCGTGTTCTATCTCACGTCCACTTCTTGCGTCACAGTCACTCGCCCGATACTTCCCGGACACGAAAGGAGCGTCGCTGTTAGCGCGACATAAGATTGTCCATAGGACAGTGGCGAGCACCGAGTTGTCAAGGAAGGAAACACAAGGAAGCCACATGATGATTGTTATCCCATAAGAAATATACTTCCCAAATGCTCCTTCTTTATTTTTTTGGAATATGCGTATTGACGTCTAGGTAAACGAACATTCAGTTTAGGTGTAGAACGCACACTTTGTTTCCGGAGTAGCTGGCATTCTTCGTGATCGTTATTATCATTTGTTATTTTCTTAAACGTCGCATCGTAGTTGGAGGGGTGGATGGAGGGCATTTATCAAATACATTTTTGTTGTCGTAAACTTATGCAAAGAACAAGTTCAAAGTACGCGCATCTAAAAGAAAAGTTGGAGGTCGGTTAAAGGCTAACTGCAGCGATTTTTTGACCACGTCAAGGTAATGGCGATACTGTGTTCCTGAGACGCCAGTGTAACGAAAATGATGATCGAAATGCTCAGCAAATGGGGAAATAACATTTAATGAGCAAGAAAGCGCGAAACCGAAATCCAAATCCAACCCAGCAGTGACATCAAAGGAGTCAGTGCGACTTTTGCATGGTGCGGCAGCGCATGCGCCCTTCCACTGGCGCTAATTTTTTCTTATTTGTACGTACTGCAGGGCCTTCTCGGCCCATGCAGGAGTGGGAAAAAAGTACAGCAATATACATATGTTGTCAACAGCTCCTTATTCAAATTAAATACACTGTATGAGGTTCATGAATGATTCAATGGTGTTACAACACATAATATTATTAGGTATTCTATTGCAGTGGTAAATAGCTGACAGAAAAGGCGAATCTTTAGGAGTATTGGCACGACTTAATGGTTGGTGGATTGCTTTAAAATGGTTCAGTCGCAATGAATGTTTAGGTGTGTTTTGCAAATAACGCGAACGTGGTATGTGGAACTGACCATGATATAATTGGTGAAGAAATTTTAGTCGCGAGATTATTCTACGCTGTGAAAGAGGTTTGCCCTTGCGAGTAACTCTGTAGAACGGGACAGCCTCGCTAAATCTGAATATACGAACCTCACTGCCAGTTTTTGTATACGTTCTATATTGCTAATAAGGTATTTTTGATGGGGACTTCAAATGAGATCGGCGTACTCTAAACATGATCTAATTAGTGTTATGTAGGCATTTAGTTTAAGTTGTGATGGTGCCGTGCGCAATTTTCTCCTCAAAAACGAGTTTCTTTTCCGCTTTCTGACACATGGCCAAGATATGTGGTTCCCAGTTGAGGTTCGGCGAGTGTGTAATGCCTAGGTATTTTACTTGGTTGCTTTTGTTGATAGTTGAGCTTCCTATCGTGTATATAAAGGATAAGGGGAGTTGTCTTGTATGTGAATGAAATGAAGTGGGTTTTTTTATATGTTTAATTTTGTGCACCAAGTGTTGCACCAGGAATAAATTGTTTGCAGCGAGCTGTTAAGTTTAGCATGGTCGTCCGAGTTGTGTACGACTGTGTATGAGACACAGTCGTCGGCAAATAGTCGCATCTGAACAGGGTTTTCTACGCAAAAGTGGATGTCGTTACTGAATATTAAAAACAACAAGGATGCGAGAACCGATCCCTGAGGTACTCGAGAATAAACATCAAGTGGTTGCGATAGATGGTTATTGATTGTTACGCTCTGTTTTCGCTTGGTTAAAAAGCTGTTTATCCAGTATATTATTTTTTTATCAATACTAAAAGCCGATAGTTTTGTCATTAAATCGTGATGCGGGACAACGTTGAATGCCTCAGAAAAGTGCAAAAATATGGTATCTAATTGGCCGTTATCGTCTATTGCGTTGGCTATGTCATGAGGTTCGTGAAGGTTCGTGGGCAAAGTCGTGAGGGTTCGTGGGCACACGCAAAACCTCAAAGGCCATGCTATGATACCTGTGCTTTTCCGCCACTTTGCGTACGATGACGTCAACGCACAGTGCGGTCAATAGTTGTAGGAAGCCAGTTGGGCGGTTTCTGGTGATCAGTGAAAATCGATTTGTAAGCAATCTGCGTATCTCTCGACCCTTTAATTTTGTACAAATTACGGAGGAGTGCCAAGTAGCGCACCTAACGAACTTCATCGATATCCGGTGACCTCGAAGAATCGCCGGAGTTGGTTGTTAAGCTTTGCCTTTAAGAGTGGAATGCCTACAGCGTTGTCGGCCCTCGTTTGAACCGCCTTCTCACAGAACAATCATTGTATATAGTGTTGATCCGTTGATTTAGTGTATTTGTGTATTGTATGTATTTAGTGTATGTTTATCATGTGGTTCCCGCTCCATTGTATAACGCTAGAAATCAGAGAGAGAGAGAGAAAAGAGGAGAAAGGCAGGGAGGTTAACCAGATATTAGACTCCGGTTTGCTACCCTGCAATGAGTTTGTATTGCAGTTCCCTCGTAGCAGATTTATGTTTTCTCGTAAATTCAAATAACAGTCGGAGCTTCCACGTGTGTAGTTAGCATATAAATCATAACTGGAAAATTTTCTGACGTATTGTACTTCGAGAAATTTAATGTTGTCCACTGACGCCCCTGCGCCATGGAAGAGGGCTTCCGCGGTCAGGTTCCTTCGGAATAATCGTTGCCGCCAAGGACTCCAATGCCTGCGCCGACACAGGCACCGGAGACGGATATCCGCAACACGGGCTCGTTAACGAAAATTCAAGCGATAATCCAAACACCCGCTGTGAGAAACATCCGCTTCCACGCAACTCCCTCAAAGTTTTCGCTCACGTAGGCATTAACCGTAGATTTAATGCAAAATGCGGAACCTTACCTTTCTTTCATTTTTTCAGGAAGTTTGCGGAATTCCACGCCGTTAGTTAATTAAACGGGAGCGGGGAAAAAAGAAAACGTTTTGCGTTAAATATAATCTCGCGGGTGTGCCGAAAAAAAGGTGACGCGTAGAGCAGGGGCGCGCACACTTCAAAGGCGAGCGGAAGCACGCAGCGGCGCTTATTAAACGCGACGTGCTCGACGGATGAAAAGAGGAAGGAAGGGAAAAGAAAGGGAGGGGGCGCTGTAATACTCGGGAAGCACGCGCGCTCGCGCTAAGCCTCGTCAACAATCACCGAAAGACTCAAAAGGGGCGAGCAGATGTCGCTTCATCATCTCCTACTTTGCAACCTTTGCGCTCACAACTGAAGCGCTATGAATCCGTGCCTGATTCAAGCACTCGTGACCTCATTTGCGTCTCGAATGCAGGCCTCGCGAAATAAAACCGCGCCACGCCCCCCGTCGCTCCGAGAGCGCCCCTTTTCAATCTTTCATAAACTCGGCGTGTCCTCGCAGCCTATTTTTTGCGCTTTCATCGTTCTTTTTAAGTTTAAAACGCGTGCATCGCGCATCGTGTGAAACTTCGCCCCGTAGTGGCAGTGTGTAGAGCGTAGATAGAGCGCGCGGCGGGTGAGGAAGATTCGTTGGAACTGTGTTTTCTTAATTAGGAATGATTTCTTTTTTTTTTAATGCGGGCGCGCGCGTGAGAGCCTTATGACCCGACGCTTCGCCTATTGGCTGGATAGACGTTCTCTGATTCAAATGTACTGTTCTAAATGCAAGCCGACGGCAGACATTCTTGCTTGCTTTCCATTAGGATGCGTTTGCATGGAAAATGGCGCATCGTTAGGAGCTAGCCCCCTTACGAGATGTCTCGTGGTTTTATATGTAATAGATATTTTTGGAATATTAGAAATTATAGCATGTCGGTATAACCGATCGGTAACTTTTGTCACTCGAAAGTTCTATGCTTTATAGACAAGCATACCCGATAAGATAGCTTTTGTATTCTCTATGAGATGTAATTACGTTAAAACACGTTCGCGGGCGAGTTGGTTGGCGTACGCAACCTAAAGCACAGGCGCAAGGGAAAGATGACGTAAGGACAGAGCTCTTTCCTCGTGTTTTTTTTTTCTTCGTCCATGTTCGGCTGCGCTGACGCATTGACCCACAGAAATAATTAGGAGACGCACACTAGAATGTAATACCTATGATCGCCTTTCCTTTAGAACTGGCAATGTGGTGAAGCCAATATGTCGGCTTACCTTCACGCTACGCTGTGTGAACGTAAAACTCTTAATATGACAGCTCGTGGAGAGGTAAATCCACTGTCGGGATGTGTAAAGGTCCAGTGACCACTAACTTCTTGTGGAACCTTTACTCTCGAGATCTTGCGATGGTTTCGTGTGCGATACGTACCGTTAAAATGATGACGTTTGTGGGCGTACCTTGGAAGCATTGCTATAACGGATCAGTAAAGTTCGTTTGCAATGGAGTGTTAAGAGAACGGCTGTTCTCATCGCCTGACCTATGCGTATTTTTTTTTCTCAGGGTCAATAGGTGGTCGCCTCACAATGCGTTGACATATCATGGCTGGAGCGCAGTGCAGCTCTGCTTCTCAACACGTCTTGCAGCTATAATTATACGTTTTGTTCCAACTCCCTAACTCTTTCATTTATTTCAAGATCTTCTTACGAAACGTGCCTGTTTCTTTCACTGCTTATTTCAAATCATACTCGGACAAAATATCAACTCTTCAACTGCTGAAAAAATATTTGCGCCACGGACAGCCAAGAGACCTGCTCTTGTATAGGGCGAGTTCGCTCGTCCAAAAGGGTTTGTGGTCGATTCAGCTGGGCGGAGTTCTTCGGGTACGAAATACTTACCGGGTTAAAAGAGAGGGGTGTTTACTGTCTTCAAGGTCAACCAAACACTTGGCATCTCCGCGTCGTAGCTGTTGAATATACACTTATGATGACACAAATATTTTCACGCTCTAGGACAATAGCATCAGGTCGAAATATTGCAGAAAGTTAGACACGGAGCCATGTGCTATCAACAGCTATTGCTGTCGTAGTATGGGAATTTCAAGCTTGAAAAATCGCTGAACTTTGTTTAACTTTTGTGATCACAATTCCTGGGATTTCACAGCCCGAAACCACAAAAATATTGTAAGAGAAGCTGTATGGCTCCGGAGATGTTGACTACATGAGGTTCTTTAACGTGCACAGACATCGCACAGTGCGCGGGCCTCAACATTCCGCCTCCACCGAAATGCGGCTGCCGCCTTTCGATGAACAGCCGAGTGCCACAGCCACTAGAGCCCAGTGTCCGGGCTGTTCAGATTTTGTAAGGTGACGGAATTGATTGTGTAGGAATGTGCTAATTAAGCCACCGGAAGTATCGTTCAGGCCGGAGATATTGTGCTCTAAGAGTGTTGACATAGCGGAACTGTCCCAAAAACAAAACAGGATGTCATCCAACAGTTGTTAATGAGCAAACGTTAACCCGCCTACGCACTGACTCTGAGAGCGTTTCAGCGGCTGGCCTAAGACATCTCACGCATGCGGCCGCAAACTTGACGTCGGCGTACTCGTGTTCTTAACAGAAACAGGACATTAGAGGCTACCGCAAAAATCAAGTTTCTCTCTTTGGCAATTAAGGAAGCATTGTCCCACTGACTGTAACGATTACAGACTACTGCGTACTCCACCAATTTCATCGGAATCACGCTATCTCTGTTTTGTTTTACACCCCGCGTATAATTCTGCCTGAAGCGCTTCTCGAAACTGCCGCGCCCTCAGCGATGTATAACATACTATCAGTTCACTCTGGTATTTTTTACGTCAACCCTCGGAAAGCCCTGCCCTTATTCCACCTAAAGTTTAGCCTAAATAATAAATTTCACGAATCGAGCTAGAATTCAAGCATAAATTAACGGAAAGGGAGCGCACGTCGGCCATGTAGCTCCTTCCTTCTCTCACGGTCTCTGTTTCTCGGAAGGCTTGAACAAGCACGGTGTTCGCTCACGCGCTTTGAACTCACCATAGCCTTCTGTACGAGACACTTTTTTGCGAGCTAAATTGGCCGCATTAATGGGGTCGGATGGTGCGGTGGCACGGAGCAGTGGCGAGTACACGGGCCTCTAGCCTTTCAAAGCGGGGTTGCGACCAGGCCAGTAATTACGGCTTGCGAAATTAAACCGCTAGCCCCTCCCTTCCCGCCAGACCCCTTCCTCTCGTGCCTCATTTGTCTATGGCCTTCTTTCCTCGCCACTCGTCCTCCTCCTCCTCCTTCTCCACTTCTCATCCCGATCTCCATGTCCGCGCCTCGGCCCCGGCCGCTTATCGCGTACTTAAACCGCTTATATATTCACAGCGGCGCTATACAATCCCAAGAGCTTGCGGGTGTTTTCTCGAAGCGCAGTGGAAAAGCTGGCAGCTCTCAGCTTCCTCTAATGCCCTTATGAAACGCCTAATCTGATCGGATAAAAAAAATTGCATCGCTTTAGTCAGCGCTACCTACCCATTTCTTTCTTCAAATATGGCTTCGAGCCGAGGTTATAGTCCGACAGGCGGTGTCGCGCCGTTTCGCTTTACTGAAGATGGCAAAAAAAAAAAAAATAAGAAAAGAGACATTGTTTCTCAGCTATTCCAATTTACGAAACCGCTTTGCTACCTTGCGTGAGCTATGCGCGCACAAGCATAGGAGAAAGTGCAGAGAGATAGAGAGATGAATGGAGAATCGGAGAGACAAAAGGCATGAAGGGTATAATTCTTGGGGCTGTCAGGCGAAGGGGTGTTGAATCATTCATCATCACTCTACACCAGCGGCGCGTTTCCATTTCAGGGTGCACGCTATTTCGCGCCGCTGTGGACGAAAGCGTCGGGTTCCGCCGGTTAAATGCGCCGAGGATTTTGGACGAGCACGCGCGCGCCAGCTTTTCGCGAAAGGACGCGCCGGATTCTGACGAAAGTGAATTTTCCGCACGCGCAGCAGCCGGCTTCTTTTGTTCTTCTTCACCGAAGCGCCGAAAGACCCTATCCACGTCTTCTCGAACTCCGGCATTCTCGCGGCTTCACCGATCTGCTGCTGCTGCTATGCGTGTGCACTATAGAATTAACCATGGAGAAGCGTCGTGAGTGTTTGAGTTGCACGCGATGAAAAGCTGCAGCCGGCACAAATTAGGCGAACTCTGTGGCATGGGCGTAGCTGTGCTTCTTCGCTTGGAAGCAGTAATGTTTTGGAAGAAGATGCGGGCTTGTTGGAAAGGGAGGGAGGGGGGGGGGGGGGTTGTCGGTGGTTCTGAATGCGGTTGAGCGGTAGAGTTCCGGTTTTAATTAGCTCACAGGCGTTGTCTTAGCCTCGCCCGTTCAGTTTCTGCCTTGTTGGGGCTATGCGTGCGATCTTTTAGGTTCTCTCAATTAGTCGTTTATGTCTGAAGCGTACAATAAGAACATGAGGACGAGAAATGAGAAGTGTTGGTTGACGAAGGGTAAACATCAGAAAGGGAGTTAGATGAGGCTGCCAGGCGTATGAGCGCCTTCTTGGGCCTTTTCTTTACTAACTGAACTTCTTGTGTTGTTTCTCTAACTTGGTGAGTAAGATTGGGCTTCATATTTTGAAAGAAACTACTGAGCGCGACCGAGAGGGTTAACGAAACGCGGTCTTCGTGAAAGTTTGCGCACGCCCACAAGGCAGGTGAATAGATTCGCGTTAGTGGAACTAAGGCAACCTGTAGGTTTTCACTCAGTGCAAACGGAGTCTGCAGTTTACAAAAAGGAGGCAAAGGATAGAAGTCTTCCTGCTTTTCTCGTTAACGGTTACGTTTTTCTTTTTTTTGGAGGGGGGGAGAACAAAGTTTGATGCGACTTGCAGAGAAGCCTGAAAGTTGAGTATGTCGACAGGCCATCAGAACTACGTTCGTGTAAAGGTCTTTTGGTTTAGAGGAAGTCTCTAAAGCAATGAACGAACCATGTCGCTGAGCCATCTGCTGAGCCAATAGTAAATTTCAAATTTAAGTGCTGTTCTTTTTTTTTTTTTTTGAACCTCAGAACGGTTGAGCGGAGTTTTCTGCAGGCTAATTGTTTTATGCCAGCCAGTGTTTTTCGAGCGAAGCTCGTTATGCCCCACGAGTGTAGGCGTTGGGATCGTGTACGAGAAACTATCATCGCGAAAGCTGTGCCCTCGCATTCCTTGCTTCTCTTGTGCTTCGTCTATTCAAGAGCGAGGCTTGCGCCCGTAACATGTGCGCACTCTTCAGTAAACGCTCAGCAGACGATATGAACAAATCTGAGCATCTGAGCCACATGACTCCCTTGAGTTTTTCGCCAAAGAAAGAAAGAAAGAGAGAAAGAAGGACTTATGCACCCACACGCCAAGCTTCGCTTGCCACCATTTTTCTGATAAAGGAGCGGCTCAATAAGCGGGCTCAATAAGCGGTGCAATGGCTTGGCACAATAAGCAAACAAAGAAACGTGTAACTTACCACGAGAAATGACACGCAAGTTGATTTACGTTTCGTTGTCGCACTGAGATAAAACCACATAGCCAGATTTTTAGAATAATAATTAGCTTTCCCTCCATTTATGCAACGGGAAGTGACCGTCCTGTGGTGGGTGAGCTCAGTCTTCGCACTCAAAGGTGTTCTAATCCAAACTAGAAGAGAAGTTCTGGGGAAGATGGAGGGTTGGATCGATGAACAGATCGCTAAAAACGATGGGGAACAGGGAATGTCACTGGAGCCAACGTTTCGACTCGTGTTCGTTTGGACGGCAAATCGTTTTTACCGATTTGTCCATCGATTCAAAGGCGTTATGTGGTTTAAAATATGTGAGCGTTAGGTGAATGCACATCATGTTCGACCTAAGTACATTTTCAAGCTACCTTGTGAGAAAAACTGGCTCGACTGTAACAATAGATGGAATAAATCACCTTAATGCATGGTTGCTGACGGTTTTATGCGTCGTACTTTGTCGTCCAAACAACAATCAGAATCCCAGACATATGCGCTCGTTACGGCTAGAATACTGTGACGGAGACGCAAGAGTGACAAAATGATTATTTACAATGTGTTGGCGGAACCGGCAAAAATGGCTGATGGCACACACGCGCAAGCGTTTCAAGAACACTCGCCTTCTTTATCACTTTGAAGAGCTCCGCACTTGTCCTCACTGTAATCCTTCATAACAATATTAAAAAAGAAATGAAATACAGTTGCTACAGGTTGCACCGCACTCGCAGACGGCATAAGTGACCTCTCGCTCATATTTTGCTTTCTAGGTGCCCTGAAAAACGCGAGTAGGTATGTACAGAACTGCTTGGCATTCAGCCAGAAGAAAATACCCTCGTTTGGTTAATTTCCGAACTAAGCGGCACGGTATGTCTACTCGTTGTCGTAACTTAGCAGCTAAGCTGCCGCGCTGCTAAGCTTAAAGACGCAGGTTCGATTCTCGGCCACGGCGACCGCGTTTCGATGAGGCGAATTACGCCCACGTATGTGTACTTACCTGTATATTGAAATGTACTTTCAAGCCCCGCGAGGACAAAACAATCTCTTGACGCTCCCTAGGACGCGCCTCATAATCATATCGTGGTTTTGGTAAGCAGAGCACGATAAAATATTGCCACGTGGTCGTGGCAATGAAGGATGCAGTATTCAAATATAGTTAAGATCAAACTTTTTATTCGGTAATCTTGAGCGTAGAAGAGAAAAGGCAACTCTCACTGTAAAACAATTGTCGGTCGTCGATAAAACTGATTAGCGACAAAATTTTGTCACTAACGCTAACGTGCGATTCGGAAGGTACTCAAACGTACGCGTAGGGCATGCGAAGTTTGCGGGACAGTCCACACTGTTCATGAAGCAGCCTGCAGATTAAATAGAGTCATGCGCGGCGCGATAACGAGCGTTACAGGAAAATGAAAACCGCGGACGCCACGAAACAAAAGAAAGCAAGTACGCGTGTCAATATTACTCCTGTCTGCTTACGCGCGGCCGTTCCCATCAACTCAAGCCGCCTAGATTTCGCACGTCAATCGCACCACCTGTGAAGGACAAAAGTCTGGCACGTGTGTAGGACCACATGACCAGGATAGGTACATTCCCATCGGTATTTTTTTAGGGACGTTCATGAAAAAGTAATCTGGCCATATGGGCATGTTTTGGTGACCTTTTAGTCTGTCTGAGCGTAAAGTTCCGATGCATAGCTATTTGTGACACAACATCGCGAAAGATCGAAAATATGACGACTAGAAGAGAAGCTCGGGGGAATATGAAGGCTTGAATTGATGAAGAGATTGTTGGTAACGGTAGAGAACGGAGAATGTCGTTGGAGCCAGCATTTGTACAAGTCCACTTGTCGAAACGTTGGCTGCGGCGACATTACTTGCTCATCGCCGTTTTCAGCAAATTTCTTTGTCGGCGAAAGTATCGTAGTAACTTTCATGCGCTTGCTAAAAAGACACTTCTAGACCTTCTTCCTTACGAAAAACGAAGCACCAAGGCTGTTCCCGCAGAAATGAAATTTTGTTAGGCTTAATTTTCTTCGCTCTGTCCTTGCTTTCCTGGTGTTTCGCCGCTGTTGACGCTAGACAAGGCGCGGAAACCAGTTGCCACCTCGGAAATCGCAATAATTTTTCCTTCCCGACATTGCCACGCTGCAGGAACAAAAGGAGGAGTAACAAGTAAAAGTGGGCAAGAAAAAAAAAAAGGCCAAAAAAGTAGGCTGTGCCTAGCTTCTGGGGAAACAGCTTGGCAATGCGGAACTGTCGATACGAATGGCTATCGGAGCGCAACGAATGGCTTCCGTAATAAACGACCGGCTGTGGTGACATTCCCGTAAGTTGGGGCGGAACGCAGTTTTTTTAAAGCCCTCCCCTGCCTGCCGCCGGGCTGCTCTCTCAAATTAATGGTTCCCACGAGAATAATTACAAAGCGCGGCCTTCGAGATAAACGACGAGAGAAACGACGACGTACCACTCTTGCTCGTTAGTAAGTTAGCTATCGTGTTTCCGTTTTCTTTTTTTCGCTAGAAAGCGCCGAAATCTGCGTTTTCGCGAAAACCTCTCTCTTCGTTAACATTCACACGAAGCGGAGAGTACAGCGGTGCTCGTTCGAGCCGAAATTATATTGGTTCTCCGCAGAAGAGCAATGAACGTAATAAACGAGGTAGATTTGCCGTAATGCAACATGTTGGAACACGGTAAACACTGTTTCTATTTCTCTGTCTGCGTACACATGTTAGGATCCTATTGTTCAGCGTGTGATGGTTATTTACGCATGACTGAATCTTCCATATTTGTGTGTTTGTCTTTAGCATTCGTGCTTCATTGGTTCTCCATATTTTTAGCGAACCAAAGCAGCTTTGCATATTATGGTTATGGTTGGGAGAACATCATTACCCGTTGATAGGCGAAGACAAATAAAAAAAAAATGTTGTGTTAGAAATTCAGCGCTACAGTTGCAGACGCTCTATTTCCTCCGCTGCGTTGATTACCTCGCTTAGGCGCAAAAATTTATAAGTATAGGGTTTTGAGCTTCCGTTGTTTCATTTGGTTGAAAACGAAATCGCAGATGTGCTATAGTTTCGAATCAAAGTTTTAGCAATTATTGCCTAACTGCTTATAGTCATTCTTGCTAAGTTCTCCTGAACTGGTGTCTACATGAGAAATATAAAAGTTTTCTTTTAGCCTGTTTTCAAATCAGGATATGTGTTGTACCATATTCATTAAACTAAACCGATGACTAAGTATCGGAAAGCATTCAGTGGATTCTTCTATAAAGTTGCCCGCACTTCATAAACTTTGGGTGCTTTCGTGAGAGGTGACAGCATGAATACGGTTCTTTTTTTAAAGATAATTCGTATTGCGTCTGTGGCGACTTCGCGTAGTCGTTTAGCGGCTAGGGTGTTGGCCTCCCAAGCTCGAGGTCGCGGGATCGGATCCCGGTCACGGTGACCGCATACCGGCGGAGGTGAAATGCAAAAAAAAAAAAGAAAAAGAAAACCACCCGTGTACTGAGGTTCAGGTGCAAGTTAGACAACCTCAGGGCCCGTACTCACAAAAATATCTTACGCTAAAATTGTTTCTAAGAGATTATTTCAGCCATTCACGATGCTAAACATATGTATGATTAGCAATGCCGCTTGACTAATGGGAAAATGAACTTACGAAAGAGAAGTTTTGTGAATTCGTCCCCAGATAGTGAAAATTACTACGGAGCCCTACAGTACGCGGCGTGCCCCATAATGCACGGAAAACCCTGTCAATTATAATTGTTATTAGTACTGCTTCTGCGATAACTGAATAGGCAGGATCAAAGCCTATATATCGGAGTCCATAACACCGATTTCGCTTGTCGCCAGTCGGTGAGATGCGTTGCCCAACTCACGTCTGACGAGAAGTTCGGTGTCGGTGCGGTCCTCGCCGACGCTGTTGTTGGCCAGGCAGGTGTAGCGGCCCTGGTCCGATTCCCTGACGGCGCGGAGGAGCAAGGCACCCGGAAGGTGCAGCGAGCCCGACCGCACGGGAATCAGCGTGCCACGTGTGGAGCGCCGGAACCAGCGGGTGGTGGGCGCCGGGTGACCGCGGGCCAGGCACGGCATCTCGGCGTCCTCGCCCAGCGCGGCCTCCACCGACGCCTGGCCCTTCACGATCCTCGGAGCCAGTTTACCATTGGGCTCTGCAAGCACCAGATTGCGGGTAGCCAACAGTTATCAAATCGTTGCGTTCGAGGCGACAGAATGGCATTTACGATATGGTTAAGCTCTCGCCACTGTCTCTCATTATCTTGACCCATCATCAAATGGCGGGGCTCTGGGAGACTACGCTAGTTATTATTTTATTTGATAAGAGGACAAAAGATACCCAAGTGCACGAAGGAAAGAAGGGAGGCGCAAGCTGGCAGCTACCACCGAGCGGGACACAACGCCTGCCTGTTCTTTCAGGAGGCGGGATTAGATAAATTGAAGATAGGAGAAAGGGAGGCAGCAAAATAGAAGAACAGAAATAAGAATTATGAAAGGTGGAGTTTTGCCCCGCCACGGTGGTCTAGTGGTATGGTACTCGGCTGCTGATCCGAGGGTCGCGGGATCGAATCCCGGCCGAGGGGGCTGCATTTCTATGGAGGCGAAATGTTGAGGCCCGTGTGCTGTGCGATGTCAGTGCACGGTAAAGAACCCCAGGTGGTCAAAATTTCCGAAGCCCTCCACTACGGCGTCTCTCATAATCACAGCTGGTTTTGGGGCGTAAAACCCCACAAATCAAATCAAAGGTGGAGTTTTACGTCTGTGGTTTTACGTTCCAAAACCACGGTATCATTATGAGAGACGCCGTAGTGGAGCGCTCCGGAAATTTCGACCATCTGGAGTTCTTGAACGTACACTGACGTCGCACAGTACACGGGACTCGGCATTTCGTCTCCATCTAAACGCAGCCGGCGCGGGCGGGATTCGATCCCGCGACCCTCGGATCAGGAGCCGAGTACCATAGCCACCAGATCACCGTGGCGGGGCATCAGGAGAAGACGACCTCTCCGCCCCGATGTGTTCTCTCACTCTAGGCTTGTTTCATATCGCATGAGCCCACCGCGGGGGTCAAGTAGTTAGGGCATTTGACTGCTGACACGAAGGTTGCGGGATCGAATCCAGGCCGCGGCGGCCGTATTTCGATGGAGGAAGAATTCTAGACGCCCTAATGCTGTTCGATGTCAGTGTACGTTAAAGGACCGTCAGTGGCCGAAATTTGCAGAGCCGTTCAATATGGCGCCTCTCTTTAGCCGTATCGTAGTTTTGGGGAAGTAAAACGCCAGAAATTATATTATTATTATTATTATTATTATTATTATTATTATTATTATTATTATTATTATTATTATTATTATTATTATTATTATTATTATTACCTCACAGGACATTTCACCGTGATTGCAATGGGTTGCAGAAGAAAGCGTCTTTTTTCGCCCTTTTGTCTTACAGTCGTCCATTTCAAATAAGCGGAGTTTTTCAAAATAGGACAGTAGAGATGGACATAAACGGGGTTGTTTGCTGGCATGAAGACAGAGACTTGTACGGGAAGCAGTATTTGTGAAATGATATCTTTTTGGATATATTTTAGAAGCAGGTTCAGTGGCCACACCGTCCGCTGCCCCCTTTCAAAGGGGATCATAACCAAAATTTATAGCGCGATTATCAGGGTCATCATAGAAGAAAGGTAGTTTTCAGTGAAGGTTTTTTTTTTTTTTGTCAAGCACAGAGTTGACGACGGGCGTCTTCCATGGGGTGAGATCGGAGACCGGTGTTTCCGAACGCGCTCGATTTTGTTCGGTTTTCCACCGCGCGTTATTGGTCTAGGTCTGGGCCAAGACGTGAGGCACGGCCACCTTGTCGCATGATCATGGTTTCTGTGCAAGTCACGCGCTTAAAATTACGAAGAAAAATAATATTTGCTTTCATTAAACAGCCTTATTATTTGCAAGGCGAAAACCATTTCGTTTCTGATATATCTTCCAGAAGAGAGGGGTTAAAAAATGCTCGACAACATCCGGGATGTTCGTCTCTTGCCGATTGGCTGTTCTCGCCTTCCACTTCTCACGTATTTTGTGGGCCACCTTTTGACGAAACAGCACCCAGTCAAGCTAAAAAAAAAAGAGCGGCCAATCCTGGAAAGCAGCGCAGCACCCAGGCGTGCCTAATCCGCATAGCGGACATTGAGAACCACGCCTTCACTTCGTGACGTTGCACCGATAGAACGTACGTGTTCTGCTAAGATAAAAAAATCTCCACTCGCTCCCATTATTCCGAGTATACCGTATTGTTTCCATAAATTTGTCTAAGCGGTGCACTTATTTGAGGACTTAGGACAGCTGGGCGACGCCACATTATCGACGTCGCAGTGCCCAGTCAAGTTTGGTAAACAAACGCCCAAGTTTTACGAAGGGCGATTTGTATCTCGAGCACATGCACGTGTTATCGATTTCCTTCGCGTGCTCGACAATCGGCAGAAATGTTTTCGCTTGACGGAGCAATATATCGGTGCTTGGCAATGTAATCTTTCAGTCGGCCTAGTTTGACTAGCGAACGTGGACACAGAGAGTACACAAACTACACACCGCGGACGCTCAAAGGCAATTGTATCGCAGCATGCAAATTAGGTTGATGTAATCTTACGTTCCTGAGAAAAGCGGCTAACGCAGACAACTTACCCTGAGGGCAGGAAAGCATACTGCATGACAAACAATTGCGTACTGCCTCAGTGAAAAAGACACAGAACATTATTATTGCACGACATCAGTATCACACCTGAACAAACATGCCCTGTCCCAAATACAGAAAAGCGATTGCGCTTTTCCGTATTTGTGAGGCATATGTACGCGTATTTAGCCACTGACCTGCTTTGGAATGTTTGCTACTTCACGAAAACAAGGATTCGTTTTCATTATCATGAGGCTTATAGATTGTGTGACTGATACGGCCACTCCGGCATATCTCCGTGCATTCAGTATTTATCATTTCCCGCAAAATTTCGTACCCCTTCCTTCCCCTCGCCGACTAGCAGTTGAGATAACTTATTAGCTCCGTAAGTTACTTCTTTTTCTAGTTCTTTCTTGCATTATGCAATCGGATATTCTCTGGTATCTGTCCATACTGTATTGATGTGTGAGGTGGCATCTGGCATAGCAGTGTCCTTGAGCATGCTTCAGTTTTGTTTGTTGAACGCAGCGTAACATGACCAAAAAAAAAAACGGAAACTCTGCACGCTTACTTCCACAGTGACGATGTGGTTGCCGTGGCTTACTGGCGCCGACAGCTTCACTAAATAGTTATGTGCTTTCCTTGTGGCATGAACGGTTGCTATTACTGATGCTGTAGCACATTTGGTCGTGTTAGCGTCAATTTTAGTGCTTCGCTTAGCACCTCTAAGCAAAAGTTTCGTGACGCTACCGCGTAGCGGGATTCTGTTTCTCCTCCGATTCACCTCCGGATGGGGGTTGTTGCGGAAATAAAAATAAAATCTGGAAAGATAGAGTTCTTATAAAATCATCACACTTAGAGTTGAACGAGATAGATGTAATAAATAGCGTAAAATTAGGGTAATTAATGACACTTAAATAAATGGAGGTAGGTGTGCATCACATTCAATACATAGATATGAGCCACAGGTAAGAGAAGAGAAGAAAGAAAGAAAGAAAGAAAGAAAGAAAGAAAGAAAGGAAGAAAGAAAGAAAGAAAGAAAGAAAGAAAGAAAGAAAGAAAGAAAGAAAGAAAGAAAGAAAGAAAGAAAGAAAGAAAGAAAGAACGCGTGACTCACATCCGCATGGCTTATGCAGGCATGGGTCAGTACACCGAAAACAACAGAAAATTTACCCTAGTCAAGAAAAAGTGCACCGAACTGACGCCATTCAAAACACTTAAGTTAACATTAGCGTCATCTATTCAAACGTTTTCTATATACTTTGAATGAAATGCATAAAAGCCACAAGCACGTACTGGCAGTTTGTGAGAAAAATGCAGCTGAATACACAGCAAGCACAAAATAATGTAATTACCACAACGCAGGCGGACACAGCTGCGCAATAGGTTTAGAAAGTTGCAGAACTCACTTTTATAACTTCGATGACAACCTGCGTTGCATCTCCAATGTTGCTTTTCGTCGGATTGAGAAAGCATTTATTTGTTTAGATTTGACATACCTAGAAGATTATCAATATTTTAATCAACGACTGATCGCGGAGGGCACCATTTCTTTACCTTTTAAATAGAAACAGGGAGGCGGGACACAAACACACACACACACACACACACACACACACACACACACACACACACACACACACACACACACACACACACACACACACACACACAACACACACACAACACGCGCGCGCGCGCGCGGTTACGTAAATGCATAACCCGGGGAATGCGCGCTTTTGCATCCAAATTACAGGACAGGGAACACTGAGTGCTCGCACGCACAAACAACACCATCTATAGATATTTCGTAAAGGTTAATGACATGCACAAATCCGCTGCAAGTCGGTGCTATATTATTCGCATAACAAATTCATATTCTTCATAATATCGTATCATTGCCATTATGAGCTCTTATAATGAATATTTGTCTCACGCAGTAACGGCTGATACAGGGCTGGATTTTACAATTGCACCCTCTGGAAGATAGCTCTGTTAAACGCATACACAAGTATTGAGATACTAATTTATGTAATCAGACCGCTAGAAGTGGCCCACATTAGTCTGCGACATATATGAAGCGTTCAGAAAAAGAAGAAACAGGGAAAGAGGATAAGAAAGAAAGTTCATCTGAAGAAGACCAAAAATAAATAAACAAAAAGAAAATCCTCACTTTCATGATCTCACGTTCGTTTAGCGCATGAGTTTATTACTCCACACCGGGCGCTTAATATGCCGCCGACGTGCAACTTTTGTTAACTGCCCTACGTTTACCACGTTTAGCATGCAGCAAGGCACGCCGTTCTCCCAAGACCCTTAAAAACCACATCGCTGAGCAATATTTATGGTGTTCCATCAGTAATCCTAACGCGGCCCTCTTAACATTCAGAACGTCATCTTTATTCAGGCGCCATTCCTCTAATATCGCGTTTATCATGACATGCAGATAAACGGATCACTTCCACTTGGTAACCCAGAACTCCCTACGTTCCCTCGAAGGCAAATGAACCCCTTTGTGAATTGTCATCCAGGAACGTGTAAATGTTGTTGGATATGTTCATCAAGAATGCACGCCGCAGCCGCAATGCACATTAAGTACTGCAGGGTTATCCGTCTTCACGCCTTGATCTGCTAAAGAAACAATTGTATTTAGAGATAAGAGGACCCATTTACAGAATCTGGCGGTTGTTTCAGATTCATAATCTTCTGTTTTTACAGGCACACTTTCTCCTTCAATAACGAACGTGCGTCTGAATAATCATGTGTGTTGTGTGTTCGGCATTCTCGCAACAGCAGCAAAGATCGAAGTACAACACAACGTTACTGACATGTGGCATGTATCTGGAATAAGTATACCTCTACAAATTGAAGGATATTTCAAGACTGTGAAGGATATTTCGAGTCCATAGACTGTGTAAAGATTGTATTAAGACATCCAGTTGGTGTCTTGAAAGGAACATGCTCTATGTGCAGTTTGCAGTTAACCTGTCTGGTGATTCGAACAACTGTAAAGAGGCTGTGTGGGTTTGCCGTAGTATTACAGTGGCTTATATGTCATTGGATCACTCAATTAATCGAGCAAATGATTTTCTCCACCACATCAAAGAAACTGTATGATGACACGAAAAAGCTGCCATAACGCCGCCCCCCTCCCCCTTCCGCTTACGTTACCACCGTCCGCCCCATGTACGCCTGGCCCTGCCAGAAAGGTTCCTGTCACTATCAGCAGCGAATGGAAGTAACTTGCGGATTATTACTTCTAAAACGCTAACTTTGGCGTTAGCATAGAATTATTACCACTGTCTTCAACGGGCAAAGACGAGAAATTTACATGTTATCATCACCTGCATCTCTCAAAGCAATACTGGCAGGCATATGCTTCGTAATAGCGTTTCCGGCCTTTTGCAGGTGCGCTTTTAAACAGCTCGCACACGGAACGTGCTGAGGAAAGCTTCTTGCTCAGAAAAATAATATATAGGTCCACGTGGGCATCAGTTACAAGGATTTTGTGCTAATCAAACGTTTCGTAAATGTGATGCAACCTTAGCGGGAAAGATTAGCGTGGCTGCATTATCGTTTCAGCATTCATTTTCGAGTGCTGAGTTTATAGCCTGGGGATGATTATTCGAGCGGCTTCGTTACCTACGGGAGGTTGCTGTGATGACTAATTGATGCCTGCAGCATGATAATCTGGCACTATCCTTAGTCACAGTCCTAAGGAAAAACTGGCACAGTCTTAAGGAAAAAGGTTAGGTAATTGCCGTGCATTGTGGGAATTGGTGTCACGCGAAGCATTCAGCGAGAAAATTCCCTATGCCGAATTGTTTGTCATTCAGTGAACTGTTACGAGTATAGCATCAAAGTCTTCGTGCAGATTGAGTGTGCGCGCATTATTGGCTTATTAGACACGTCAACAACACTGTGGTGAATTGTGGTGTGTGCGCACGCTGTTTCACGGACGTATTGTTGAAGCGATATGCATACGTTCGCTGATGTGCATAACATCAGCGTTGCTTACAGTGGTATTCCTACGGGATCCAGCAAAGCTGGGCAAAAGCATGCTGAGTGACAGTAGTACATATCTGTTATTTACTACATTCGCACAAGAGCGGGAAAAAGAAGAAAACTACATCAGCAGTTGACGTTAAACGAGCACGACCCCCGTAATTGCAATAAGCTTATTTACCAGTATTGCCACGTCAATATTCATGTCCAGCTGTACGCTGTCAGCAAAGAAGACGACGACCAACACGTTCGAGAGTGCGAGCCCGATCCAGCGACAAAGATCCTTGACTTGGTCTCTCGCATATCTTGGATCTTTGAGCCCTCTCAGCCCAGTACGACAAAGTACCGGAGGAAGTTGCCGTCCTGTCGACACGTTGGCTCCAGCGACATTCCCCGTTCTCCAGTGTTCTTTAGCGACCTATTCTACGATTAAAGCCTCCACAGCTTCTCTTCCCGTTTAAATTACGCCGAAACATAGGTATCCGAACATAAGCGTGAAGTCACGGATTTCAAAGTATTTTCTTCATATTTCGGTCTCATTGGCTCAATGAAGTTTGATGAAACTTGCTTCATTAAGACCCTGACCACCCTGCAACACAACTTGACTCATTTCTGGCGGAAAGTAGAACTGTGCTCCTTAAAAGGCGCCTTGAAGATCTGTGACGTCATGGCGGGTCTGTGCGGGAATGCGAAGGTGGCGTCACCAACTTTATTTTCTTTCTGTGCGTTTTCTCTCGCTTACAAAGCGTTCTCTTGCGGCAAGAATGGTGCTGTTGGTATTGCCGAAAAGGTAATTTAGGAATACACGAGTTACACTGCTCGTAAAGATGCTATTACCTGCGAGAGCACGGCACATACCACCTCGTTTCTTACGAAGTCTAAAGGTAAGAAAGTCGCCAAATGTGCGTTGCGACAGTTTTATGAGAGTAGTTTATAGGAAGGAGAAAAGAAACACCACATAATGTGAAGCGTTACACGTGTCGCAAGATGCCAATTAAAAATGCACACATTTGAAATTCTTCCAATATATCGTTGCATCTGTGGTACACGCACACGTATAGGCACACCAGGGTCCGTGTGTCCCATTATGCGCAAACGAATATGCTTTCTTCGGCTGAAGAAAGGCCAGCTGCTTAAAGTAGTACGATACAATGGCCGAGGGAGTCTCTTTAAATACAACGCAAGCACAGCCCGACCACTCTAATTTGTGTACACTGCCGCTATGCCCGTTTCACGGGCACCCCATTACGCGAAAACAACCGCATTATGGGGGTTTCCTAAATCAGCTGAAAACTTGCCGCGTCGGGAGAATGTTTCGCAAGCTCTTGCGAAACGTCTCTTCTAAGTGCGTGGAAAGGAACGCAGTTTTGTCGAGGCCGTTAATATATAGGGCTTTCAAGTTAAATTACAGCTACGGTTAATTAGGAAGCACAAGCGCTGCCTATCATCTGCTTTGCTGAACACGTTTCCAAAACAAGAAAGGACGCCGGATTCACAATTAACGAGAACACTTTTTACTACCTTAATTATTAATACTTTTTAGCTCGTCATTATAACACGCGTAAATAGCAGCCACTCTAAGCTAATCGCGTTTGAGTGACAACTCCTGTTCTTACTTCTATAGAGTACTTATGTCACGAGGTATTAATCGTCGCACTCGGATGCCGGTGTGTGCTAATTTCACATTCTTTCGCACAAACGCCGATGCAAGGAGGAACTCCTTATGTTATGTATCTAATATTTGGGGAAGTAGAAAAGCCAGACCTTTTCGTTCCGCCTAAAATGAAGAATTCAGTCATGATCATTTGGATCGAGTTTCTCGATTTTCATCTGCGTAGGAAATTGATAACGTCCCACAAGGTGGTCGTTATCAAATACGCGACCCTCCAATCCGGATGCGTCTAAGCATACTTTGAGGGGTAGGGGGAGAGGCGCAAAGCAAAAACAGGATGATTAACCAGAGGAGCCCTCCACTTGGTAATATTGCAAACGTGGTTACTCGGGAAGTTGAGCAGACTGATTCTTGGCGTTTTACGTCCTAAAACCACGATTTGATTGTGAGAGACGCCGTAGTGGAGGGCTCCGGTAATTTTGACCACCTGGGGTTCTTTAACGTGCTCTGACATCGCACAGTAAACGGGCCTCAATATTTCGCCTCCATCGAAATACAGCCGCCGCGGCCGGGATTCGATCCCGCGACCCTCGTATCAGCAGCCGAGTACCATAGCCACTAGACCGCCGTGGCGGGGCTGTTGAGAAAGAAAGAAAGAGGAGAAGAGCTTGCGGTGATATTACAATGTCACTATGACAAAGGCAAGGTCCACCTAATTAACAACAACGTGCAATTAAAAACGCCTAGCAACACGCGTGCCCTAGAGGGAACCAGCATATTGAAGTTGTGTTCGAAAGCGATTGCCCATGTGTATATAATATAGCGGTGTCGCATAATCGCCAAATTTTGGAAGCAAAAGCGCACATTGTAAGAATTCATTCTTTCCGCATATCACCTTGACGTGACTGATCTATTTACTCGTCGAGAAGACAGTCGAGCATCGAGACCCACAGCAATGCATTTAACGGCTATATAAATGTTGCAAGTGTTATCGGTTCGTACATATTGCGGCGACCATTCACGTACTAATTAATTTACCGAACGCAGTACCTGCGCACAGAGGTAAATATGTATACGTCTCACTCTTTGACTCTTAACACTGGTCTGTCAACGCTAGCGCGACGACCACGGCGAACTTAGGAGAGCAAAAGCGTCGAGCTGCTTTTGAATTATTTTGCGATAGCAAGAGCTGCGACACTAAACGCTGAGAGGTGCACGTATGCTGGGTGAAGCAATCGCACGAGACTGCCATCATACGCCTCAGGCATGGCAGCATATTACTTGCAAGACAGGCAGCTTCAATTGTTTCTGTAGAACATGTGCAGTGCGGAGGGCACCGCCCTTTGTACTTTTGACAGAGCTCTGGTGCGCTGACTAAAGAAGGGAAGGTCGCTGTGCGGCATTACCCCCCCCCCCCCCCCGCCTTCTTTCCGTTTCCATTATCTTCCTGTGTTTCGGCGTGCTCAGCATCTCTTTCCCTGCACAGGGGCACAAAAATGGCACCTCTGCCGCTTCCCCTGTGAATGGTTCGGTTAGGCGTCTTGAGACGAGAGACCGTTACCGTGCTCTCCGAAACCGAATTTTCTGTCCTTTCCGATCTCACCCGCCTCCTCTTTCTCTCTCTCTCATGCTTTCTCTCATTCTGTAGCAGTGCGCCTAGGAATTTGTCACACACTGACACTTCGCGGACCATCACGGTGAAGACGATACCATCGACAAATGTTCGCCTCGAATGTCCCTTTATTCGTTGTTGCACTCAGATGCATGTGTTGTTTCGCTGCACTTATGTTGGGATAAGTAAATAAGAGAGTTTAAGCACCAGTGCCATTGGAATTAGTGTAGGAACGTTGCACATGAAACACAACATCAGAAGTAAGAAGCGAATATTCACATGCGCCACACACGTGTTTCGCACACGACACGTGGCACACGTACCAATATCACATCATCAGGTCGAACGTCAACCACTACGTAGGCAGCGAAAGATTTCTGTTGAAATTACAGATAGTTCTATTTTCATATCAGCGGGTGCACATTTGTCCGAATGAAGCTTCATATACTTGCATCAAAGGACCATGCGCACCTGAGTACAGGAAAATACTTTTTGTATTAAGGAAATAAACTAGTTTAAAGCGACAAGGCTAGCTGCATGACGTTATCTTTTTTTTTCTTTGCATTGCATGGTCTGCCTTGTAGCACAGGTATACTGTATGGTGAATGATAATTTTCTTTTTTTTCTGTGTAAGCGTGGTTCCTTTGTGAGAACACAGCATGTCTTCAGGCACCACACTCGCAAGCGCGCTCTTTAATATTCAAAGCGCTTTTTTTTTTACAGAGTCTGGCTGATTGGGCTGGTTAGACTCTTTTGTGCTGCCGTCATGTTTTAAAGGAAGGAACAGTGGTGCTTCTCTTTACGCGCACTAGGATGTCTTTTTCTTTCTTTCCTCGCAATATAGCGGACATCAATGTCAGCTACAGGCATGGCGCGAACGCACAAAAGCAGTTATTCTTAAAAGAGCCCATTACGGCAAACCGAACGCACATGCAACAACAAAAAAATATATTATTTGAGAGTGTTAGCTCATCGCGCATGCTGAAGAGGTACTACTATCGCTGTCTTGCGTTTTAGAGGGTCGTTTTTTTTTCTTTGATTAATAAAATTCTGGAAGGCTTCAATCATAGTACTCAGTGTGCGCGTGCTTATCAGCTGTAGAACGCAAAGAAAAGATTGGCGTATCTTAGAGGAGTACATGAAAGGAGATTGGTTTCCTTGCTAAGAGCTGCACTTAGAGCGCGTTCAATTAGACAGCTAGGAAATGTCCGAAGGGCCACTTAGGCCTTTGCAAAGAGCCGCAAGAGGAGCTCGGGGGTGCGTAGAGGGCGAGATGCAGCTGTTCAGGCGAAACTTGTTCCGCAAGATGAAGGACCAGAGATTGCCGCCTCATGAATGTTCGTTAATTTCACCGTTGCACGCTTAATTACGTCACACGCTCCGCTGGCTGCACCGATAATAATCACGTACAGCTTACCACTTCCCGAAAAAAAATTCTTTTGACCTGGCCAGAAGTTCTGACCCAGTTTCTGCCCACACACGTCCTCTTTTACATAATAACCTCTTATAGGCGCGTTCACTATCGACATGAATATAAAACATTGGTAACGCCATTTTATATATGTTGTGAAGTTATTTTCGTGCTCGCCGTAGGTTATTGAAGATTGCAAATGGCATATTGAATGAACGACGCCAGTCTTAATCCTTTCATTTATCTCTTTGAAAATGGGCATATTGCTTTTGTCGACATCGCGATTTAGGAGGCAACTCGAGCCGACTGCATCAGTCGACTATTTGCATCTTAATTGAAATAATGTTCGATTATGACGACGAGCTCTTCCGCTGTGAAATCGTTGTCGTGTGGGTGTTGGAGAGGCGCACTTCTGAGCAGCGTGCAGTGCGGAAGACGAAGCATTAAAAAAAATACTTTGTGTCTTTGAGCACGTGACTGCGTGAAGCGGCTCGCCCAAGTCCTCTTAATTTTTGAACAGCTATTTTTAAATCGCAAGAATATAATTAGTCCACAGAGAAGTCTGTGGCAACCTCACAGCATTTGAGGATTTGCTCTAGGAATCATTGTGGCTAAATAGCCAAATTGCGCTAGAAACTACTATAATCTGCCGTCATCACATAGCTTGTTAGTTTTCTGTTTCCTGCTCACCTCCTTTGCTCAACGAGATGGACAATACAATTCTGGTCACATTTCCCGACATCTTTTTCTCGTCCCTCTGGTTCTTTCGTGTACAAACCGAAAAACCGCAATCCATGGTTACACATAGAATCGCCTGCTTTACTAATTAAACACGAATGGCAAGCTATCTATTAAGCAAATAAGTGCTGTCTAATTAAGGAAATTACAAGCGGTTGTCTTACTCTAATACGTTAACTCGTTCACATGCGATGTTGCAGCACGGCACATTCTAGTCTTCGTGGGTGTTCCTAACTTTAGATACCACCTCTAGCGTGAAATTCTTGCGCTAGATATGTAGTAACCCAAGTCCAGAAAATACGCGTGCTCGCACATATTTAAACGGCTCCTGTAAATAAATAGAGCACATTAATTACATTAAAATTTTTCTACCGCACAAGTTCACGTCTGGTGACTAATATGTCCTTTGTTCCTGTATTCGTGGTACAATGCGTCGGTCTTGACATTCCGCAAAGGAGGATATATTGCACACATGAGTGTACAAAGCTTTCAACCCCTTCAAACATTAGAACAAAGTGTGTTGCGAGGCCTTAAAAACCAAAAAAAAAGAACAGAACAAAATGAACTACTATGGCAACCCTCCTAGCTGAACGATTAGGGATATTGACAAGGACATGAATGCACCCGCTTTTTTCCTCCGTATTTCTCGCCGACGCGTTTTCCCATATCTCCACTCACAACCTAATAGCACCCATAAATTAGGAGAACAGGCCCTGGCTTCGAGCAGAAAAGGTCCCGTTCAGGGAACGTAGCGACGCATTACCACCTCGTATAGCTCGGCACTTTCTTCTCACTTTTGACGCGTTCCCGCGCTACCTTTCCAACCCGACCTCACGTGCGCTACCGCCTCGTGACGTATAAGCGTGGACGAACCCTGTCTAGTTTCCTTAAGGCAAGCGTCCGTGCAGCCAATGATTTCCGGACGGACGGAAGAGTTTTTCCGCACCGCCAGTTCTCTGGTGACAGCCGCTTGGAAAGGAGCCACAGATCCTTCCTCTCACTCACACGTACACATTCACCCTCGAACCTTTTCGTGACGTCCCGAGTAACGGGTGCCTTACTTCTGCTATAGTGGCAGAAAGCGAGAACGGCTAAGAGAGCAGCGCGTCTGCGCGGCGGCTGCGCGTGCTCTTGTTGAGTTCCGGGCATTTCCTGCCGTTCCACCTCAGCGCGCCTCATCCTCTGACTGCTCGTCCTCTCTCCGTCACCTGCCAACGAGGCTCGCAAGAAGGGACAGCCGGGGGCCCGGGAGATAGATCTGAACCTCTTCCTCGCCGCCGACGCGAGGCCGTTTATCGCGTTCCGTCTGGCAGCTGCCTCTGCTTCTTGCCCTCCGTATAGCTCCCCCGTTCTTGCATGCTCCAGAGTGACACCCCTTCGCGACGACGCGCAGCCTCGACGACTCTGTAGATGACGGGTCTGAACAGGATCTGGCGTAGTACAACAGGGAGGCTGTGAGGGAGGGCGCGCATGCCGAGCCAGCCTTGTTCGCCGAAAGCGATGGAAGTTCGCCTGGGCACTCTCGCTGTGTGCTTGTAACGGGCGGGTGTGTGTCGTATAGTGAAAGCAGTGGGCTAGGAAGCGGGTGCGGGAAGCTCCTTGGAGGAGATACGTTTCAGACGCTAGGGATGACGACGGCTGGAGCCTCTGCAGAAGTCGGTTAGCGTTAGGAAGCTTGCTTTTCAAAAGTTCGCTCGCCGTTGAGATAAGAGGTGTCGCAAGTGAAAAAAGCAAATTATTATACGTGGAGTAATGTACGCAGAGTGAGGTATGCAATTTGTTTTTCACTCCCCGAGCAAGTCGGGGCATCTTTCGTCACCGAGTACAACAAAACTACCCCGTTGAAAAATGCTTCCTTGGGGACGAAACTGTGTGCTCCTGGTTAGTACGTGCCGCGTACCCTTTAAGTGGCAAGGCAACGGTTATTTAGTTTAGAATATTTATGCACGTAGGCGCGCGATAATTGACATACAGAATTATTTCGGAATGAAGTAAGCTTTATACAGTACTTCAAGCGTATTGTTGAGCCGTAACTTAAAGGCAAATATGCATAGTTGATTGATTGGTTAATTTTGAGGTTTTACGTCCGAAAACGACGATTTGATTATGAGAGACCCCATAGTGTAGGACTCCGGAAAGTTCGACCTCCAGGGGTTCTCTAACGTGCACTGACATCAGGCAGCACACGGGCCTCAACACTTCGTTTCCTTAGAAATGCAGTTGCCGCGGCCGGTATTCGGTCTCGCGACCCTCGGATCAGAACCCGTGAACCATAGCCACTAGGACCCCGTGGCAGTGCTCAAATGTATAGTCAACCGGACTGGTGTTTGGCACTCGCTTATGAAAACCAGCAGCCCTTTTCAGCTATATACGAATTAAGCTTTCAATTAAAAGTCACAAGAAAGCCGGCGCACGCTATTAAAGTTGAAAAAAAAATTGTGGTACCCATAAGCTTTGTCTTACGAGTTGAACGCGATAGCGATGCCCGACCCGATTCTCATCGTGCTCTCTTCCGCATGTGATACTCTTCAGTCGCCTAGCCACGTAACTGTTATGACACCACTCGGTAGAAAGTGCGAGTTATTTGCGTTACTGCGTGGCCTCCCTCGTCGTCTTGCGCCACTTGACATAGATGAGCCCTCAGAAGTCGCCAATGATGAAGGCATCCTTAGAATTGAGACTTGATCTACTTGGTATTGGTTCACGTCGCTGTGGGTGCAGCGCTAGACGAAACACGGATAAAGAAGAAGGTGCATCTTCTTCTTTATCCGTGTTTCGTCTAGCGCTGCACCTATCCTGTTCGTCTTCTTTGTCCGTGTTTCATGTAGCTCTGCACGCACCTCAAGATGAAGAAGAAGGCTGGAGGATGCATACTAAAGGATTCTTTGTTTCGTGGGACACCAATTGCGGATTGTACAAAAAACCCGAAACTATTTATCATTGTTTCATAGACCGTTGTGATACTGTCTTCTTCTGGGATGTTCTCCGGCGCACGTTGCAAAAGGACATTAATATTAGCCCTAGAAACATCCGATACCTTCGCGTGACAAAAGGCGAACGATCTAATCTGTCACGTGGCCTGCATAGTCCTTGGAAAGCAAGAATGATAGATCGGCATTCTGAATCATCGCGAAAGACAAAGAATATCTTCCAAGAACAAATAATTGCAGTTCGGACCATATGCGAGAGCTCTCATAACAGTATTGGCTGGTTTTGCATCTTTGATATGTGTTTGAATATGCCGGATTACTGATTTTCCAAATACTTGTGTATACAACGTTTTTTTCTTCCCTGTAATAAAGAAGAAAATGCGGGCTGGCCGAGCACGTAGCACGTCCTGTCCTGGATTGAGTGGTTCCAGGTTCTATTCCGCGATCGCCCAATTCTTTTTTCTTATTTCTTTATTTGCGTCTACCTCGAATTTTCGCTCACGCACAACGCTGATTTTCCGCTCACAACCAACGACACAGACACCGACATCGGAATTTCTGCGAAACGAGCTCATTAACGCTATCGCTCTAAAACACATCGTAGTTGGAGAACTTTTAGAACGAACATCAGTGATACAAAACACAGCGCCGTTCTCCCTAAATATCAGCTGAGAGGAAACGGCTGCATTGCCCTACTACATCAACTACGTGACACGCAATGAAACATTCAAGCACGATCCTTTGGCGACGTATGCTTCAGTGAGTATTATTAATTTTATCCAAACTTCTGTGGTGTTTTTTGTCGTGTCGTGCTTCTCTCGAATGTGAACCTACGTGTTCATAATTTAGGGCACATTCTGCAGTCCTTATTGTAACAAAAGCGTATAGAACGCGTAATAAATATGACGCCATACCACACGACTTCGTTCCGACAGGACCACGAAGGATATGATATCACAAGGAACGCCACTTCCTCAGATTGCGAGCAAAGTGGCATTCCGGAGGCTTCTTCGGGACATGTTTCTGTCAAATGTTTAAATTGTACTAACGCAGCGAACACCCTGTGGTCATTTTGAAGCCTTAGAAAGAAATCCGTATCTGTAATCAGTTGTCATAATAGAAATGTGGTTCGCGCTGTGTGGAAAACGAGGCCTCAGAAAGCATATCTATCTATCTATCTATCTATCTATCTATCTATCTATCTATCTATCTATCTATCTATCTATCTATCTATCTATCTATCTATCTATCTATCTATCTATCTATCTAATATGTATCACTCTGCAAACGCGTAATGAAATGCGCAGATACAACGTATACAGCGTAAACATAAGCCTTAATTTCTTTCCAGCACTATAGCGGAGAAAAGAACTGCGTGAGTGAGAATTCGTGATACCCTTGAACGTGAATATACCAAATTTTAAAAGATATGCTGGCAATGCCTGCATAAAAGGCTGAAGAAAGAAAGAAGAGAGAAGAGTGGCATGGTGCTCCTCACCCGTGACAAAAAGGCTGCCAGCGCTGACGCTAGGTCGGATGTCTCCCGTCAGTCGGTGTCGGACGTGACAGCGGTAACGATGTCTTGCATCAGACACGTCGGTCGCCCCGAACACGCACAGGTCGCCGTCGGAAGTCACCCGGTACTTGGGCCCAGTTCAGTCGCTAATAGAGAGAAGCAGAGAAAGGAAGGAGAGAGCTTGAGGTGTGGTAACGAAATGACTGAGCTGACACAAAGGTTAGTGTGGGCCATGTATTATCTTTCACAAGTAGCGTGCGAAAATATGGTAGCGTCTTAGAACAAACAGAGCGAGTTTACTAGAGTAGCCCAATCTTAGCGCAGTATCAACGCAATCCTGCCAATACACACAGTGAAGATCGGTCTCGAATGTGATGACGCACTAATATGAACAATGTGCATCAACATCCTTCCCCGCTGCATCACCACCATTAATGACGGAATGACCTCGTAATCTTGTTTCGGATAAGATTTTTGATGAAGCTGCAATGGGTCTTCGGAGCTCACTGGTGAAAGCATGTCATCTGCGCTCTTACATATGGTAACGGTGACACCTAGAGCATCGCTGCTGTTGTTGATATTGTAATTTGCTCGAGACTCCTCATCTTGATGACCCTGCGCTAACATTACAAATCGACGTTTGCCTCCCGCAGAACGGCTGCGATAGCGTACGGTCACGTTTGTTTTCCATCCCGGAACGCAGGCAATGCCCCTTGTTGTGGGAGAAATATAAAAAAGAAAGAAAAACAAAATCTGCACTCCTGAAACACCAGTCGGAAGTTAGAACCATTGAAGAAAGACATATTTCTTAGTTTCTAGCCACAATCACTCCCCACGGGGCGTATAGGAAGGAGCTGTAACATAAGCAAAGCTATGTAGGACTGCAGATGACAGAATTCAAATGCATAGTGGAATATAATTGCTTAATGTAAAGCTTCTGCTTGTCCAGCCAAGTTGGAGTCTTTTCCTCGGACTTGAAACGCTAAGAGTGGCGCTGACTAACACTCCCAGAATAAAGAAGAGAAGAATGTTGCCAGAATTAGCAATGATATGTGGACGGAGGAGCGACTGCCACCGTAGCTCAGCTGGTAAGGCATAGAATGCCCTTTAACAAGGTCGTGGGTTGGTCTCTCAAGGGTGTGTTTTCGCGTCACTTTATTGGCTTTCCATTTGTACCATAATTACTACACGACAGTTAAATACTGTAAAATGTGGTCGATACCATCTTCACGGGAGCAAGAAAATAAAACGTATAATCTGAAAATCGTATCAACCGTAAGCAAATATAATGAGCATGGGTTGATGGCAGGGAAGACGAAAATTGGGGGCTGCTCGCACTAAGTGTGCAAGGCTGGGTCGCAGCTTAGCCGGTTGCTCCCCTCCTTCTTACCCATCCTCACCCTGGCTTTCGTTTCCCACCTTCTTACTCTACGACGCTGTACAAGGGTATGGTATATTTACCCTCTCCCACCCTCTTTTCCCTCTACCTCATCTTTACACCATTCCTTCCCACCCTCACGTTACTTTGCCACCTCTTGCTATACTATATTATACAAGGCTATATACTATGCTTTACCTTCTGCCCTGGTTAACGTCCCTGCTTTTCTGTTTCCTGTGAAAACCAGGCCTCAGCGATGGCCTCACTCCATTCTGTTCGTGCCAGAGAACGCTGCTGACAATCTGCGCGTCCTGAACAGGCAAGAACTTTCCTTATATCTTGAAAACACTGTGCCCAACGAGATCAAGGACGTCCGACTAAACACAAGGAGGAACATCTTGGCCATCGATATGATGAACCCCTCCGCGCTGAACACCTTGAAGCGTGTGACGCAGCTGGGTAACATCAAGGTACGATCTATCGTGCCAGCGGGGGGCGCCACGGTGACAGGCGTCGTCTATGACATTAACATGTCATATGGTAGGCCTTTGTCTACAACGGAATGGCCACCGCTGGCGCCTCTACAACCTGCAGCAGAGCTACCGCAGAGGTCGCCAACAGTGCAGCACAGCGTGGCATCTGAGAAGTCGCAGAATACAGATAAGCAAGTTATCGCTCTTCTAAGACCCTTAATTAATGCCATTCGCGTGTTGCTGAGCAACATGCATACACCGTCTGCCAGAAGTGCTCTTCAAGTGCTGGACGCTCTGAGTCTGGTGCTAGCAGCCCTTGAATATACCCACCATGGCCCATCAGCCACTGTTCTTCAGGAATGAGATCCGAAATGCAGCAATTTTTCAGTGGAATGCCCGTGGTCTGAGATCGCGCATTTCAGACTTCCGTCGCTATGTGTATGTGAATAAGTTTCCCATTATAGCCATTTGCGAACCGAACTTAACGAACTTGATAAGGCTATCTGGATATGAATCATTCCCTTCGTCGACTGTCGACGAAAACAGCAAGGTCTTGGTGTTTATTCAACGTTACCTCACCTATATTCATCACCCAGTACCAGCTAACGACGAAAATCAATACGTATGCTTAACAGTAAAGAAGAAGAATTTTACATTCACTGTTGTGGGCGCCTACTTATCGCCGTCAAGTCGATTTGACCACAAACGACTACGTGATATTCTGTCCTCATCCTCTGGTCCGTGGGTCGTCAACGGAGATTTCAGCGCGCATCATACACTCTGGGGAAGTTCGAAGATCGACTCGAGAGGCAGAGCTCTGGTATCTTTCGCATCCAGTGAGGAGCTATGGCTGTTGAACGACGGAAGTCCTACGTTCCTACGTGGCGTCACGTACAGCAGCTGTCTTGACTTGGCATTTGTCTCACGAAGCCTTGTCAGACGTGTTAGGTGGTTTGCGGACATAGAGACGCACGGAAGTGACCATATCCCGACATATATCACGATCAAAGGATTGGCTCCTACTAAAATACGAGATACAATTCAAAGAGTGGACTGGACCAAATTTCAATCAATCATGGAAGAACGCTGCGAAGCCAATACACCATTTGACTTGGAAGAGGAAATAAGAACCGCAATGCACGACAATGTGCGTATTCTCGCATGCTGCTTAAAACCGACACAGTTCGATTTTGAATTGAAAAGACTTCGAGCAATCCGGCGGCGTGCTGAAAGAAGGTACCGACGTACGAAAGCAATAGAGGATTTACGTACCGCTAGACGCACGCAAAAGAAGATCCAGCGGCGGTTAGACAAGCTCGAATCGCAAAGTTAAACTGCCTTCTGTGAGTCACTAGATCCTCGCAAGCCTTTGTCACAGCTGTGGAGGACAGTGCGAGGTCTCCGGATACCACCTGTGCAGCGGTTCCCATTTAAGGCCCTAGCCCTCTCACAAAAGCGACTAGATACTGACGTGGCAGTAGAGTTTTGTTCCAGATTAGCTGGCCAACCTCCTGCTCCCAGCAATATACCGCCTTTGAGGAGCTGTCCCCCACCAGGTGATCACCTCATGGACCTACCGTTCTCAATGCACGAACTTCAGGCTGCCTTATCTTTGTGCGGACGCACATCAGCGCCTGGACCTGACGGCATTTCCTACCGAGCTCTCTGTCATTTAGGTGAGCGAGCAAGACTTGCTCTCCTTGACCTGTACAATAGCTCCTGGAGAGATGGTACTCTTCCCATCAGCTGGAAGACAAGCCGCCTCGTGCCATTGCTGAAGCCTGGGAAGTCACCACTAGAACTCTCATCCCACCGCCCGATCGCTTTGGCAAGTTGCGTGGGCAAAGTCATGGAGGGGATGGTCCTAGGACGCCTGGAGTGGTACTTGGAGTACAACTGCTACCCAGATGCCAAGGCGGGTTTTCGTCGAGGCCGATCGTCGATAGATAACGTCGTCGATCTGGTCACATACGTTCAGCCTGAGAAAAGCCGTAAGCGTCTCTGCGCTTCCTTATTCCTCGACGTCAAAGGGGCATATGACAATGTTACCCACGAAGCAATCCTCTCTGCTCTCGAAGAGGTAGGATTGGGTGGTCGGACGTTTCGCTGGATACGGAGCTCTCTCTATGTGTTCCTTCTTTGTAAGCACCAAAGATGGCCGCACTTCTCTACATTATAGCTGCCGCGGTGTTCCCCAGGGCGGTGTACTTAGCCCTGTGCTATTTTTTATCACATTAATTGCTTTGCTTCAGCACGTTCCCAGCACGGTCAGGCTGTCAATGTACGCTGATGACATGTGCGTATGGACGTCAGCAGTGACGCGGTTACAGTTGCGAGCAAGAATTCAAAGAGCTGCTAATGAAGCTGCCATCTACCTCCGTAGTCGAGGCCTAGAAATTTCCTCCGAGAAATGTGCACTGATGCCCTTTACGCGCAAATCTATGACTCACTACACCGTAATGATAAGTGGCCAAATCATACCCTACGTTCGAAAGCAGTTTCAAAATTTTCTGATGGCCGCATCATAATGCGTGTCGCAAAGGGATAAATTTCTCGGTGTCATAATTGACAGAGATTTGTCATGGAGCCCTCATGATCGTACATGAAAAAGCGGTTGACGGGCATCTGTCACTTGTTCAAGTTCTTCTGTGGAAAAGCATGGGGAATGTCGACACGTGCTATGCTGCAGCTATACAGGACGCTTTTTCTCGGCTTTCTGCGATACAGCTTGCCAGCTATAACGAACACGAGCAAAACAAGTCTACGTACAATACAGAGTGTGCAGGCTCAGGCGCTCCGGATCTGCCTAGGCCTACCACAGAGTGCATCGACAGTGGCGACAATAGCAATCGCTAGAGACCACCTTATCAAGACCCAAATTGACATGGAAGCGCTGAGGACACATATCAGGCACCTTGCCAGGACCCCTCGGCACCACCTCTCTTCTTTGCCAGTGGACAGACCATGCACCTCCTTCAGCAAAACGATAACAGCACATGGTGACTCGTTACCAACTTCTTTCGCCCCTGCTGCGAGACCTTTAATTCCTCCATGGTGTCTCGCTCAGCCGGAAATCAACCTGACAATTCCTGGAATAGAGAAAAAAGCCGCTTTATCATCACCAGCGCTTAAACAGCTCAAGTTACTTCTATTGTACGAGAAGTACCGGGACTCTACGCATATCTACACGGACGGATCAGTGCTTCCAGACAGTTCCGCTGTAGCAGTCGTGATACCCGCGAAAGTTAAAACCTTAAAATTTAAGACGACTCATCCGACAACATCGACGGCAGCAGAGCTCGCAGCGATCGTTACTGCCCTTCATTTCATCAGAGAGGAAGCGCCACACGAATGGACGCTTTTCTGCGACTCCAAGCCGGCATTACCTATTGTCTCCTCTACGCCGCGGACCACATGAACAGCTGGTGTTCCAGGTTACAGAGATGCTGCAACATACAGGGAAGGCAGGCCACAAAATATCTTTTCAGTGGCTTCCAAGTCACTGCGGAATTATAGGCAATGAACGGGCCGATCAAGCCGCCCGTTCTGCTCATGATATGGACCAACAAGTACCCATACCATTGTCAAGGACGGATGCGGCACGGATGCTCCATCTGCTTGCCCGCAAGTGTACGGTATCGCAATGGGGTGGCACACATTTCACACATTCCCGACTTCACTCTCTCGATCCGACGTTAAGCCTTCGAGTCCCACCCAAGGCTTGCTGAGGAGAAGCCACGCTCCTATACCGACTATGGTTGGGCGTCGCTTTCACAAAGGCATATGCGTTCCGCATAGGGATGGCCGACACCGCAGCCTGTGACCACTGCGGTCACGAAGAGTCAATTGGGCACCTTTTATGTGACTGCCCACGATACAGCGTAGAGAGGCAATCTCTTCGCCATGCACTCAACAAACTGGGCCACCAACTACTGTCGGAAGAAGGCATTCTACGCCATCGTCTAGACCTCATGTCGCAGAAGGCCATGCAAGCGCTACTGCGCTTCTTGACATCTACCGGCCTTCGTGAACGTCTCTAAGTGATTGATTGATTTGTGGGGTTTAACGTCCCAAAACCAGTTCTGATTATGAGAGACGCCGTAGTGGAGGGCTCCGGAAATTTCGACCACCTGGGGTTCTTTAGCGTGCACTGACATCGCACAGCACACGGGCCTCAACATTTCGCCTCCATCGAAATGCAGCCGCCGCGGCCGGGATTTGATCCCGCGACCCTCGGATCAGCAGCCGAGTACCTTAGCCACTGGACCACCGTGGCGGGGCGTCTCTAAGTGGAACGTTCTTTGTGTGTGTGTATGTGTGTGCGCGTGTTTTATTTGTTGTGCTTGTCTGGAAGCTTGTACCCTCTCTCGCTGTCATCTTTCCAACCCCCTCCCCTTCTCCCCAGTGCAGCGTAGCAAACCGGAGTCTAATATCGGGTTAACCTCCCTGCCTTTCTCTTCATTTCTCTCTCTCTCTCTCTCTCCCTGTTTCCTTCATCCTGCTCCTCCCTCCCTGCCCTCCCTCTTTCCCTCCTGCTCAGCCTCACTTTTTTTTCCCCACAAGGGAATGAAACGGGAAGCGGGGCGATACCACACGTTAACATCCTGGAACTAACAGCGTGAGTGAAGCGATGGGCACTAATTCAGCACTAGTGTTGGCCAAATCACCGTCCCTTGAACCCTGCGCGCTGTTAATGCATAAAGTCACGGTTTTGAGTGCTTATGTAAGTACACGCATGTGCACACACTTGTGTCTCCATTCGTACGCGCGCCACAATTTGCATGCCCATCTTCAGCGAAGCAACCTGGACTTTATCAACACCTGCATGCAAAATCTGCGAACGCTTTATCGTTCTAAGATGTCTCACTTAACGCTTGTACTTTCCATTCGATGCCGTTCGATCAACAAATCTAGCGTATAGTAAATATGTGAGAGGTTATTTGACCGCAGAGAAAACAGGTGATAGAACAGTCCTCCGAATTATTCTCCCCTCCTGTCCTCCATCCCCTCATACATCCATATTAAGTTGCACAGAACTGGCCCACCACGCAACTATAGCACGAAATGTAGCATCGCGGGGAAGCAATGCGTAAAGCTGTTTAGTTCTGTGTGTTTATACAAACATAAAGTTAGCGCCGTGGTTTTTCGGTAACTTCAAGATACACAAAAAAACGCAACACATATGACTTTATAACGCGCACATGCATGACACGCGCATTTGTAGGCCTACCGCGCCATGAGAATATGCATCATTTTCCTCAAACGTACACAGCCAAGAACACGTTTGACGCTCTAGAAGAAAATGGGCTCCCTTTCCGCTATGTTGCCCTATAGGTTATTTTTATTTTTACTTCGCTTTTGTCAACGAGTTTGGAGAGCGCAAATGGGGCGTGTGAAATGGCGCTTCAAGCGACGCTTAAGACTAAGCGCTGACGTTTCCTCGCTTGTTGCCCTTTGGAGAGAGGCAACTCTTGATGGCTATTGACAAAAAAGAGAGACGAGCCCGTCGCTCGCATTTTCATAGGCACGAGTGACTTCTGTCGTCAAAGCGAAGCAACAATCTTGCATTTCCGTCCTGCAATCCTACGCAAAGACGGCGCAATGGCTGCAATTGCTACGATAACTCTGCACGGGCACGAACACGGAAAAAAAAAAAGCAACACAGCGACGGTAGCGGAAAGTTGGATTTCATGATTGTGAATTCGAAAGCGTTCCTTCTCTTCCTTCCGGCTGGGCCTTTCTCTTCTTCTAACCCGCTCCAGGCAAGGCGCGCCCAGCGAAGCAAGCTTGTCTTTGCATCTTCTCTGGTTCGTTGATTTTCTAGGTGTTAGGTGGATTGTGTCGTTAGGAATGTTTCCTCTCATGCGTGTAGGTCGCATATGCTGCGGCATTTAAATGTGGACTGTACGCTGGAACGTGTTACGTCGCTGGCGTTTCCTGGAAACGGCGTTATTTGGGTTGTGCGCACTGCCGAGTTGAACAAACTGTGGAACACATAAAGAACGTCCGTCAATGCCGCATATTTATTTGCAAACAGTTATAAACGTGATGTTTTAATGCGTTAACTCTTACACGTAGATTTAGAGGAGAATAGACCCTTTTGAAAAGTTTGCAAGTGCACTTCTCTGCAACGCGCCTTCGCCCATGTAACGTAGGTGCTCGTTCTGTTCAAATGTAGGCGGGGCAGTAGCCGCATGTGCTAGGGCTTTTGTTTATATCGCGAAGGCTGAGTCTATTCTTTTAATGCTGAAACACACGCCGTCCACGCTTCTACATGTTGTTTGTAGAACTGACTGCGACGCCATTAGTTGGACAAAATGCATGGCAGAAAAGCTAGCTTCACAATTTTCAAAACGCTGTAAGGGCATACAGGTCGATAGAGTAGAACAGGGGATTGAACTTTATGGGCCAGCTTGAGAATGTTGTTACTTGATAATTGATTCCCATCTACACCATCCGTGTGATCGGACTACCTTTATACCAACTACTAAAGGAAATCCACTTCCATTGCTCTCCAATTCACTCTGTCCTACGCCAACTAATGCCATTGTATGCCTGCGACATTTTTAAAATGTTCGTCATCACAGCTGCGTTTTGCCATCCTAGGCTACGCGTCCCGTTCCTTGTTGACCATTTTCTTGCTCTCAGTTACTATCGGTTATCTGCCGAGCGCATTACGCTGTCTGTCCAGCTCTACAATTTTCTGTCTTGTCGTCAGGTCGGCCTCCGTTGTTTGTATTTCGATACATTCTGCTGCGTTTTTAGATGCGACGCAGCTTATGGCGGCGTTCAATCCGGTGATTGTGGTGGTGTGCGGCGTGACCACCCTTACTGCGCATGCGCAAACCTTCTCCATATACCTCCTCTCCATATACCTCCTCTCCAAGGGCAATACACACGTAGGTAACGGCTCATTGTCCTCCTCCGGCTAACATCTGTGGCTGCGCCGTAGCCAAGCTCCTTCTCCCCACATTCTCCCTCCTCGTTTAGATAATAAATCTCTCCCGCTAAAGGGGACCATGAGACGATGCGAAGCAGCACGGTGGGTGCACACCGCGTTTGCATCGGTTTGACTAGGTGTTTCCGTTAATGTTGCGTATTTAGTGTTATCGTTTGTGTTGTGTTTATGTTCTTATGTTGTTGTTAACGTGGACACCTAGTCAAACCGATGCAAACGCGGTGTGCACCCCCCGTGCTGCTTCGCATCGCCTCATGGTCCCCTTTTGCGGGAGATGGTGTAATTTTTTCTGATCTAATCTTACGTATATGGTTTTGTTTAGCGTCAAGCAAGCTCTCATTATAATTTCGCGAATAAAGGTCCATAACACGTATTTATGACGTTGAAAAAGAAAACTAACATGATGGAAAAGAAGGACGACAGTTACGGCTGGCTGCACGCAGATGTAGTTTTGCGTATAGTTGTGCTGCCGGGACCTCTAAGGTGGTTTTCAAAGCGATTTTCAAGTGGTTGTCAAAGTGGTTTGTAAAAATGCGATTTTTTTAACGTCACGTATGAAAACAAGACGTCGTATTGTAGTAGTAACTCAGCAGTTTAATTTACAACGTGGTGCTAATGGCAGCGTGATGTTAATGGGTCCGCTGGCTTCTGGCGAAATAGTCTGGTTCTCATTATAACTCGCAGCCCGTGGTTAAGTATCTGAGAACATTACAATCTTCTTTCTCACTGCCTAGTCAAGGTAAGTAATATCGATTGCCTTGCTTCTTTATGTATTCATAGCTATTACTTCCGTTCTTTTTTTTTTTTCAACTTCAGATATGAAGAAGCTCATGTTATATGGCACTTGTTGGTGGAAAGAAAATCTAGGTGCATCTTTCCTCTTAGTAATAAAGTATTCTTGATGTTGTAGCTAATATACCAGTCGTATGAAGCTGGCAGATTTTGCTCAGTTAAGACTCAAGAACACCGGGAACGCGGCTTTTTAATAAGAAAGAACATGTAGAAATATCTGGCATAATTCTGGACATCATCAACAGAGGTGTTAGCTTCTACCCACAACGTAGTTGTTAACTGCCCGTTTCAGTATGACATGTGAACAGAAACATGCCGACATATTAAAACAGTACACCGGCGTTACGAACCGGGCCGACATTGCTTAGTGAATAATCAAAAACGCCGGAAATGCTTCTCCTTAATAAAAAGAAATATAAGGAAACATTTGGCGTGATAGTGGACAGCGTCAACAGAGGCTTTAGCTTCTACTCAGACGGTGGTTGTTAACTGCCCATTCCAGTACAACATAAAATCAGAACGCCACGACGCATTAGAAACGAAACAACGTCACATGAGATAAAGTAAAGCGGGTGGGCAGTGAAACGGTCGTTCATCAAGAAAAACAAAAAAGTATACAATTGTTAGAACCTTCTCCGAGAGCTTCAAATATACTTTTTTTTCTCCCTACGTTCGTTAACTTAGCGCCGTCCCGTCTAAAACCAGCAGCAGCTCCAAGACGGTGCTTCTGATGAACATAATTACCACGCAAACGTAAGTTCACTGCCAACGAAGTACGAAGACGCAAGCTGGTCGCCAGTTCGCCTAACGACACGATGATGACGGCCACCTTAGTTGCATTGTTTGTCACATTGAAAGCGCCTCCTCCCCGGCGGTTCCTTATGATTATGGGCCTGGACGTCATTTGTCCACCCGACGCAAGGGGAGATTAGCTGCGAGCCGCTGTGCCATTCACGAACGCAGGCTGCGCGCGGCTGTCTCGCGTGACGCTGTCCGCAATCAGCCGTGTGGCGGGCGCTTACCTTCTCTAGGGACTTGGGACTTCGCCTCGTACGTCCGGGTCATTTCACTTTCTGGGGCTGCAATTAGCCTTCTTTTTAATGAGGGCGCATTCCTCCTTCACGTGGGTGGCTTAGACGTTCTTGGTCCTTTCGAGGCGGTGCAACGATCCTGACTACTTCCTTTATTCGTTTATTTTTTACTGTCATAGTCTCTTGCTACCTTTCTCTGCTTCCCTTTTTTATTTTTCAACGTCCGCAATTCTGACGTCGTAGAAAGTAAAAAAAAGTACCACAAAAAAATCGGACATGTGCTGCCATTCGAGGATATTGCATCTCGAGAAATCTTTCTTTCTGCTTTTTTTTTTAACTGAGACACTGGACGTGTTCGCTACTCTTTCAATTATAAACTCTTAAGACTAACGATAATGGGAGGAAGATTTTAGGCTGCAGCATACAACTACGGCGCTGTCTTTTTACGGATTACGCGCTAATGTTGTCGCCTCACGTGCGTAGCTAGGACTACTGTTTTCTTCTGGCCATTCTTTTTGTGGACAGAATTAATGCCGAGGGTGTGCGAGGGCTGCAGGCTGAATTTTGAGAGCTACTGTTTGAACTTGCACTGTACAGCTGCAGACTAAGCCGGCATTGCGCATTGCGACAAAGGAATATATTGTTCTTAATGTTGGGAATATGGTTGGTTGAGGTGAGGATCAGAGAATATATTCTGCAGCTATAGCTTTGCAGCACGACTCAGCGTCGTTGGGAGAAAAGAGAGTGAAAAAAGAGAGAGCCCCCTTCTCTAGACTTCAGTTTGACCCTACCACATAGCTACGCGTTGAGTACCCTTCTGTTCGTTAGGAAAGTTGGAGTATGCCTTTCGGCAGTGGGAGTTGAAGCCAGTGCTTCCCGCATAGAAAGCGGACGCTCTAGCCTGTCGACCGCCGCCGCAATACATTATAGATGGAGCAAAATGAGGTGGTTAAGCACAAAAACTGTTATTTCTTGGCACTGTTCGGACCTCGGTGCTCGAGCCCTCGTAATCCATTTTACAGCGTAAGCTGTTGTGAACTCGTTATAGTGTTGGTAGTTATGGTGTTATGGCAGTTATGGTGTTCGCCGCCGCCGCCGTCCATGTCCTAAACCGCTATCAGGTTCAATGTGAAAAAGAACAAAAATCCTCTGCGGATTTAAACCCAGGTAAATAGGAGTGGTGCCACTATAACACTGATCGTCTCTCACCACTTGGTTGGGCACCTTGCATTCTGAGCCACGTCTCTGTTATGGTGGTGGAAGTAGTGCATCCACCCCTGGTTCTCATCCCATGGCTGGGAACTCTGTGTTCTCAACCACGCATCTGATTTGTAGCAGTCGTCTTTCAGGACATTTTATGTTGCCAGCCGCCATCTGCGGTTTCATCAACGAGGACGAGAGAAAAGACGACGAAGATGAAGACGAGAATGAGGACGGAGAAGAATAAGAAAAAGTAAATGAAGAGGAAAAGAAGGAGTCGGCTCATCAGAAGGCGCCGATGACGAAGAAAAAGAGCAAGCGGATGACGACAAAAAAGGAGAAAAAGTACGGCGCAAAGTGCGCAAAGTTCATGCTGCTTAGCGCAGTCGCGTGGTGTGAAGCGCGTGCCAGAAGTAACCAAAACAACATGACTTAGCTCGCAGCCCGGCTGGGCCTTTGTATCTGCCACTCGACCGTCACATGGTACTTACGCACCTGCATGCTTACTTCATAAGCCCCCGTTCACTACAATTCAGGTTACCCCTAAAGCTGCCAGTATTACTTCGTATTGAAAAGCCGGGGTCTTTTGAACATCCACGTAGACCTAAGTTGACTTGTTTTCCTGCATTTCGGTTCATTAGGATTCATTCGCTGTAGCCACTAATCTCACGTGCGCGCTCCTGCTTAAGTGCAGGAAAACCGTAGTCGCTCAGCTGTGTATAGTACAGGATCACGTGTGTACTACAGAGGTCAATACAAACTAAAGAGGCTTGTGTATATCGGTAGTTCGTAGAAACTAGATATACTTTGCAAGAATCGATGACACTTTACTCATTTAAAGAACACACGGCGAAAATCAGATTAACTTTACGCGCTTCTAGCATAGACTGCGATTCGGACACATAAAAAAAAAACTTTTAATTTGGCCGCCAGGTGGAAGGCTGCAGACTTAAAACAGTTGCCAGTGCTTGAATATTGAAAAAGCGTATCGTTCTACAATACAATGAAAAGAAATCTGATAGCCCAGTGGCTCATAGAGCTTGGCAAACTATAAACATTATACTGTCGATAGTATCTAAATTTTATAATCGCCAATATATATACAGTGTTCGTCCATGGCTGCTCAATAAAAAAGCACGTTTACCATCAAGCGGTCGTTGTTTGTCAAACGGTCGCTAAAATCTTCGGTGTGCTTTGTACGGGAGTGATCTTCAATTGCACAGCAGTTTGGGAATCAAGAATAGACACTGAAGTGCACAATGCGCGTAAGCCTACTGTTGACACAAGGTTTGGTTTAGTCAGAAGGTATACGTAATCAGCGCCAGGGGAAAACATTTTTCTAGTACCAAACTTCGCGTGTGTTTGGTTAACCCATTCGTTTTCTTTCTCTGTATTGTATAAACGACAATGACGGTACCTTTGTCGCGCTGATGACGTAGCAAGTTAATGCATATCGTTTTAGGCCCTTGTGCTAACGGTTAAGCGCAAAAAAATTTTTTTTAGTTTACCTGGAGCTAACTACGAGCATGTTCTAGGAATATCGATAATGTCATCATTTGTACGGCAAAAATAGCTGCTGCACTAGGGAAACCTGCCTCGTAAATTATTTTCCGATAAGAATCACTCGTGACTTCGGCCCTGTATAAAACATTGGAGTTTGTTAGGGTGAACTACATTTGTTAATCATTACTTTCAATGACGCGAATGTACAACTAACTTCGGTACTCTGACCCACATTCGGAGATAAGCTGCTCCAGTGCGAGGAGTACTAGTTTCGCTTATGCAGCACTCTATGTAATGTCGGTATGAAATTTCTGTTTCCCGTACTTATGGTACCGAACGCAGGTTGTCAATCTATAGCAACTATTAACGTCATTAGGCTAGCCCAGTGCACTTAAGAAGAGGATTTCAGCATAGAAAATCACTCATGCGTTCCAACTACTGCCCTGGAATAACGTGTGGCTAGAATGCTGAGTAGGTGGTTCGAACGAATTTGATTACTGTGTTGTACTTGCGCATATCGAGGGCAGTCTCACTAGTACGACAACAACTTTGTACAGCAGGCGAATTTACGTCACGGCCGTCATTACATGTCAACGAGTCTTTCTGTATGAGGTTATGTGAAACTTGTCTTCAAAAAAAAAAAAATGCAGGGCAACACGATATGCAATAAAGCCAGGAGAACTACTCACGCGATGGCTGTCGAAATCAGTGCGGATTAGATGCAAGCAATATACAGGTACGGACTTCTACAAACGTGACCTGCGAAACTGCTATGTTCTAAGCCTACCATTCACATAAAACATTTGCCATGTGCGATCACCATGGCGAAAGTTTAGCAATCAGACAGTGGTCGGCCTGTTGTACATGAGTATGTAGCGGGCTTTAGCAAATGCAGTTGCAGAGGCTAGTCGGGCATATCCGAAGTGAAAAAGCAGTGTGAAAGCAGGCACAATAACCCAGATATATGTGCGAAAAATGGAAGCAAGTGTTGTGATGTTGGTAACCTTCATCTAAATCTGCCGAACGCGAGGAAATGGTGCAGCAACCGCACGTGGACGTTGATTGCTACAACTATGGATCAGTTCCAGGTCAAAACGCTGTTCTTTGCGCATAGGAGCAAGATCGACCCTACAGAACACGTACAGTTGTCATTATCTATCTGAAAACTATTACATGTATCAACAACCGCACTTTTCTACAAGAACGATGTGCACACTTATGTTAATGCCACTATACAAGCCACCGGCGAAATAACACGGCTAATTCACGTTGTGTTTTAGTAGGATGAAAGCTAAAGCTTTGGCGAATGCAGCCAGCAAAGACAGATTTGCGAAATATGCCCAGATTAACTGGGTTGGTGTAAGTTCACTTGCGTTTCCGCAACACCGGCTTTAGCAAGAAGGATAGCAAACCAATTGACGCGCTCTCTAGACAGCTTGGACAGGTCGAACGCTATTCCAAAGCTAGGTACAAAGCGAGGCAACACGTTGCTCCATCGCGCATTCAGCTGCCTTGTGTCTCTCCACGAACACATCGCCACGATTGCATATGCATCCCGAAACCGCATGTCTGATTAGTTTCGGTGGCTTAGTTCGAACTACCACACAGCCGACGGCACGTTGTGGGGCCTTACGGCATCCCCAATTGCGCTTGCAGGTGCCGGGTTATTGTGAAACTTTTGTACAGGCAAAAGACAATGGACTCAGTGAAGCTCAACTAATTAGGTTTGGTCACGACGCGCATGGAAACCACCAAGCGCAAACGCATTGACCGTTGCATGGTACTGCGAAGCTTGGTTACTACCACGCCTTTTCGTTCCCAGTCCACGCTTTACGTGTGCTTATACCTTTACGGTCTACAAGGTCAGAAGACGAATAAGGGACAATGGGTCTTTATATCGCACGAAGAAAACTGGTTGAATTATTTACGCTTCGCCTTCCTAAGTTGTCGAGAAAGGTGCACGTCATACTATCTCTCGGTTGATGCCATGCACCCTGTAGGTTTCCCATCGGGGGCGTTTAAAATATTAGAATAACACGAAAACCTCGATACGCCCTGCGGCATGTCGCTAGAATTTTACCAGAACGATCCGGGTACGTCTCTGCAGTGTACAACCGTAGCCAGCTGTTTCACACTCTGTACGCTCTGTCTCACCTTTACTAACATTATCATCAACAATGCTTCAAACTACAATGTGTTCACGCTATTTCGGAAATGAAAAACTGACAGTGAATATTGTAGTTGACAACAGAACCGTTACGTATCGTTCACTCCCCATACCAGAATGTCTGTCAGAAGCAAAATCAATTTTATTGCAATTAGTAGAAGGAATACATAGTAATAATATGCAGAAGGAGGTCCGAAAGTCAAATACTGCAATGGGAGCTCTTTTTCAAAATAATACGAAAGGTAGCCTACAGATTAATAGAACATATGCCTTTTTAAAAAAAAAGTGGACAGGAATAGTCAGCGTTGAAGTAAAACCGAACAAAATGAACTAGAAAAAATAAAAACGCACAAATTAACAAGAACACTGTCATAAAACAAGAACAAACTGTAAGTATGATTATGAGCATACCTATACATCAGATATTGAATGAACACAATTTCCTAATTGTTTTTAATTGATAAACTATTATCGTTTTGTCCCTTAGTTTAGATCTTGAACAAGAGCAGCAGTAAGTTGGTGAAGCATGCCGGGTGACATCAATGAAATAGTGCTCACGCGACTGCGTCTCATGCCTGCCGATGACCAGGCCATCCTCCGTGGTCCACGACGAGACGGTGAGGTACTGTCGCAGCGTGCTGGGAACGTGGCATCGGAAGAGCGCCGTGTTGCCTCGGGGCACGTAGTCATCGTGCACGTGTGCTTCGAACTCTTCTAGGATCACTGCGAAAAAACGAGAGAAAGAGAGACACGTTCGTGATGACTGTCGCATGGGGCCATCAGCCAATGTAGCTTACGTGCACTCAACAAAAATGTTAACGTTCCACACTGAAGGTTCAGGTGCTACACCGGTAGCTGACGATCTATAGCCTGCGTCTAGATATCATCGATACAAAAATAAAAAGAACCAAAGTGATCAGGGACAGTCTCGTCGCCATAGCAACAGCCTAACGAGTCAGAGAACATAGAGACGCAGTTAGCAGTGACGCTGACGGTGACACGGTGACACTTGCAAGCCCGCGGCATAATACCGACCTGCTGCGACAACTAACGAGTTGGTTTTTATTGCCGTACCATCGTTACTCGCTTACAACAAAGACTCATTCGTAGATCATGGCGAATAATACAACTACAGGAATACGCGCTTAGATGTGTGAAACCTCTGTGGAGAAAGCAAATACATTCTACAAACATTAAGCGCTCACAACTGAATAAATTATTATATTTTGTGGCATGTCGTCAAGTTTTGACGTTGTGAGCTCAGCGCCGTGGCTTCCGAGCCTCCGGCCATTTGAGGTCCTCAAACACGACACCGGACACACCAGCCATCCAAGAACAATGTTTACTCTTCAAACCCAACGTTAACTGACTGCTTGGATGCCGCACCTCGCACTCCTGTGCCAGTGCTGCAGCATGTTCAAACATGATTATGATGATGATAGCCGGTGCAGCCTCGCTGCCGAGTTCCTCACAATGTGTATCTCATTTATTTGCGTGTCCAGGCCACACTTAATTTTGTCGTGTCTTCATGTGTTTTATCACATAGGTGTGTGCGGGTTGTCAGACTCCTTTGTTTATTTCCGTTTGTTACGAACATTGTCAGTCTCATAATCTGTTATCCTGTCGCTACTTTGATCTATGGAAGTGTGGTAACGTTAATTACATATAACTGTCTCCTGTGCTGTCGAGTCATCCGACTATGTATTTCTACATTCGTTATCCTTTTGTTGCGAAGAAGCGTAGTCGGTGCAAATGAAGGTGTAAACATCTGTTATAAACCATGTTATAATCTACGTACGTGCATTTGGGCTTAACCTAAATGCACGTACAACAATGGAAATATGGCTATAAAATTCTTGTGATGGGAAATCTAAATTTCATAGTCAGGTTCGTACAAGAGTAAATATTAAGAACATGTGCGAGTGTGTATTCATTTGCACACTTCAGGGTGAACATCGGCAACGTACCCGTTGCTTTAGCGATACGTGGTGTACATTCTTACCGATGGTTGTCTGCCTACGAAAACTTTCGACAAAGTCTTTTCTTTTTCTGCCTCAGTGGGATTCACCGAGTCCCGAATAACGCGGTCCAGCAAGGTATGCGATCAGGTGCTGTTAACGGTAGGGTAATCGTAACGGATTACGTTCGATGGCGAGGAGTGACGGGCTGGCAATATGAATAGATCAGGAATGTAACCGATGCGCCGTTGCTTTCAATACTGGATAATATTTGATATGCTTGGAAAACATGCAAAATATATATGCGTAATTAAGAGTGTGTCGCTTAATGATAATAAAAAAATACGTTATGTAGTGATGATGGTTGACTAGCGACACTGCCTTGATTCAATAGACCCAGTTGACGAAGCGTGGAAATGGCTGAGCAAGGCACAATGTAAAATGATTTACAGCAAGATAGTTATATGTCATGTACAATCATATCCACGCTGCTCTTTGGCAGCTCTGCCTGGCCCTCCCATGACGCTGTCACAACAGTAACGAAATAAGTTTGATAAGTAACGAAATTTGGCCCATAATTTGTGACCTAATGTGGCCTCTGAAGAGCAAATGTTGCTTATGCGCGCGTGATTCTCCACGACGATAAGCGCATGCGGCGAACGCTGCGCGCTTTACGACGTGTCATAAAGGCGTGTCAAACAAAGTGTTTCAAAAGACGTGTCGAAACCGCATGCGTCATGCGGTTTTGACAGTTAGGTGTGGCTTTTGCTAAAAAAAATTCTTGTCCTTTTCTAAGCTGTTCACTGCTTTCGTAAGCCCCCAACAGCTCCGGTGGTCATCACTTTTTGCAATATCCAAGCCACATCTGAATTTTTGGCCACTGTAATGTCGACGCAGACGAAGAAATTCAGCGATGCCAGCGATATACCGCATCAATATCGAAAGCCCTCATTCACTGAGCGGCTTGCACGAGCCATGACATACAGCCCCTGAGCCTCGCCTCAGGATTCTCCCACGCCATAGGTAAAATCTGTAACGTGAACGGTTAAGTTGTTTCTTTTATATTGAGCCTGTTCCCCTAACTCGCGCAGTCGGTAAATTGAATGTAAAGTTTTGGGAAAAGCGTACGTGGGTTAGCTTGAACAAAGCAGCGGCTTCACCAAATAGTTCAAGATTAATTTCATCTACAGATTATCACCGAAGCTGGCCAACTGTATTTCGATGCAGGCGAAATGTTGAGGCCCGTGTACTCTGCGATGGCGGTGCACGTTAAGGTGCGTCCAGACGAACGACGGAAACCGGATTTTTCGCCGACGCGGACGGGTACCCCTCGGACTGTCCGGCTGCAGGTGCATCCACACGGCAGACGAAGCAATAGCAGACGACAGAGCCGAAGAACCGGTCTACTCTCCAGCGCAGCCCCCTCTCACTATTTACCAAAAGAATGGTTTGAGCGTTTATCCTCCACCGGCTAGCCCACAACATTCGCGCGGAGAGGAGTAGAAGAGTACTGGTTGCCGTCACTTTTTGTCGACACGCTAAAGCTGCAGCTCTCCCCCGCCAGAATACGGATGTGAAAAGGGGGCTGGCGTTATTCGTGTCCGCGGGTCGCGGGCGAGACGCGGACGAAGCGAATCGGTGATGTGTGGCCACGTGACGCGCCGTCCGGCCAGGCAAATCCGGTTTTTGTCCTTCGTCTGGATGCACCTTAAAAAACCCCAGGTGGTTTAAATTCTCGGTGCCTTCCATTACGTCGTCCCTCATATTTGTGTGACGGTTTCCGCACCTAAAACCCCACATATCAATCAATCAATCGAAGTTGGCTAAACGCATAAACACATTCCAACATGCCCTGACGTAACGCATGCGAGCACGAGCGCTCGAAATAGCTACGCAACGTTAGCGAACTTGTTTCAGTAGACAGTATGGAGTGAGAACATGAGGGGCGGAGCCAGAGGCACGCATTGCTGAAGGATGACGCCGGCGCTGAGAGAGACAACTTTGTATACTTACAACAAATTCCAGCGGTTTCTCAACAAGGTTCATTGTGCTTCCCGGCAAATCGCGAGAACAGCTATCACAGCTACAGGTGAGATAGCGCGCGTGTGGTCGCGGCTATATGGCTTTAAGATAAGGTAAACTCCACAGCACAGCAAAGTAAGCACAACAGCGACAGAAGGGATGGAACACAGAAGCGTTTCAGTTTTGAACACTTTGGATGAAACGCCATCTTTGACCTGTTATTTTATCTGCGACACGCTTTTACCTCACATGATCAGAGCTGGTTTTGGGGCGTTAAACTTCGCTAATCGATCACGCTTTTACTTCAGCACGTGTAGTTGCCGTCATGACGAAGACAAGCCAACTTGGTCGAAACGTTGGCGCCAGCACCATTCCCGGTTCCCCATCGTCTTTAACGACCTGTTTATCGTTTGTCATCTGTAGTGCCAGATGAGAAGAGCCATTTTGTCGTTTACGACTGGGTGTGCGGCCCACCAACGCCTACTTGTTCAAGACTGAAATGGCCGATAGCGCCGAGTACAATCACCGCCCTGTAAAGGAGACTACCGAACACCTCCAATGCTATATACTGTCCGTGTTTTCAAAAACGAAGACTTAAACTTCATGCAAACTTGAGACAGCTAACCGGAAATAACTTCACCATCGACAAGATCTTGTGACCATGGCACTGCGTATCGCAGCTGCAGAAAAAAGAAAAAATGAAAAGAAAGGAAAGAAAGCGCTTCAAGGGTTTCTGAACGCCACCGGTCTGACTAACCACCTTTGACATTTTACAGAAGATTTATAACGTCAGCGCCACTTACAAGATGATCTTTCTGATCTCTCACTTTTCGTCGCTTCCCCAGTCCAGGGTAACAAACCGGCCTCAGCGAAGCATAATATTCCTGTCCTCGCGTTGTCCTCCTTATGTCAATCTTAGTGCTTAGTCCAGTCGGTCAGAGGACACAGTACCAAGAATACAATCTTGAAAACCATAAATTTCAAAACGCCGTCAAGTCAAGTCAGCCTTTCATTGTGCGTGGAAGCTCGACTGCGTCAATTTTAATCACCTAACAGTGAGTGCTATGCTTGCAAGTGATCACTGCCTGTTAAAGAAATTTTTTGCGGTATAAGACATGATGCGCCTGGAGGCAGCCATAAAAATAGAAAAAAAAATGTCTGGCGAAAGCATTGAACGACGTCGTTGCACGACCATTAGCAGACAAGCTAATTCACTTGCTTCAAGATGGGGATCTATATGGTTGCCTTATCGCGTATGGCAATCAAAATAGACTTGTAAGTGACTTACTTTAACAAATTTGTTTATGGGCAGATTGACGTCCACGTCTGTCGCCGGCTGCTTCTCTCATTTAACGTGATCGTATTCCCGGGAAAGTTCTTAACGAGCTCAAGGATATTAAAAGAACAGAGAGGCGAACGCATTAATATTTAAGAAATTCCGACTGCCGTGTTTGTTGTATGCGTATGGTGGACGGTCATATTCTTATCGCTGAGTTGGGGCCACGAATCGATGTTGCTTAATCGTTTTCTTTCTTATACGCTCACTTCTTACAGATGAATAAAAGTTCCCCGTTCTCTTTCCTTTACTTGCGTCTTTGTATAGTGAGCACGACAGTTTTCACTCCTCTATTTCATCGTACGATCCTACGGGAAGATTTATTACGAAAAAGAAAAGTCAACACTTCTGTCCCCACCACACTTCTGGTGCTGGCTTAAACTGAAAGCTGCATATTGCTCTGTGTTCAGTTTCTCTTACCTTGTAACCATACCTGCGCCCCCAACTTCGTTCTAACGTGAGTTGTTATCCCTTTTCCAATCTCCGAATCAGGGATTTGTCCAGAAGACAAGGCCCGCACCGCAGTCAACATGCAGCCTTGTCCAAAGTACAGCTGCCCGAATGTCACATATGATCGTCACAGTTGTTCGCTCCATGCGAAGAAGTACAGTGAAATATGTTTCCCGAAATTATAATGAAAAATCACTATAAGAAAATGACGCTGTAAACAACGTATGCTACGTACCCTCTCAAAGCGGCCTCTCGGTAGATTATTACAGCTAGCTAGCGCGCTCGTGTGTGCGTTCATCACTCTTCTCTTTAGAAAAACAACAAGAACAAAAGATTTAAAAGAATGATCAGAGAGCGGTGATGTATAGACCCGCAATCTAGTTAGATGGCAAGATGAACGCACGATTGGAAGCGGCATGCGACACGCAACTGATCGGGACCGAGCACAGACGACTATATAGAGACTCGATGCAACAAACGGCTGTACTGGGCGGCCCCGACTGCGCCCGCGCAGTGGAGCGCATCGGAAACCGATCGGACAACGGTCGCGACGACGTGTACCATGCTTGCCCTTTCGGCAAGCGCCTATTGACTTTGCGATCTCTCGGCTTGGCCTAAATCTTGACTTACTTACCCGCCGCCCGCAGGGAAGAACGGGCCTGATGAGGTATCTCTCGAGGCCGTTCAATGTTGTACGCCCCGCCGCGCTGACTGCTGGCATGACCGCACTTGCTACTCGCGATAAGGTCTTCACTTTTGTTCACCGAGAACTGTACTTAGCGTGCAGGCTTTCTTATTTGTTCTGGCTTTCTTTCTCTGCCGTTTATTTCTCGGTACCGAGGCACGCGATCATCGAGCGGTGGGAGCTTCGTGCTAAGGCGGTCTTGAAGCAGATCGGATAGCCGGGGAGCGCGGGTTCATCGTCAAAAAGAGAAACGCTCAAACAAAACTCTTGTACGACGGTGACATGGTGCACCCGCTATTTGCTCGGGCTTGCGCCGATCAAGCGGTCCACGTGCTTATCTTATTCGGAGCTCACTTGCCCGTGTGGTTGAAATCCTCGCAATCACGCCATGCGTTTAATTTGGCACGTCTCGTGGGATCTTTCAGGAAGCCACGTGCCGAGTGCGGTGGCCTTGATCCGGTCAAAGCTTCTGTGACAATAGCTCCTGTATGGCTGCATTGGTAGCCATATTGTTTCGCTACGTTACGTGCTGGAAGAGTTTGTGCGTCGGGGTTGAACGCTAACTGTACCTCAAGAGCTCCGGTTCTGTGCTTATTTTTAATAGCGTACTATCGTGCTATGGTACAGGCCGGTTAAACATTGTTGGGCGACAAGAAGCTGCTATATGGCGTTTTTCTTTGGTTTTTATGTGTATGTACTTATATAGTTATGTGCACTGACACTGGACATATTTAACATAATTCATTGGGGGCTAATAACGGAGTATTGCCGCATCATCTGTGTAGCAGGGCTTCTGTTTTGTCCAATGGTATACGTTTCTCTTTTCTTGCCCACTGTCTATTATAACCATAACAATTTTTTATTTGCATTATTTAGGTGCGAGTGGATCTATGTTTTCTTCGTTCACGCCCAGGTTTGTTTACGAAGCTTTTCTTTTTTGTTTAACACGAATGCTTGGATACCAAGGCAACGTGATAACTGTGGGGACAGGTGGGTCAACGTGGGAGGTCGTGATGTACTTCTCGCGACCTATATATTATCCAGCTTTTGACTCTCTTTTGACTCTACAGCTTTTGACGACCTCACGGCACGGAAGTTAATTTATTTAACAAGAGGCGAAATATCAAAATTTGACGTGCACTAAATTTGTCCGAAGTCGCCAAAACAAACCGTGTTTTGAATATGCGAAACACCTTTCGAGAAGGAAACTGAGCAAATTTGGAGGCTTGCATTGTTTATGAACCGCATACAGTGCTTAGCAACGGAAGAGAAACAGCAGAGATTCGCTTAAATGAATTATGCATTGAAATGAAGCCTTTTAAAAATTTAGATTGCATAGGTTGTCGTCGTGTGCGCAGCTTTCAATGGCGAATTTTCGGAATGAATTTGACTCGAATGTGCGAGTTGTAGACTGAAAAAAAAAATAATTTACGCGTGAACGTATAGGTTATAACGAGCGGGCAATGGTGTTAGACTATGTGAACGATATTTCGCTGCCTTAAGTCACTGTGCTAACGAAAAATTATTGCCCACGAAACACGGTGTAGAGAAAGGTGTAAAGATTGTCTCCATATACTCGGAGTTCTTAGTATCTTTCTTATGCATGTCCAAACCAAATGCCTCAATATATGCGCCCCAGCTCCTCCTATGTTACGTTCAGGTTCTAATTAAGACCTCTACTTTTCCTCCTTACATATTTTCTTTCTCACACCATATATGCCACCGGCTGCTTCGGTGACTCGTGCTAATGTACCGTTATAAAGTTCCAACGACATGCGACAACTCATATAACGCAGCAATACAATCAGTTATTTTTTGTGCAGCGCCATTCATAGTACGGGCTTAGTCGAACCTCTAAGTATATTTGGGAGATCTCGACTTTCAAGAATGCAAAGAGACAGGTAAAGAATTCTAGAGAGTAAATGACAAATCCAACGAACTGTCTGAACACAGAACATCCACAAGAAGGCTCACACATTCCAACTATGCACCGTAACATTGACCAATAAATTTTTCTACGTGAATGTCGCTTCGCGTTTTAATAGCATTCCAAAAAGCACGTGGATGTCACGAACAAATTCTTTGTGGAAGGCCACTTGAATAAGCTGGGTTAATTAAAGGAGCGAGTCTGCTGCCGTCGACAAGGTTAATAATTTCATTACGTGTGTGTGCGTGCCTACCTCTGTAATCAGATACAATATACGGTTGCCGGAGCTGGCCCGAGAACTTTGGAAGTGAAGGCCCTGCCAGTTATTAGTCTTTGTACTTGAACTATCAGAAGAAACGTTGTTTTGAGTGCCGCTCCACGGGAAGAAGAACTAATAAACCTGTGTCAGCAAGTGCAAACGAATTCGTGCGTATTTTCTTTTTTCTTTGGGGCCTTTCGATAAAACTTTAGGCCTTTGCGATAAAGCAAGCCCGTTTAATGAAAGGTGGACGCAGTGTATGCGCTTTTTGTTCTGTTCTTCATGATGTTACCATAAAGCAATTTTGAACCATGATTAGATTCTTTTTTTGCTGTACGTCTTTTTTGTTTGTCTTTCGAAGGAACTTGTGGAATAACTGCCCGGTGCTAAAACAAAGAAAGTGTCTTTACGTGCACTGAGTCTATAACAAAAGTATTTTAAGCGTAAAAATTAATCTAGTCAGCAACGCTCGGCATCGGTGCCATTTTGAGAAGGTATAGTATTTTTTCCCTCCAGCCTTCGTCCTGTGCTTTGACAAGGCTTAAACGAATTTTTAGAGTATAGATTATAGTTAGACAGTGTCCCGCCCGGTCTATTATTCACTTCGGTCGAGCCAGGCCATGGCGGTCTAGTGGTTATAGGACGAAGCTGCTAATCTGAAGGTAGCGGGATCGAATCCTGGCCGCGGAGGCTGCATTTCGATGGAGGCGAAGTGTTGAGGCCCGAGTATTATGTCAGTGCACGTTAAGGAACTCCAGGTAGTCGAAATTTCCGCAGCCCTTCTGTACGGTGTCTCTCATAATCATATCGTGGTTTTTGGGACGTTAAACCTCCTGAATCATCATCCTCAATTCAGTCGACAGTTTATCGAAGCTCAAATGAGACTATAATCTTCGTACACTACAGCTCGCGTTCCATATGGTGTTTACGAACATGGTCAGTTATGACATAAAAAGAAAGTGCTTTTTGTTTCTTCCCTGCTGCGCATGACATGTAGAAGCTGGCGAACTCGCCAATCGTTTCCGTTCCTCTGATTTCATTTCTCGCATGGCACGATGCGATGCAAACGGAAAGACCATCAATCGTAAGATGGTACTAGCAAGCTGCACCATTCACAGGGAAGAATAGTAATGTGGAGCATTGGGTGTCGCGGCAGTTTCCAGCAATTCCTTATGATACTCCGCATGCCATACGTGCCGACGTACGTAAGCCTGGACTAAGAAAAGAGCAACGGCAGTGGTGGAAAACCAGAATAAAGGAGGCGTTCACATAGCACAAAATCTGTATCGACGAGCGTATCGATCGAAGCATGCTCGTAGTCCCATTCTACCTACCCCTGTAGGTACGCTGTCTCAATACCCTGTCTTCTAAGCGATTACGTAGCGAAGCTACCGACTTTCGCCAAGTATTCATACTGCAGCAAATATACGCAATATAGAGCACATATCTCCTGTCTCTTATTTTTTCGTTTTTCTTTTCAAAAGTGACGCTCTGCATCTCTCCTTTCCAACGCCTGTGATTTGATGGACCTGCGTGTTCTCGTTGTCTGACTATCACAGCGCTTTGTAGTACATAGTCTCCAGAATCTGCCCGTTGACGTCGCTGCGCCCGTCCGGCCAACAGTTCCACATCGGAGTCTCGTATGAAGCATACTTCGCGTCTCCTGGCTCATAGCGTAGCGAGAAAACCAACATGGACAAAGGATCAACAAACAGGCGAACACGAGAGCTTGTGTTCGACTGTTTCTTGATCCTTTGTCCGTGTCGGTTTTCGCGCTACGCTATAAACCAGTATCATGAACCAACAAGCCCACATTGGTACCCTTGTTGATTTCATGTCTCCACCTGTTTTCTTCTTGCCTTACAGACACGTAATAGCTATCGTTCACTACGTCTCGGCTACCAGCACTTAGATATACTACCAAATACATGACAACTGCCCAGCAGTGATGAAAGGCAGTTGAACAAGAAATGGCAGCCGTGGCCTTCACGAAGCTAAGACAGAATGCCCAAACGTTGGCTCTAGCAACATTTCTTCTTGAATCAATTTTTCTACACTATAGAAACCTCCATCATCCCCTGAGAAATGAGTAGTCTCCGGTCGGATGCGCTGACTGCGCTATCACTGGCCTTTGATGCTTTGCAATTTAGAGGGGAATTTTGTGCCACGTAGTTTTACTTGGTGCTGACGTGTACGCACGTGCAGGTTACAATACGTGATAATCCATTGAGCAATGATTGCAGCGTTTGCATTGCAAAGGAATAAACGTTTGTTGAGAAGGTGATGAGGCATCCTTCGAAAACTCGTTGTTGCTGCAAACGCGAACGTGCTTTGTCACACGGTCTAGCTCAATTTTACCTGCTTTGCCGTTTCCTCACTCGCGAATTTCCGGAAAGCGAGGCCTTAGAAACGTTATGCTAGAGGCGGAAAAAAGCTACAAGAGGAGCCATGAAATCAATTAGTGATGCATATGAGCTGGGGTCTTTTGGCGCGGAGTAATCACAGCAACACTGTTGTTATAGACTCGTAATGGCTGCGCCTTTAGTCCATGGAACTATTAGGGCAAAGCACTTCGTGCCTCACGACGTTCTTTTTTTCAACGCCCATTCCTGCCTACGCACGTCCACAGGCACGCGGAGGCCACATAACAGTTGGCTTTCCCACAAGCCCCTGTTGTCAAGCCAGACAAGCCGCGACGTCCCTTCGACGCCACAATCTCTTGTTCTGCGCACGCGCTGGAAAGATCCGAGCAGTCAACAAAGGGACATACAATGGCGGCTCCAATTTCCGGGACACGAGCTGCGAATAACACCTGGCAAGCACGCGGGACAAAAGCGCTGCAGGCGTCGTTCATTGGAGCGAATAAGTTAGGGAAGCGTACAAGGCCCACACACAGGGCAAGCTGACAGGAACGTGAGGAAGAAAGAGGCAGAGGAGGAGGAAGGTGGGGGCACGTGGTGTTGGAGAGAGGCAGCAGTGCAACCCGATGACATCGGCGCGAGCGACCGTTGGGGAGAGAGGGAAGTGCGTGGGGGAGCGTAGGCTCGACTTTGCAGGGCTTACACTCGACCCGGGGCCTTTGTGATTCCCTTGAAATGCTGGAACGGCGCTCGTTTGCACAACCCGGCCGCCGGCTGCGCACCGCGCCGCGGCGGCTCTGACAAGATCTTCACTGCTGAACTCGACCGACTAAAGAAACGCGCGCTGAGCGCCTCTTGGCAGTTGGCGTTGGCAGCGCCGTCATGCGGGATCCAGCATATGTTCTCGGGTTTCATCGGAAGCACGCGAAAAACAGCAAAATAAACCCAAAGGACGCCGAAATGAGATAGTGTGAAAGAATGAGAAACAGTGGTGAGAGAAAGGGTTGAGAGACTGGCTCGGTGTTGACAGGCTGGCAAAAGCTGCCGTAACAATGCCGCACTCTATGGGGGTCGTTGCAAGGAAACGCTGTTGCTGAATGTAGTTTTTTTCTTTTTTTTTCTGCGACACCTGAGCTTGCCTCAATCAGCTCGAGGTCGGGTGACAACAAAAAGCATAGGAGCTTACGGCTTGCCGAACGCGATAGAAAGCGGTAAGGTCTTTCATGAACGATGTAGAAAAGAAAAAAAGTGCGAAGTTGACGCCCGTCTCCACCGAAAAAGCAGTGCCACTGGGATAATGATACATACCTCGGGGGGAAAAAAATGAAGAAAGAAAAGAGCTGCCGCCTGAAAGGTCGCGGCGCTTCTCTTCTTTCGAGTAAACAGCCGGATGCAATTTCACGAAGCGCTTTAATTATCTCCCGCCTTTACGCGCCTTTCAATCTTCGTTTCAGAGGGGGTGCTCGCTATTACGCGTCGCTGTATACTTGGTGCTTTTTTTTTCCTCTCCAATATCGTGCTCTTTTCTATACTCCATATTTACAACAACCACTTTTCGATCGTTGTGTCTTGCGTGCTTTAGCTAAGCGTTCCAATTATTAGCCTGCAAATTGTGTTCTCGTTTTCCTGACGGTATTTTTTTTTTCCTGTCATGCAAATTAGTTCTTGCTCTCGTATGCACTTCGTCTCGAAATAAGTGCGCTGATGAAAGGGGAAAAGCTGCCGAACTGAAGAGCCTGAAATAACGAACTGGAAGCAGAAAAAAAAATACCAATAGAATCCTATTATGATAAGGGCGTTAAAAGTACTTAAATATTTTCCCGTTGCCTCACATTGCGAACAAGTCATGTCTTCGTGATTAGGATAGTTGTTATCATGAGTGGCACTGATTACGTGCTAAATCTGTGCGCATTTAAATAATTTTAATGACTCGAACAATGACGGACATAATGCACTGCTTAAGCTTTCAGGTCACACGACTCCGTAAAAGACGTCGAAATACCCTTACATACGGCAATGTTCTCCTCCTTAGTAAAGTTTGCCTAGACGAAATGACACTGTCATCAAGGCAAAGTATTGATGACTCTTTAGCATAATCAGCGTTGAGGCTGCCATGATGTACTGTGCTTTAGTAACTTTCGACTGCTGTCACAAATGGTCGTTGTGGCAGTTAAAAAAAAGATAACTCGGGTTCCACGCCAGCGAGAACTTATTATCGGTAATGTTAGCGCAGGCTGATAAAGTCATCTTGAAACCTGCGCTATATGAATGGTATTGTTACTTTTCTGCTGGTTCTTCATTTTTTCAATGGTGTGCACATCGATGTTTTGTCGATATTGAAGTCCTATATTGATATGCAAATCCTCAAGTTATTCCAAAACCGCTATCGGCAAGCGATACCAGAAATTTTCAACCGACGGATGATGCGAACGAAGAAACTTTCGGTGTTTTACAATGCGCTTGCTTCCTTGAAATTTTATGCACTGTAACATTTTATAACGACGTTATTTCCGCATGCTCTGTCTAATAATAGCTGCACTAGGAATGTTTGCTTTTTCTCTTAAAGCGGAGTGTGCGTCGAAAGAATTGATTTCTAATTTGCGTTACCAAAGTCCGCAGACGGAAGGAACACGGTAAATTACGCATCTAAATACATCACTCCTTCCGGGAAGGGACCGCTTACCAACCCCGGTACGATGATAAATGAGCTGAGAGCTCATGTTGTTCGGAGATATGCCAGTAGCAACGGACAGCTCTGATCGCAAAGCACGCTCTACTGAAGATCAATTTAGAAGAACCTTGAGAAACTGAAACTGTAAGTTGGGCTCAGCGCTAAAGGATGCAAGGCGATCTGAACAATACTTACCACTGCTTGTGTATTTTGTAACCGCAGTGTTCGGAAACCTTTTGCTCCTTTGATGGGACGGACATTTCCTTAGTCGGTTTACAATGATGTTTAATTTAGGTGGCTGTCGCATTGCTCGCGTAAAAAATATATATATTTCCGCAAAATTCCAAGCAAAGTAATCGTCTTGGGCGTTTTAACTTTGTTCGATTATAGGGCATACGGCTGCAAGTATCGACATTTATATGTTGAGCACTGCGGGAGCCTAATGTCTTTACGCTCGAACGTGTGCAAGTAAGTCATTTGTAAGAAAAGTTTGTAGCTGTATTACACTGCCTTAAAACACTTCTGAAATTTTATTTGCTTTGCTAGAGCCCTTATGCTTCTTTCAAAGCAAGCAATCTTTTGCGTGCTACACGAGCGCGTATAATTGCTCTTGTACGACATTTGAATTACATTATGGATAGTTGGTGCTTCTCTATTCCATTTCGTTCCCTTACTTCAGTCTATGATGACTTAAATTATGGTACAGCGTGTGTTAGGTTGCCAAGTAGTAGCAATATAATTAATTTAATTACATGTGTTGCTAGCGTCCGATTTAGCTTTAAGGCACGAAAGCTCTTTTCGAAAACGACCACTGGCGTCCGCTCTAATCTACCCTCGCAATAGACTTACGTCTATTCAAAACATTCTTCTATGTCATTGACAGAAGTCATCCTTGAGGAGGGCGATGACGGTAGCGACTAAATAAAGAGTTCTTTAGCGTAGTTTCTTTTCCTTTTTGATTTTGGGGTGGGGGATTTTATTTACAAATGTATTTGCGGCCGTCTAATTGATATGAACGGTTGTATTCATATGTTTAATCAGTTCATAAGTTATGATTTGTTCCACGTTTCCCATAACGTTTGCATTTGCCAGCATTTTCAGTGCGTGCCATTTTGTTCCGAATTTATATCAGCAGGAGTAGCCGTGGCTGTGCATGGAACCAGTAAACGTCTCCAGTTTCCCTCAAATGACCTCATTCACTCTTTCTTGTCAGTATCTGTTTCCATCGAATCTAGCGCCAAATGTTTGTTCCATGTGTACTGAATTTACAAAATTGAACCAGTCATGGCAGCAACAGTTCTAATTGAGAAATGTTGAGACCATCTGCGTGTTGCTCAGCAACGTGGTGCAAGAGAACTCGATCCAGTCCTGCCAAGACGGTAAAGAAATTCATTTGTCTTCTAGTGAAAAATCGTCTTGCAGTCAAATATCGCTGCAAATGAGTTATGGTCTGGCGTCTTCTCCTGCTGACTGTACAGAAATGTGTGGCGCCAGTAATGATGAATGGAATGTCTGTCTGTCTCTGGACATATCTGTTTGCATTTAACATATCCTACATTAACAAGGCATGGGGTTCCGTGATTACGTTACGTGACGTATACCTTAAGGGTAATTGCATTGATTACAAGAAATAATTAGGCTATACACGATGGATTATATGCGTATAAATAGTTGTTGCAATAGTAGGCGTTCACCCGTGGCATTTCCAAGGCATTTTTGTTACATTTTGTCCAGATAAAGAACGCAGGGGGAATTTAAAAATTCCGATAGAATGTTATGCAGCTCCAGCGTTCATGTGAGCATCTATGCAATGGTGTGCTTACGCGATAAGGATAAATAAATGATATAAGGTGTGCGTATTAGTTGTTGCTATCTCAACAATATGCACACTGCAAGCATTTTCTCTCTTTTGTTGTCGCGATGTTTCCATCCACGTAGGTTACCGCGACACCCCCCACTCCTCTTCTGCTTCGCACCTCACTTGATATTATCTGTGTAATCTACAAGATTTCGTATTACCATTTGTGCGCGAGAGTGAACTGGTTTTATCTCAGCCAATGTGATCAACAGGGGCAGCCGAGTTTTATGCCTCGCGGACCGGAATGGGCCCGCCGTGGAGGTCTGATTCGCTGCTGACCGAAGGATGCGAGTTTTACCCCGGCCACGGAGATCGCGTTTTCGATCAAGCCCAGAATTCTAGAGGCCCGTGTGCTGTGCGTGATTAGCGTACTTTTCAAAATTCTGTTGATCAAAATTTCCAGAGCTATCCACTACGGCGTGCCTCACAATTATATCCTACTTTTGACACGTAAATGCTTGGCAATTATCATCACTGACCGGAATTATGGCTTAGGTACCACTTTCCGATTGTGAGAGTGCCGACCGCCACCGCTTCTTTAGGGCTATTGCGAGCCCTGCTATGTTGAAGTGAACCCCCGGAAAACTCAACTGCATTAAACGCTTTGGGTGGCTGACATACGCCATAACGGAAATCCGGCTACTTGGTCATGGTTCAAAAGAGTGGACTGTTGGGCAAGTTGGTGTTCAGACTTCACGTTCATCGTAGTTTAGCGCAAAGGAAACACACACGGTAGAGAAGGTCATGGTTCATCTTGAATTTACTTGTACAGCGGAAGAACATGTGAGACGGACGACAAAGACGCACACACGAACATCGCTGAATCTCAACAGAAGGCCTATAGCGTACAATACAAACGCGTGTTTCTTCTTTCAACAGCGGAGCTGTTTAAGCCAGTGAAAGGCGCCGGATCATATCGTTCGCAACTATATCATCACGAAATCACAATGAAATAAGAGTGCGTGCACTTCTTCTATGAAATGCCCAATGCACGGCATTTGCGTGGGCACTTCCTTTTAGGGGCGAAGCTCCTTGTGGCGTCACCCGTTCGTCCCCATTATCGTTTGTTTGTAACCACCGGCGTGTGCCTGCCGGGAGGCACGCACGCGCCGGCGCTCGCCGAGGGCGAGCGCGTGCCTCTCTCTCTCTCTCTCTCTCTCTCTCACTCTTCCATCTGCTGTCTTGTGAGAGAGAGACGGAGAGAGAGAGAGAGAGAGCGAAAGGCGCGCGTTGATGGAAACGCTCTTTCTTAAATGAAGGCTGTACCAGCTCGCAAAGAAGGAGAACGCGCCCTCACCCGCGAGAGACAACGTTGGTGCAGGCAGCGTCTCCTAGCGAGTTTCTTGATTGAGAAATACCGACTGCTTGCGTTGGAGAAGCGTTCACCGGCCACCCATATATACATATAATAGGCACTGGAACTTGACTTGCAATGAAGGGCCGGTGGGAGATTTCACTTGTGCGTTGTTGAACCATAAGGATTCGTAGCGTGCGCGTTAACTAAATTAATCCGGAACTCGGCACGATTTACGATGAACATCCCGAGCTTCGCCCACTCACCATCATTCACTCCGCGGATATGCTGTAATTTTTTTCTTTTGCGCTCATGCCCTCAGGCCAATGCTACGTAAAGGCGGAGGAGTCTCATCAGGCGTTGCAGCAAAAAAAAAAGTATTACCACAGACCAGCCTAGCTTCGTCACGGTACCGATGCTTGCCCCGCGAAGCCTTGCCATGGCTGCGAAGACGAAAGTGACGTCACCATGCCGATCTTCGTTAGAAGAGCTCCGCGTCGCCGGCGTTGCGACAGAGTGCCCGCCTTTCAGGCCTATAACCTCGCCGTGAAGATGGGGCGAACGAAGGAGTGCGTCATTCCCAAAGAAGAAGCGCGCCGCGAAAGCCGCCACGCCGCTACTCGAGAGCGTTTGAGACCACTTCAGACCGACCCTGAGTATCGCGCCTGTTAAGCAGCGGCGAAACATTGGCGACGTGTAGATCCGGAGTTATGAGACCATGAAACGAGCAAAGCCGTTTGCATATGCAGAAGCGTCGCCAGAAGAAACCTGGCCTGCGAGTCGCACAGCCGGACGACTACGAAAGGGATGACTCGCAATGAGAAAAAAAATTACAGCATATCCACGGAGTGAATGATGATGAGTGGGCGAAGCTCGGGATGTGCATCGTAGATCGTGCCGAGTTCCGGATTAATTTAGTTAACGCGCATGCTACGAATCCTCACGGTTCAACTATGCACAATGCACAAGTGAAATCTCCCACCGGCACTTCATTGCAAGTCAAGATCCCGTGCATATATATATATATATATATATATATATATATATATATATATATATATATATATATATATATATATATATATATATATATATATATATATATATATATGTGTGTGTGTGTGTGTGTGTGTGTGTGTGTGTATGGGTTTTGCCGGTGAACGCTTCTCCAACGCGAGCAGTCGGTATTTCTCAATCAAGAAACTCGCTAGGAGACGCTGCCTGCGCCAACGTTGTCTCTCGCGTTTGACGGGGCAGGCAGGCACAGAACTTTATTTTGGTCCGGAGAAACTGCAGTTGGACGTCCCCTTCTAGGGGGATCCTGTAGAAGTTGCGGGCCGCTCCCACGCAGGGACAGGAAGACCGTGGCCCTCCGCCCTCTCGCAGGCTCTCTGGACAGCCCGAAGTTGAACCGAAATGTCGCCGCTTCTCAGGGCTTCCTCCCAGTCCTCTTCTTTGCTGAACTCTGTGTCACGTAACGCAGGACATTGCCAGAGCATGTGAGCTAGTGAGCAGTAAGCCTCTCCACAGATCGGACAATGCGGTTCAACGTTGGGCGAGAAGTTACCAAACCTGCCTCGCGAAGGGAAAGACCCCGTTTGGAGCATCCTGAAGGCCGAAGACTGCGGACGAGTGAGTTTAGGGTGAGGAAGTGGAAAGACCCTCCGAGAGAGATGATAATGAGTCACGATCTCGTGAAAAGTGAGGAGCGGGTCCCTGTACCTGCCGGCATCCCCGCCCGCGAATTCGCCGGGACCGCCGCGGTGAGTGAAACCTCGCGCACGGTCATGGGCAAACTCATTGGAGTTGGGGACATCGGGGTGTACGTTGGCCCCCATGTGGGCCGGGAACCATGTTATGGTGTGAAACCCGGCAGCCCCCTCGCTGCCGGGGCAGTGTCGAGTTTGCCGGGGAGCACGTGGCTCCCGGCGCTCGCGGCGAGGGCGAGCGCCGGGAGCCACGCGCTCGCCCTCGGCGCGTGCGTGCCCTCCGGCAGGCACGCGCCGGTGGATACCAACTACGATGACTACTACTACTACTACTATGGACGCACGACCCACGCCTTAAGGAGCTTCGCCCCTAAAGAAATCGCAGCATATCCACGGGGTGAATGATGATGAGTGGGCGAAGCTCCGGAGGGAATCATCGGTAAACCGTGAATCTTTCGCGTAAATCGCCCAGTCGATCATCATGTAAAGGCGTGAGAAACACTGTATTCGTACGCTGGGATCTCGCGTTTAAGGGGGATATGCAGGTTGTGCTAGAGCCAGGCCTGCGCGGAACTGCAGGACAGTGACAGCGTAAGCAGGAGGAGCTACTTTCTTAGAGGCCATTTTAAACGCTTGAGGAAACTAGTGCAAGTAGAAGGAAGGAAGGAAATAGTAGAGAAGGAAAGGCAGGGAGGTTAACCAGTGTATGACAACCGGTATGCTACCCTGCACGAGGGGAAGGGGACAGGGGAGATTGAAAGGTGAAAGGAAAGAGGAAGAGAGGGAGAAAGTGGGCGAACATATAGCACATTCTCACAGTCAGTGGCAGCTGCATGGCACACGACATCACACATCGCTGTTACAGTCGCTTGTGCAAGTCTGTCGTCTTTAAGAACTGCAGCAGCGCCTTTGTCACCTTCAATTGTGATGTCTTGTGCGGTCGACATTCCAAAATGGCATCAACCGACATCCGTCGCAGGTCAAGGTGAGCGAGAGCGGACGCCAGTGATTGCCTCTGTAAGTCATAGCGAGGACAATCGCATATGATGTGTTGTAGCGTCTCTTCACGAAGACAGGTGTCACAAAGAGGGCTGTCGGCCATTCCGATCATAAAGGAATAAGAGTTAGTAAAAGCTACTCCTAACCACAAACGATAAAGCAGGGTGGCTTCTGCTCGGCTGAGTTTTGGTGGCAATCGAAAATGCCGCAAAGACAGCAGGTGGTGTTGTCGACTGTTCCGAGTTTGGCTCCTTGAGGCACTCCACAGCGAGAGTGTAATCTCCTGTGCAATCGCTCGGAGTTGCCTGGCAGCGTCGGACCTTGAGAGAGGTATGGTCTCAATTTTGGTGCCATCAAGTGCAGACTTGGCGGCCTTGTCAGCATATTCGTTTCCAACGACGCCGCAGTGACTGGGGAGCCACTGAAACGTCACGTGGTGTCCCTTCTCATGTGATTTATGGAGAAGAGATCTGATCTCCAACACCAGTTGCTCGTATGGTCCGCGCCGCAGGGCTGCCAGCAAGGACTGTAAGGCCGCCTTTGAATCGCTAAAGATTGACCATTGCCGGGGTGCTTCCTCATTTACTACACAAAGGGCAGCACGCAGAGCAGCAAGTTCCGCAGCTGTCGATGTCGTCGGGTGGTCTGTCTTAAAACTGATGGTGGAAGCTTTCACTGGGACAACCACCGCTCCGGAAGAAGACTGGAGGTTCGAGGACCCATCCGTATAAATATGCACTTTATCGGCGTACCTCTCGTGTAGAAGAAGCAGGGATAGTTGTTTCAGAGCACCTGATGACAGCTCAGCTTTCTTTCTGATTCCTGGCACACCAAGGTGTACTGTAGGTCGAATGAGACACCAAGGGGGAATCGACGGTTTGGCGGCGGCGGTGAAGCCTGCCGGAAGTTTGGCAGAATATCTGGAGACCATTTTGCAGAATGACGCGTTCCGCTTGTCTGACGGCAATGTTGCGAGGTGGTGACAGCAGGCACGGGCAAAATGCCTGATGTGGGTTCTCAAGACTTCCACCGCAACGTGCGTTTGTATTGGTTGGTCCCGAGCAATCGCTATAGTTGCCTCTGACAATGTACCCCGCGGCAAACCGAGACAAGTTCTCAGTGCCTGAGCTTGTGCGGCCTGAAGAGTGCGAAGATTTGTCTTACAAGTGTTGGAAAGTACGGGCAGGCTATATCTCAAGAAACCGAGGAAAAGTGCTCTGTATAATTCCACCATGGCGCCTACCGACATGCCCCAAGTTTTTCCAGCCAAGAATTTGAAGATCTGGGCAATTGCGGTGAGGCGTTTTTTCATGTGCGACACATGAGGGCTCCAGCAGAGATCTCTGTCAATGATGATCCCCAGAAACCGGTGGGTTCTGAGATAGGGAATAGTCCGCCCATTGATTGATATGACGTAAGGCGTCATTGCTTTGCGAGTGAATGCCACAAGTGCACATTTTTCTGGTGATATGTTGAGACCTTGTTTGCATAAGTAGCTCGATGTCAACGTTGCTGCTCTTTGAAGCCGCGCGCGTATTTGAGGACGCGTGACTGCCGAAGTCCAGACACAGATGTCGTCTGCGTATATTGAAATTTTGATAGTAGTTGGCAGATATTCAGCAAGCCCAATAAGCGCGAGGTTGAATAGCGTCGGACTGAGAACTCCACCTTGAGGAACGCCCTTGCAAGTAAGTGCAAGTAGAAGTGGTAGGTATCTCCTGCGCCATAACTTATCATTTTGCCAAGTAGGGAAGTACCCACTACGCCATAATTACCAGTGCCTCCGTAATGGGTTCAAAGCTACAAAGCACGCAGCTCTGTGTTCTTTCAAATGATGCCTCGACCTCGTATACAATCCATTTTCGCGTCGTGTAGCGGTGTATTACTATTTTTCAACGTAACATTACGTTTGTTAATGCGATTCCGCGGGAGACATTATACCTGTTTAGGTCTTTTAGCGATAATTTTGAACAGCTCAGTACAATAAAGAAAAAAAAAACAGGCGTAGCTCAGTGGTAGACCGCTCGACTGCCACGCCGAGAGCCTGGGTTCGAATCCAGGCAGAGGACACAACTTTCGGAATTTTTTTTTTCATAAAAGTAGACGTGGCTACGTACATCACCAACAACGAACACCATGGGATGTACAGACCCACGCCCTAAGGAGCTTCGCCCCTAATAAACACTGTACATAGTTTTCATCTTTTGTGCCTATAATCAAATTTCACTTTTCGTGGCTTCACACATTCGCGTTCGTATCGCAGGCAGTAAACGTTCGTTTGAGAGTAAGCGATGTCCGTGTGTTGTTCTTTGTCGTCCTTCTCGTACTTTAGCGCTGTGCAAGTCAATACAAGATGATGCGTGCCCGTCATGAATTTCATGGTCAGTTGATATGAGTTTCAAGGATGGACTCCCATTCACAGAAGCTGTAAGACGTGGTATTGCTTGAATAGGGCGTTTTAAGTGTGGCGGTTCACCCTACGGAAAGCGTGGTAATGCCGTACTGTCCTTGTCGTTAAGCAGGTAGTTTAGTCGGCAAGACGTGCGCATATTTCCTCGATGCGTACGGTAATGTTATGATATGATAACGATGGCTTATACAGGTTTTAGAGACTACGGTGTCTGCGATGACGGTACGTATTACTACTGTTACCTAACGAGTAACCCCCTCTCCAAAGAAGCCGCACTGTTCACTCTTCACGTTGGCATGATTTTTGCGCACATTGATAAAATGGTCATAAGCAGGAGTTAGCTACGAAACATACTGCCGGTTACATGGAAGCGTCTGCCGTTTCGGCTCATCAGCGGTAAAAGTACACAGGTACTGACAATGCAAGCAGCCCGTGCGTTAACAACGATTTCGTGGTTTCAGAGCTTAACTTTTTTCTTACGTGCATTTTCGTTAGTGCAATATCTTTCTCTACATTCCTCCTGCTATTTCACTTATTTCTATATGTCCTTTCTCATTACATTCAAAATAACCTGTCAACAGTGACTATAACCTTAAAGGGTCCTTGAAACAGTTTTTTTTTTACATATTGTCAGACAGTAGTATGCATCATTAGGAAATCATTCACACCATAAATTACGCGAGCCACCGCGTATCAAGGCAGCTTCGGGGAAAATGAAATTCTCATCCTTCTCAAAAGTGGTTTTTATTCTCAACTTCACCGGTCGGCTGGGTCCGCACTTGTGACGGCTGCGACGACCACGGCCGTCGCACCGCCGGTTCCCGAGATCGGCGCGCAGGTTTTATTACGAATACTTCAACCTGCACCGCCAAGTGCCGCGAGCATGTTGCAATAAAAAAAAAAAAAACTCATGACGTCATTGCATCTATAGCCAATCAAATTACTCGTGAGCATAACGCAAGCCCATGGAACGAACAATACTTTTGGTTGAGTCCCTTGTCCTCAGATATAAGCGCGTTGAAACCGCTGTATTAAATTACACACTTGACTCAGAGCACTCATATTGTCTGGCAATAATCAGGAGGGACTGCGCTAGTGCCTCAACGTGCTTGTGCAAAATCGCCAGAACCTTTTCAGGGTCACTTGAAAATTTGTCCGGGCATCTCTGGCGCGGAACGACCTGCGTGCGGGTAGTTTTCTCACGAAAACTAGTTAAGATTGACAACGTTCGCAGTTTGGCGCATTACATAAGTCCCAATAACTTTGCCGCCCGGTAATTCTCGGAAGAGGGCTATAAGAATACCGACGAACACAATAACCCGACCGCGCTCGACCGTCGACGGTCGAAACGCACACTTCGTTTCGTAACATCTCCAGCATTGCCACTTGCCTCCAGGAGGAGCGGCTCCGGAGCGGAGCTTCGTATCGAGTGATGCGATTCCTCTATTGTGTTTATGAAACGGAAATGGATAGCTCGGGCGTTATATAACCCGAGCAGAGGCATCCGATATCCGGGCAGAGCACACGCAGCGGAGGCGCGAGAAGTAATAGAGCGAAGGATCGGTTGACGATCATCAAGATGGCAGTCGCATTGCTGCCTCGGCTGCCATTGCAAGCGAATTCCTAGATCGTCGCCGGAGGTAATTGACGCTGGGAGTTGGGTGGGAGGAAAGGAATACTGAGGAGAAACAACGACGTGGGAGGTAAAAAAAAAGAAAGAAAGAAGGAACGGTTCTGATAAATGATGCTCGACTCTGGGGAAGCTATAGGGTTTCTGGTCGCACCGTGTCTGGAGGGAAAGAAAAAGAAATCGAGGGATCCCAGCGAATCGAGGGGAATCGAGCTCGCCTATGCCAGCCCGGGCGGACGCTTTAGATAGATAGTCTTCCGCGAGTCGGTCACAGCAGCATGTGCCGAGGCACGTGCACGTGCTGATAGAGGGACGAGGGTTTGACGAGTGCGTTTTTATTTTTTTCTTTGTTTCTGCAGTGGCAAGTTGTAGCAGGATCGGGTTAGGCCGGTGTCGCTTGGTAACCTCGTCGGCTTGCGACTGCTTTGTTTCGAAAGTCATGTTCCACTGGAGAGAGTTTTGTGATGTTTCGGGGGCATGTGTCTCTGGCGAAGCTCTTGCTTGCGCGTTGATGCGGCAGATGTACGGAAACGTTACGTGACGTTGTGCGATATAACAAGTCTATGGTTGCAGCATGGAAAGATTCAGTTGTAAGCCAGCGCTCGTCCTCTCTATTCTGTTTTTTTCTGTGTATGTTTTATTTCGCGCTCTATTCTCCAGTCGACCTTGAACCAACTCGCCCAAATCAAAATGCCGATAGGAAAGCTTGGTCGACTCCGATGAAACTTAAAGTAAAGAATGTGACAAATTAATGCTTGCAGCCTGCCACACGTGCACCTGATATACAACCTGCATGAGAATGAAGGGGAATTGAACGTTCGCCTGGCCCTACGCACCAAATGGTGCAAAGTCCCAGTAGGCATTGCACAGTGCAAGCAAAAGACACTAGTTATTTACTACGCATGCAAGAAAGAGGACACCGCAAGAGGAGTAAAATCTTCGGTTTCTACGGTGTGCGCACAAAATCCTCAACAATAATCCACTTTCTGTGATGTTATACGAATACGTATACCTGGGACAGTTAATAACAGGAACTCCTAACCATGAAAAAGAAATTCTCCGTAGAATAAGGTTCGGCTGGAGCGCATTCGGAAGGCATTATGAAATCATGACTGGAAACTTACCGCTCTCACTAAAACGAAAAGTATTCAATCACTGCATTCTCCCAGTACTAACGTACGGCGCAGAAACGTGGAGGATAACGAAAAAACTAGAGATAAAACTAAGGAGCACGCAACGTGCAATGGAAAGAAAAATGTTGGGGGTAACGCTAAGAGATAAAAAACGAGCGGAATGGATCAGAGAACAGACAGGAATAGCCGATATTATTATATCAATTAAAAGAAAGAAGTGGACCTGGGCAGGACATGTCATGAGGAGGAAAGATAACAGATGGACAGTAAGAGCAACGGAATGGATACCAAGAGAGGGAAAACGTAACAGAGGCAGGCAAAAGATTAGATGGAACGATGAAATTAAAAAGTTTGCAGGCATAAAGTGGAACCAACTCGCTCAGGATAGGGTGGATTGGAAATCGTTGGGAGAGGCCTTCGTCCTGCAGTGGACCTAAACAGGATGATGATGATGATGATGATGATGATGATGATGATGATGATGCCGATCAGCTTAATTCTTGGAAGAGTGCTATAAGAATACCGACGAACACAAAAACCCGACAGCGCTCGACCGTCGACGGTCGAAACGCACACTTCGTTTCGTAACATCTCCAGCATTGCCACTTGCCTCCAGGAGGAGCGGCTCCGAAGCGGAGCTTCGTATCGAGTGATGCGATTCTCTATTGTGTTTATGAAACGGAAATGGATAGCTCGGGCGTTATATAACCCGAGCAGAGGCATCCGATATCCGGACAGAGCGCACGCAGCGAAGGCGCGAGAAGTAATAGAGCGAAGGATCGGTTGACGATCATCAAGATGGCAGTCGCATTGCTGCCTCGGCTGCCATTGCCAACGAATTCCTAGATCGTCGCCGGAGGTAATTGACGCTGGGAGTTGGGTGGGAGGAAAGGGATACTGAGGAAAAACAACGACGGGGGCGGTAAAAAAAAGAAAGAAAGAAAGGAGGAACAGCTCTGATAAATGATGCTCGACTCTAGGGAAGCTATAGGGTTTCTGGTCGCACCGTGTCTGGAGGGAAAGAAAAAGAAATTGAGGGATCCCAGCGAATCGAGGGGAATCTAGCTCGCCTATGCCAGCCCGGACGCTTTAGTTAGATAGTCCTCCGCGAGTCGGTCACAGCAGCATGTGCCGAGGCACGTGCACGTGCTGATACAGGGACGTGGGTTTGACGAGTGCGCTTTTTGTTTTTTTCTTTGTTTCTACAGTGGCAAATCGTAGCAGGATCGGGTTAGGTCGGTGTCGTTTGGTAACCTCGTCAGCTTGCGACTGCTTTGTTTCGAAAGTCATATTCCACTGGAGAGGGTTTAGTGATGTTTCGGGGGCATGTGTCTCTGGCGAACATCTATTTTAGAAGCTCTTGCTTACGCGTTGATGCGGCATATGTATGGAAATGTTACGTGACGTTGTGCGATATAACAAGTCTATGGTTGCAGCATGGAAAGATTCAGTTGTAAGTCAGCGCTCGTCCTCTCTATTGTGTTTTTTCTGTGTCTGTGTTATTTCGCGCTCTATTCTCCAGTCGACCTTGAACCAACTCGCCCTAATCAAAATACCGATAGGAAAGTTTGGTCGACTCCGATGAAATTTAAAGTAAAGAATGTGACAAATTAATGCTTGCAGCCTACCACACGTGCAGCTGATATACAACCTGCATGAGAATGAAGGGGAATTGAACGTTCGCCTAGCCCTACGCACCAAATGGTGCAAAGTCCCAGTAGGCATTGCACAGTGCAAGCAAAAGACACTAGTTATTTACTACGCATGCAAGAAAGAGGACACCGCAAGAGGAGTAAAATCTTCGGTTTCTACGGTGTGCGCAGAAAATCCTCAACAAGAATTCACTTTCTGGGAGGTTATGCTGGTCAGCTTGAGTTCACAGGTTCGATCGCAGCCGCGACGGCCGCACTGGCGTGTATGTGGTCGAAAGGCCGTACTGCTCGTGACTTGCGCGTTGCCCAGATGGACAATACTAACTTAAATTTGCCGTGTACGGCAGGCTTCATAGTTGCACGACATTCCGGCGAATAGAGGTCCACCTTCGAGCTGTAAAATGGCTGAGTTGTTCTACAACGCTTCCCAAGAAAAGGATGATATTTACTGTGAGCTTAGGTTTTCGGTAAACACATTTTATACAGTTTTCTTAGGTTTCAGCCAGATAAGGGTTACCGACGAATCATTGGTGTTTTGTTTTGTTTTAATGGTGAATATACGGTATGTCATGACGTTCCTACCAGTTTGTAATTTAGTAATCATTTCTTGGGCGTCACGAGAAATGATCCCCTTGCCACAATAGAACTGTTTATGAGAAAATCCCGCTTAATAAATAAATAAAACCTGGCGTGTTTGTTTTTCTTAATTTGATTGATTCTTCACAATTCTCACGTAGGAAAGTTTTCGCTCTAGTTTCAAGTAAACTTTTCAAGACCTGTTAGATGCACGCACCGCAGCCATTAATTACAGACGTTTTCCGTCTTGAAGCGGGGTAAGGCACTAAAGTAAGTTCATCTGGAAGATCAAAGTACACTTCCCCCAACTAACGTATATTTATTATCCTGAGTATACCTGGGCACAGCCATTAAATGTGACAAATGACCACAGGAGACACATGTGTCGCGCAGTTGTACACGTTGTCGGGATGTCACTCGCAGATCTCTAGGATCACATGATCGCAGATGTCAGGGCGAACGTAGCCCGGAAACTTCCGAAGACAAACCTTCTTAACCAGGGAAAGTTTGCGGACCGGGAAACAAACATACGGGTTGAAGTGGGTGCATGTTAGTTCGTAAGTACAAAGGAAGCGAAGATGGTGGATTGTTAGGTATACAACTGGCCGGTGGTCGACGCATAGAGCAAGTAAATAGGATAGGGGAGGTCCTCATTGGAAGTTTTTTTTTTAATGCCGGAAGTACAGGCATCTTTGTGAGTTTGCTTGTGCAGTCATGTCGCCCGCAGCAGTTCCACGAGTGATTCGAACTCTCACTGCGACAAGCTCCTGACGCCGCCATTGCATGAGGGCGCGCACATATACACGTTGGCTCGCTTGCCCCTGCAAGTGCCGCTCTCAGAACCAAACCACGATTTTCGAAGCTGACATACCACACCGCACAGAACACGCATTTTTTTTTTGTTTCGAAAGCGATCTGCAGGCTATGAGCAATAACGCAGAAAAAAAAACTACTTCCTCATTTTTCCAAAAATCCCGAACAGCAAATACACCTCGGACACGAGTTCTGTGGAAACGTGCACATTTACAGCCGTTCCACTAATTCTCTGTGAACTAGCATGAGGTACAACCTGTATCCGATGCGGTGCAAAGTGCTTCTATAGAACTGATGAAATAGTCCAGCCTTGGCGTATTGTAGCGTAGGCATGAATTATGACAACATTAAGTTTCCTTTACATACAGGTGCTAACACGGAGCCCTGTTGTGCCCGCGCCGACAACAGGAAAGAGAAAAAGAACGCGAGGCTCTCATCGTACATCAGATATCATCGGCGGAAATTGCGAATCAATGGCGTTATTTTTGCTCATTTCCTTCTCGTGCACGTTTGGCGACGCCCCACTCGCTTAGATCCTGGCCGATCATTCTCCCTCCTCTGCAATTGCCGTAGTGGTCGATTCCGTGAAGAAAATACGGGCGCAGTATAGAAGGCGGCTCCCTTCTGCAGCCACGGTAGATCCGAGCACGTTGCATTACACCGCTGCACGTGAACGAGCGTTCAAGTACACTGCTTTCTTCTTTCTTTTTTTTCTTGGGCGGAGATGCTCTTTCGGCCGGATTCCCCGCTCTTTACGTTGCGTTCTATCGCTTCTCCGCCTGGATTCTGTACCACAGAACTCTCATAAATCATACAACCCTTAAGCCTAGACTTCCTCATTCCCTCGCCCCGATTCCTGCCCCGTCAGTTAGTGCTCCGCCTCGTGTTCCTGGTCGTTTCGGTTCCTTCCCCTTCGTCGTCGTCATTACGGTGCCCTGCTCCCAGTGCCGCGATAACCAAACGTGTTTACGCTATATGAACTTGCCTTTTTTTTCTCTCTCTTGCAAGACGCGAACGGTCGTATACGACTTGCGTGTTTCTTTTTTTCTTCTTTACCATTGGTCTGGAATCCTTTTGTGATATGGCTGTCTAGCGGACGTGATCTGTAAGAGCGCTTCGTATCGGAGTTATGGCAATTCAGCACAACATTGCTTCGTTCCTCTTCTATGTTTGTTTTGTTCGAAGAGGAGCGGTTCGAAGATTGAAAAGATTCCTCCATACGGAAATCCAGCGCAGAAATGGAGAGTCGCGCTGAGCGCGCGCGCGCGTCTGATTGTGCGGCGATTTATGATCTGTCGCGGTGCTCTTTGATCCGTGCAGTGTTTCCTCTCTGGCGTTTCACGAAGCGCAAGAGATTGCGAACATGTGCTTCCCCTCTCGGGCCACGACATCGCAAAGCAAATGCTTTATGAACATCCTCTTCCCAACGTCCCTTCCGGAGTATACATTTCTGCTCTATGCGAGGCACTATTTGATTTGCGGCAAAAGGCATGCTCCGACTCGATGTTCCTTCAACCTCCAACACACACGCACACAAGGGCTGTCGGAAAACGCTTCTCTTTTTCGGCTGTTTATCTCTGTAGGACTCTAATATCCTAGCACTTACAAAGAGATGACCTCCGTATCAGGCCAGTGCTCCAGAGATGACGCGAAATTGAGCATCAGGAAGCGTATTGAATTTTGCTCGGGCAGCCCGGGCATAAACATGCATGATTGATTTGTGAGGTTTAACGTCCCCAAACCAGCTGTGATTATTATAAGAGACGCCGTAGTGGAGGTCTCCAAAAAGTTCGACCACCTGGGTTCTTTAACCTGCGCTGACATCGCACAGCACACGGGCCTCGACATTTCGCCTCCATCGAAATGCAGCCGCCGCGGCCGGGATTCGATGCCACGACCTTCACATAAACATGCATGCTTTTCGTGGGAATAAAGCGCAGTGTCTGTTTTAGAATTCTATTCGAAGTTGTGACATATTCAAAGTTACATGACGCAAAATTGGGAATTTTACACAGGCGCAGTAGAACTGCCATGAAATCTTTTTCATTGTTAGCCAGTGATGTTTACACACGAAATTGTTGCCTTTCGTAGGGTACAGAGCTGCGCTTAGCACATCCATTAGCTTGTCACGAGAAATGTCGGGTTGACGTTGTAGATATTCATGCATCACTCTTTCATTAATTCCGTCGCTGCTTTCTTTATCTCGAGACAACCAAAAGCACTACACGCTGATACAAGGTCACTCTGGAGTGTGCAGCAGGCTGTGAATGTGTTTTATATCTACGTCTCACCGAGAGTGCCCGACTTTCTAGTCGAAGCAGATTTAATGGATTACCTGCCAGGATCCTTCGCCCACAAATGTATTGCAAAGTCTTTCTATCGATTTAAGTAAGCACGCGAATTTCACATTTCGACCAGCCAGGCGCAGATTTCTTTTTTGTATTGAATTTCGCTGACTCCGTTTCGTCCATTATATTTCCGGGCATTTCTGGAGTGTAAATATTCAAGTAGGTCATTATTTTGGGAAGGGTCGGGGGGAAGCATTTATCGCAATAAAGTGCAGCAACTGAATCATATTTAGACATATCGATTACTGTTGCAGTGCGAGAAGAGAAAAATGCTTGAAACTTCCAGCTTTCCGTTCACAAATAAACACGAATGAACATACGCCATTTTTTCTTCTTTTATAATGCTGACACACTCAAGAAACCTTCATTCTTTTTAAATCCCTTCGTATTTCTTCCACCAAACGGTAATTTTTAAAACACCAGCTTAGCGCGATTAAAAACGGAGAAACAAGGACAGGATGGACAACGACTGGCACTGCTAACAACCGTGTGTTGCAAAAAGCACCAATCGATATAATCAGGGGTGTGCGTCGATCAAGCTTTCAACTTCGCAGCGAATTAGTGTAATGAAGATTAGCTGCGAATCAAGCGGATGAGTTTTCGAATACGAATACAGCTTTTGAGTTCTGCAAAAAAAATAATCATCAATTAGAGGCAAAAGACCAAGTTGACTGAACAGAAATTAATGCACGAAGAAAAGAAAGCTCGGTGTCGTATGCAACAATTTTTCTTGGCCGTACCACCCCGGGAGCTTAAACATTCTCATCGAGTAATGGTTGCTCTTCGATATGTTCAGGGATCAGCGACAACCATGTCCATGGCACGATTTCTCTAGACACCGAAAACAGCCGCTCTGTAGACGTACTGGTGCCAATGTGTTTTGTCTTGCTGCCACTGCTGTGACTACGGCCTGTGACAGATGGTAGCCCTTTCCAGCTTTTTGTATGTTTGATCTCATGACGCTAATGTACTGCAAAAGGGTGGTCTTGGTCGCGATACATTAGTGTTGTGTGCCGAAACATACTTAGAAAGTGAAGGATCCAGAAGCTGCCACGGACATAGCGCATTTTGTCCCTCAATTGTACTCATGCACACACGGCGTGTCATTACGAAAAGTAGTCTCAGAACCAACGTCTTATCTCTTTACTGGCAATCATTCGAACTTGCCTACGACGCTTCCTCACTCATATACAATAAACGAACGTGTACACAAGATTTGTCGTCGTTTCGGTGTTCGAATATTTCGAATAGAAAACGTGCCTCTCGGACCGAATCGAATATTCGAATCTCGCACTTCGAAAATACAAGCTGAGTAAGCGCATTCACATTTCACCACAACTAAATTTCCACCGCCCGCAGCTCCCATTAATAGCACTATATCAAGGCGCCCAACGAAACAGGTCTCTTACTTGAACTCAGAAAGGCGAGCGCTTCTACTACATGCAACAAAAGTGCTCTAAACAATCACAACACAATGGTCAAAAGCGAGACGTCACGGAAAACTATTTCTTCACGCGCTTCCGACAAGCCGGTGCCGCTGAAAACGAGCCGGCACGAACCTGACTGACAGCTCGAGTTGAAATTAAGAGGAGCTCGGCGACGAGCGATTGTGAGGCGCGGAGTTTGCTTGGCGCGCTCTCTATGCGGAAAGAGACCGCAAACTCAGCATTCTCTGATCGCGGTGCTGCGGCCGTCGAGCTGCCGAATAAGCGAGTGCCGCCGCCGTGGCTTCGTTGGCAATCTACCTCAAACGCAATTCTCCCTTTCAACCACCGAGCACACAGACGCGCGCACGTACACAGTACATAGGCGCGGTGGTGCTTTACTTTCCACACCTTCTTCTTCCATACCGCCCCGCTTCTCCCTTTCGGGCTCCTGTGCCAGCGCTTTTTAAGGGCGCCTGCGTTGTCAGCAGGCTCCTCTCAGGGTTGAAGCAAGATTGAAAGGCTCCCGCCGTTCACAGTTGGAAAACGGCATGCCAGTATGCGCACATAAACGAATTCCCGTGTTGCCGGGACGCATAGCCATTCGAATCTGTCAAACGAAAAGGAAACCGAGGGCGCGACGTTGCCGATGTGAAATGCTACTCGACAGTGGGACGCGAAGGGAAGTCCCCTCCGCATTCTCACGAATATAAGCGCCCTAGACGATCGATTGTGTTACACACGTCCCGCCGAGTTTTTGCGAGGCATAGACGCATTCAAAGGTTCGGGTTACGAAGAAGACAAAGGAAAAAAAGGCTGGAGGTAAATGTGGTTTTCTTACCCTTCGGCGTTTTTCTGCTTTTCTTTTCTAATGGAAAGTTATTGTTCCGCTAAGCGATGAAGGAGCTTAGGATTCAGCATTTTCATGTATGTGGGCGTTTTTTCTAATAGGGCGATATATGAGGCATTATTCTTAAAGTGATCTGCCATGCAGGGCGTGCCTCGTTATTAGTGTGCTAAAGAAAATGTCATCTATTAAAATTGTCGCTCGTAAGACCTGTGATAGTGTATTTATGAAGCAGTGTTTTGAAACAAGTCTTGCCTTCGGTTTCCGGCACGGAACGAATAACAAGCTGTGTTCTCTCGTGTACAAGGCAACTAGCAGAGGCATTAGGTGAATTTATACACATCGCTCAAGCAGTGTATCGACGACGCATATGGTGTAATAGAAATACAGTTGAACCCACTTATAACAATACCGGTTATAACAATATATCGGTTATAACAATGGTTAGCTGCTGCACCATCAACTTTTGTATGTTTTCTATGGTGAACCAACCCTCTTTTAACAATGTTTCCATGCCCTATTGTTGGTTATAACAATGAAGTCTGGATGCTGGGTTTACTGTGTATCGGTGCCAAGAGGTAATTGATTGTGAAATCTTTGAAGAGAAAGCGAACTTTTGCCACTGCACACTTGCTGTTCCCCTCTACAAAAGGCTGCCCCATTGTCATATGGAAACCAGTTCCTAAACATGAGGCTTACCCTGAAAAAAAATGTTAGTAACAAAGGACACTGGTTCCAAAGCTGGTTTTGTGGAACTTCAGCAATCTTTCCCAGAAAGGCCTCAGCACTATTTTCTCTGGCTACTCAAATCAAAGGTGGGGATTAAAATAACACTGCTGCAGGGAGGGATGGGTAGGGAGCGGGGTCCTTTGTGTGCCGCTTAAAGTTGGTTCAGGGGCATCTTTGGGCATTTTTACGCTCATTGTCAAGCTGTGAAGCATACTGAGTATGGGAAGAGGCTTTTAGCCATTGTCCCCCCCACTCACACATACACAAACCAGCCTGGGGTCCCCTCATATAGCTTTTTTTCATGCAACCCTGTTATAGCAATTATCGGTTATAACAATGTGATTTTCATGGCACTTCAATATTGTTGTAAGTGGGTTGCACTGTATTACTTTCCGCTTAACTACCGCTTCATACTCTCTCTCATCGAAAGTTGCTTCTTCATTATGGCTTACAGCAATGGGGAATTGGATGCAAAATCAATGAATGTCCACTGCATTCCGTCGACTAAACCGTCAGCCAGTGAGCAAGCAGGCACTCGTGTCAACTCCTCACAACCGACCACCTGTCCACAGAGCCCATGACTGCATAAGCGCAGTGTTTTTAGTATTACGGACTTTTGCGAGCGCCACTGATTTGGTAGTAATGTCCCTCACTTGCGCAACATTCGTCGCTTTTGCTTATTTCTACTTCCTAGTCAATTGTTCTCTTCCCCCTGCGCAGGCCAGCTCGCCAGCTGCGCTACAGGATATAAGTACTTTCGTTTCTTTTCGGTGTTGCTTGCGGGAAAACTGACGCCTATTTGCTCCAAAGTATTGCCGGCACCCTCTTGGCCGTGTGACTGCAAGCATCGTAATCTTTCTGATGGCATGTTCCTTACGTGCTCCTTTTGTGTGTGTGTGTGTCTGTATCTTTAGAGGAGTTTCGTGGCGCTACTTCCATTCTAAAGTGTTCCCAGTGTTCACAAGACGGGCGCAGCCACCATAATGCAAGTCTACTCTTCTAATAATATGTCGTGTTTCATTGCCAGACACTCGCTCGCTTCTCTGCTAAACTTTGCTTTCTACTTGTTTATGATTTTTGTCTGCACTAACAGTCATGATTGAAGCCAGCGACATGGCAAATGGAGAAAGAAGCGAATTTTAACCAGTTCACTGGGCATTTCCGTTGCCTGCTTGTCTTCTGTCAGTGTTTCCAAGACGGACCATGAGTGGGTTATTCTAGCTAAGAGGATACGAGCACTTTCTTGTGTTAACTCTGAAGACAAATTTTTGAAGCACGTCACTGTGCTTTTCCGGGTTCACAACAGTCCAATGTGAAGCCGCGATGCCTCGTTACAAGCACCTCGACCACAAGAATTTCCAAATCACAGCATCTATTTAGCTGTATTTAGCCGCTTCTTTCGATACGACCGACCCGTGGTCTAGTCACAAGGCACTCCTGTGCGACCCAGTGGAACATCGCCGTTTAGAATGCTCTTTCTAACCGCGGGTGACACTACAGTCGACCAACCACGCCAGGAGAACGCCCGTGATGACGACCACTCTGCTGCCGCAACGTTCGCTCCTGGACCACTTGTGTGGCTGCATGTACCACCCTGCCATCCTTGTGTATCACCCAAACTACTCTCAAAATATCATGTTCCCTACCGCGTCCTCGAGCGTACATCCCCCGTCAATTACGTCACCGCCCAGCGACCGCCGTAAACGTGGTCGTGATCTGTTCACGTAGACCGCCTCAAACCGTACTTGGACCCGCTTGTTCCCACCTGTTAGATCGCCAGGATGGCTTCACCTTTCTGGACGGGCGCAGTTGTAATGAAGGAAAGAGAACAACGACATCCCGAGTTCAGCGATCATCATCACGAGTGGGAGGCACGAGATTACCGTTCGAGCAACACCATCTTGATCCGCCTGGGTACTTTCTCGAGCTACCACTCGTCCAATAAACCTCTTTACAACAACAACGACAACAACAACAACAATAATAATAATAATATATCGTTTTGTACGCTGGAACGACGATAAGATTATGAGGCACTCCTTGGCAGAGGGCTGTCCATTTCTTTTGACAACCTCGGCTTCTTTGACATGCCTTGATAACGCACTGTATGCACGGGCCTGTAGGTTTTTCGTATCCATCGACATGCGACCGCCACCGCCGCCTTGATCAAACTCGCATCTTGTGGGTCAGCATTCAAGCACCTTAACCACAAAACCACAGCGGCGGACTAGGGAAGCATCTTTGCAAATAGAGAGTATAACTGCAATCTAAAAATGGGCATCCTCCCAAGCACGTACAATCGCTCAAGCGCGAAATCCTGCCCTATTAGAACTTTTCGTCGAACCTTGGATTAAGATTACGAGTATATGACTAGTTCGAACGTTAAGTAATAGCGATTGTACAGCTCTTTAGATGCAGTAATCTTGCTGTCTTCTTCTCTTCTTCTTTATTTAGCATGCTGGCCATGGCGCCTGTTATAATTTTCTGTTTACTTGGAACAATATATCTGTCGAACATGTTATCTCTCCAGCTCCCGCATATCCTCCTTTCCTCTTCCCTTTCAACAGTTTGTGCGGCGCCTCTCACGTTTCTACTCTATGCAATACTGAGAACCAAGCTGCGACAGCACCTTCGCCTAAATGCACGCTGGCATTGAAACACCACCGCTGTCTTTTAAAGCCGAATTCCCAGATCTCATTGCAGAGTGTAATTTATGCTCACTACACACACAAAAAAAACCGTGTGGCTACGCGATTGTGCGTTGGCGTATGCATTTCTGTGTGACGCCTCGGTTGCGGCCGAAAGCGCTTTTTAGGCTAGAAACACGTTCGCTTTAAACAAAACATTACAGATGGCGCTTTATAACACTGTTGTCCTTCGCTCACGCGCGGGAGCGAATGCGTGCGCTCGTCCGTAGCGAAGTTAATTAAATACGAGCGTCGCGAGACCGGCCTGTATAATTAGTATTCGGCACGCGAACGGGGGCCAAAGCCGCAATCGCTTGCCACGAGAGGCTTATTTATCAAAGCTTCACGCTCGAAGGCCTCTCGTGGCGTGCCTTCTTGGATCTCGGAGGCCATTCCCTTTTTTTCACTTGTGAAAGATTCTATGCTCAACTGAGTAGCCGACTCATCATTTCTCGTTCTTTTATTGCCGCGCTTTGATGGTGCGCAATAAAAGCTCGTTCGGAACTGCGTGTTTGCACACAATGAAGAATTTTAATGAGCGGTATAAAAGAGCACGCTTTTTCTTCCTTTCCTTCAGTGAAATAAAAAAAAAAGTTGTGACATTATAATGAATGTTTCGCGCTGGCTTTGTGTTTTACAATGCGCGTTCTCGCGTAGACGGTCATGATTTCCGCCGTAGTTTGTTCTGCATGTGCGTGCGTTTCATCACTGCAGGGACGGGTTCAGCGCCGCTACAGCAGAGAAGCGCGCATGTTATTTTTGTTATTGTAACTTTTTCTTTAATTGCAGCTCTTACCTTATGCTCCTGTATTTCAAGTAGTATTCTCTCTCATATAACTTCCAATATGTGTTCGTCGTATCTTGTCTTTTATCTTTTCAAGTGAACTACGAGATACCTTTTATCTAAGCATACAAACGCGATAGGCGTGGTTCTTTCTCGCCTTATTAAGTTTTCTGACCTCGCTACGCAAAACATCAACAACAAAAAAAATTACACCATCTCCCCGAAGGGGATCATGGTGTGATGCGGAGCATCGCTGGGAGTTTCAACGGTGCATTTAACGGCGGTGCTAACAGGTTTGCAGTGTTGTTGCTTCCATCACACAACACCACCAACTTCTTTCATCGGAGAAGGAGGGAACACTACTGAAGCGAAGCGCGCGCACGCTCTCTATCCGCTTTATTTATTGCAGCAGCTGTTGGAGAGGGAAGGGAGAGGAGAGTCACGCATGCGTAGTGTGAGTGCGGACGGACGCCGTGCGCGCGCTCTCTCTATCCGCTTTATTTATTGCAGCAGTTTTTGGAGAGAGGAAAGGGAGAGGAGAGTCGCGCATGCGTAGTGTGAGTGCGGACGCCGGTTGACGCGTGACATACTCGCGAGCAAGAGATGCTCCGCATCTAAAAGGCAGGTGAATGTTTAAACATCACTTATTGGTCAATATTTGGTCCAGAAGGGTTGGCTGTATGTCAGCGCAATAAATATATGCACCTCGCAGCCCTCCATATTCTGCAAGGTGGTAATTCATTTATTGTTGCCGTAGAGCGTCACACAGGCAAGAACCAAGCAAGGGCACACTAAGACGACATTCTTCGTGCATCTGATGATTAATTTGATTGATTTGTGGGGTTTAACGTCCCAAAACCAGCTCTGATAATGAGAGACGCCGTAATGGAGGTCTCCGGAAATTTCGACCATCTGGGGTTCTTTAACATGCACGGACATCGCACAGTACACGGGCTTCAACATTTCGCCTCCATCGAAATGCAGCCGCAGCAGCAGGGATTCGATCTCGCAACCTTCAGATCAGCAGCCGAGTGTCATGTCCACTGGACCACCGTGGCGGGGCCTTGGGTCATCTGTGTGTATAGGAGCCTCATTTTTATTTCATGCACATCTGAGCAAAGTATATGTTTCCATTATCTTGGGCCAGGCTAAATTCACATTCCAAGCTTGGATCCTTTTGTTTTAATTTTTATGTAGATATTGCAAAGCTGAAAGCACGCCTTCAGCATAATGTCCCGCGGCTCTCACAGGTGTACAGAATTGCAGAAGACTCCATACACGCCTCTTATTTATTCCTCAGTGCGGTGCGAAACACACACACACACACACACACACACACACACACACACACACACACACACACACACACACACACACACACACACACACACACACACACACACAAATAAAAAAAGAACACACTCAAGAAGCTATTTAGAGGTACAGTTCGTTCCATTTTCCTGTTGACAGATGAAAATACGCTTTGGGAAAATGACAGAGTTTGGCTTCTCTTGTTTAATTTTAGTGTTTATTCTTGTAGCGCAGGTCTTATCGTCTTCATTTGTCCGCATTCGTCATAGGCAGATACCAAATCCAACGCTGCCGAATAAAGTTACCGATAGCTAAATTTCATTTCACCTTTCGTGGTTTCGGCACATTGTTCCTACAGCCGTAAACTATTGCATTTTGTTTATTTGAATCCAGCCCCGCCACGTTGGCCTAGTAGCTATGGTACCCAGCTGCTGGCACGTGAGTCACGGGACCGAATCCCGGCAGCAGCGGCTGCATTTCGATGGAGGCGAAATGTTGAGGCCCCTGTTCTGTGCGACGTCAGTGCACGTTAAATGATCGAAATTTCTGGAGGCCTCCACTACGGCGTCTCTCGCATTCAAATTATGGATTTGGGACGTGAAACCCCATAAACCAATCATATGAATCCCTCTCATATACTTGTTTGAGGCTTGAAGCTAAGGTCGTGGCTATCTTATTTTTCTCAGAGTGCGAGTTTTTATTTTTGGAACACAAATAAACTACCTCAAAAACCCCATTTTTCAGAAAGTGTCGTATAGAAACCGCAAATGAATCTTGCTGACAGAGTGCGTGAACGGCATAAAATAGGAACTATTGACATTGCCAGAATTAGCTCATAATGGTAGGGTAACAGAGTAGTAGTAGCTCGTAAGTTACAGTACCAAATGTTAATGAGCCAACAGACAATGGAGCCTAGGGAAGCATAGGGGGAGTTAATTGTATATTGTAATTGTGGAATAAGTAGGAAGGAATTAAAGTGGACGAAAATACAAACCTGCGTTCGGTGGGAACCGAACCCACGACCTTCGTATGACGCGTCCGATGCTCTACAGCTGAGCTACGAAGGAGGTTGTCCCTCTGTCCACTTTATTGGGTATGTGTACATATTATTCTGGGACCGTTAGGCAGCGCCACTCGTGTCCATGGCGGCGAGTGTGGAATACCTTTACTTGCCAGGAGGCGTCACGTAGAACGTGACGCGTCCAGGTCAGTAAGAGTGTTCACTTTAAATCTCGTCTCGTCCGCATTCTCGTCCACTTTAATTCCTTCTAGTTAGTCCATAATTACAATACTGCAATTACTTCCCCTGCGCTTTCCTAGGCTTCATTGTCTATTGGCTCATTAAGTTGTTTCTAACAAATAGTACGAACCCTTGAGGCCTTCCCTTTCTTTAATACCAAATGTTGTAATACGAACTAGGACTGGATGATGCAAGCATATGATGTAAAATAGATAATTAATTACTGGTCTCTGCGCAGAAAAGAATGCGTGACTACTCTTCATTAGGTGCTGCGACAATACGAGATTCCAAAGGATGCCATGGAGAGAAGCTTAATTTTGACAATCCTTCGGTGCTTTACGAGCGCTAAAGACGTAGTAAACGACCATTTTTGCTTGCTATTGTCATCGGAGTATGGCTGCCACGTCCAACGATGAAATAAACTACCTCACAATGAGCAGCAGAAACCCACATGTAACAAAGTCATAAATCTTTGTTACGGTGCAACCAAAACAAAAAAAAATATTACCGCATCTCCACTAATGTGAATCATGACGAGTGGCGAAGCACTGGGTATCATACCGGTATGTCACCGTGCTTCACCTGCGCGTTCCCACTGCGAATGTGCAATGAGTGAAATAAAGTGTATATGTATACAAGTGTATTTATTTATTTGGTTCCTCTTTAATTCTGTTGCATTTTAATCCTCGTGCTATAATTCGTATATCGTCTTGAGTTCTGTATGCACATACACACATATGTTTCGACTATACCAACGGTTTTCTATATACGGTGACAGCGAGAGTCGACGACAAAGCGAGCTCCTAAGGTGCTGCGCTGTTTCCCACAGGAAACGTCAGTCGCTGCTGATGGGCTTGCTTTACCGTGGCCACGACGACGCCGTTAGACGTCGACAGCCCGGGCGCATCGGCAGAAATTCGTTAGAATCGTTTCTGACCTGACAACCGTACATATACACCGTCTGGGTGCACGCCTCCGGGATCGGCCCACACATCCGCACCCTATAGCAACGGTGCTGTGCCGTGACGGACGGACAACATGGACGGACAGGGCTAGACCCTAAGGTGCTTCGCCCCTAAAAAAAAAAAAAGAAAAAACCCTGCACCAGCGTAGCGATCAAGGTTGCTTCATGGGAGATTGCTTCATTCATGCCTAATAAGCATTATCAGCAGCACAACGACCTCCTCCTCTCTAGCGACTGAGTCGCTTGCAAGTTTTTGCCACACACCAATATGAATTACGTCAATAAAGAACACGTTACCTCTGAGAAGTGTCGAAATTTGCGTTGTTCGTGACTGCAACTATCATTCGTACGGGCGAGGGAGCTTCCCGAGCCCTAATTGAGTGCGGTGGATCACTAAGTGCCTTCGAAATTCTTAGTCCCTCGAAAAAGGTTGCCTCATTAGTGGGAATCATCAGCTACGCTTATAAACATTAGAGTTGATCGTAGCGGAGACAACAAGCTGCTTCTTGCGCGCGATTTCTTCACTGCGCTCTATAGCAACTTCTCAATGTCAGCGCGCCTCTTGACACAAGCTAAGGTTGGCCTGTTTCCTCCTTGTTTTCTGTTTACTCACTCGATCGGTACCGCCATACCCTGCTTACGTGAAAGAAAGTTCGAACTGCTCTGGCGAGAGCAAGGATAACAAGGGCCCTCTCAAACTGAGTCCCCGTCTACTAATTACACTGAAAGGATGAGGTAACATCATTAGGAGATAGCACGGTGCTGCTGCTAAGCAGAAAGCATTATCGATTTCTTTTCGAGCGTAGAACGAGACGACATAGAGTAGTACGCGTAGCTAACATGAGAGGTCACTTTTTTTCGTAGAACATCGGTGGAACGTTGAGATCATTTTTCAGTAAACAAACAGAAAAAAAAATGAAGCGTAGATGGAGCAAGGCTAGACACAGCGGAGAATTCGGCACCTAGCTTGTCATTGCGTTTTCTCGGTTTTTGCTTACACGAAACTGTTTGTCGTGGTGAACTGCGGCGCCTTGCCTCTCAGCAGAGATTCCCGGCACATACCCATATTACGTCTTCGTCTGAGGCTTCGAGAAACATCTCGCGAAGCACTCCGATGTCCAGCGAACGGTTCTCACCGTTTAGCACCGAGCTCAGCGTAGAGGGGTTTCCCTCAAACTACACACGATCACAGACATAGCACGCGCGCCAACGCTCCTGCACGGGCCCTTCGACGTAACGCAGGAGGGGGAGCGCATGCGCAGTCGCCAGTGACGTCATGGCATTCGGAGGAGAGCGAAGGAGGAGGGGGTAGTGCGCCAGCTATGGCGTCGGTAGTTGCTAGGCAACGGCGAGGCCAGGTTTGTTCTGACGACCGATGTTTTTATGGTTTGACTTACAGCTTCGCTGTTAATAAATGCCATACAGGACGGACCATCTAACGATAACCATCACACGCCAATGTGCATGGGGTTGTTGTCGACGAAGTGCTTTCTGAGACACGCACTTATTTCCAACCACATTAAATTAAGAGGCGAACTGACAGTGCTCCGTGAGTCACAAGGTGCCAAGCGTCTCAACGCACTGTCTCGAAGAAAACAAAGATCTAAGGAAACCACCAGCGCTGGGGGAATACGTTTTTGGCTTGCAGCCTTCCTAGAGGTGTTCTGAAAGGCGTCCTCTTTCCTGTCAAGGGGCACAGGCCCGCGTCGCAATGAGTGAACTGCCACTCTTCTATACAAGAGGCTCAAAGTTCAAGTGCCACTATCGAGACATCTTCAACAAAAATAAAGTTACTTTATTCACGTTTCAGCCGGTAGGCCGGCCGTCATCACAATAAAATTTTCTTGATATCATGGATTCATTCTGACGAAGGCCGGCCCACCGGCCGAAACCTTAATAAACTAAGAATTTCACACATGTATCCTCTTCCATTCTGCATCGTGCGGGACCCACCGGGCATTAAACGGAAAATACATGCGCTGATCCGACATGGGTTTGTTTCATGCCGAAGAAGAAAGGGCGCGAACGACGAAGACGAAGAGCAAGAAAATGACAAACACAAGCGGTGGCTCGCAACTAACAGTTTATTATTCCAAATGAAACAGAATAAATAGAAAAAAAAACATGTAGAAGGACCAACTTGCCCAGCTTGCCTTCCCGATGTGCTTGTTTCTAGGTGCGTCTGTGTCCATGTGCGAGTCTGCGTGCCCTCACTCACAGCTAGGTAAAGCGTCTGTCTACAGATCAGTTGGTTGACGGGTCCAAATGACGAGCAGGTGTCTAAATGTTCTGCAAGTATCAAAGAAAGAATTCTACTATTCTCTATAAGCGGTTGATGGATGGTTTTGTTGCAATACTATTTTCCTTGAATCTTGACAACCTGGGAAGTGAGGAGGTCTGTTCAGCAAACAACCATCTTACACACCCCCCGCGGAAGCAATGAGTCGACGTTCTATTAAAGGCGGCAACGACTTCAGTTTTCTAAGACCGGATATTGGTCTCGGTGAGAGTTAACTAAGGGTAAATCCACAGAACAAGGAACACGCTCGTCCATTTATGTTATACGTGTCCGGTTCCTTCGGTCATGCCGGAACAGCCAGTTGCATTGTAAATGCTGGCTTGTTCTTCGTGGCGCACGCACGGCACCGTGATCAAAACAGCGTAAAGAAGCAAGAACAGAAGTGACACGCTCCGCTCCTCTTATGAAGATTAATGGTTATACGAAAAGGAGCAATACTCGTTTCTACCTCGGTGTATTTATTCACCTACCCACGTAGTTCGGGCAACACTTATCTTTAATCCTGGCCTAATTTGATTATGCGGAGGCCCGAGCAAGGTCAGTACTAAGTGCATCGAAGTACCAGCTTCATTGGCCATATGCTGTCAAGAATATAGCCTAATTGAATAGCTGGGGAGTATAGCAGGAAGGACACGCTCATCAGGGTATGCGTTCCACCGTTGGGGGCTGATAGTATCTCATTTGTCGAGCACCTAGTTCGTCGAACTCTACGAGCGGCGTCCCTAATGGCCCTCTGTCTCCGGCAGCCACGCCTAATGCGACGGCGCATTTATCTCTGAACCAATCAACGGACAGCCGACAAGGATATACAGGTCAAACCTTTGCCCAACGAATGTTCCTTCGAATGTGATAACATCTGGATAAATTTGGTCTATGCGACAAAAAAAAAAATGGCGTACGTCGCGAATCAATTTTCCGATCGAGTCAATATTGTTTCAACTAACGCAAGATGACACGTTCGGCCATTGTTATACCCGAACGTGCAACTGTTGTATAGTCCATGCTTAGCTAGCGAATACATGTAGAGCCAGGAAAGTTGGCAAACAACATGACAGTAACGTTGACGTCAGCAAGGAAGTATGTTCCTACTGAGTCCTTGCATGGCGGAGTATAGAAGATTGCATATAAAAAAGCCCGTACACTTCCTCGCGTTGTTAGCTTTTTTTGTTTCTTTCTTTTTTTTGTGCAAGTGGACTGGTTCGTGCTGGTATAGAAGTGGGACAGTGATGACTATTTACGTTGGGAAGGGTACCTGTTATCCATGTTACTATGCTTTATTTTCTCTCCTTTCCTGGTCGATAAATCAACGTGCATAAAATAGTACTCACTATTTGAAATAGACTTAAGAAGTGCGTTTGGATTGCGTGACATGGCCTATACATTGGGTAAGGGCAATTGAGAAAACTCAAGCCTGTTTTTTCGTTCAGGGAGAAAAATTTCCGTTATTAATTAAATAATTATTGATTATAAAGTAATTGAGCTTTTATTTCAGACAAAAATGTGTTGGATGCACGGGAAAAAGGCAGATGTGCTCTGCCTGACGGGACCCCAGCACCCTAATGTAAACACTCAGAGCATTTATAAAGAGAAACGGCATTATACACTATTAAATTTTATACAGAGTGAGCAAGGTGCATAGATTTACAACAAGTATACAACGATAAAATTATGAATAACAATACCTTAAGTACATAATTCTGCGTGTGCAACCTATAAATCTTAGGACGAAGAATAAGGTAACCTTTGGCATTGTTTCTGAAAAAGTTCTGAGTCACACGTTTCTGAATAATTTCAATGGCCTGTGAATGTCTCTTACGAAGACTGGAAATTAAGTATATGAGCATTTGGGTTCCATAGTTGGTTAGTGCCCCTCCACGGTGGTCTAGTGCCTATGACACCCGGCTGCAGATCCGAGGGTCGCGGGATCGAATCCCGGTCGAGGGGGCTGCATTTCGATGAAGGCGAAATGTTGAGGCCCGTGTAGCTGTGCGATGTCAGTGCACAGTTAAGAACCCCAGGTGGTCGAAATTCCTGGAGCCCTCCACTACGGCGTCTCTCATAATCACAGCTGGTTTTGGGACGTAAAACCCTAAAAATCAATCATAGTTGGTTAGCACAAGTGGAATTCTGTAATGGTCGTGCCCCAAGTTATAAAGGGCGTTGCTGCTAGACTGTAGTTCAAGATATTTAGAAGGATGAAGCTTAATTTCGCCAAGGACGTGAGAGAGCAATTCCACTCATATAAATGGTTCACTTTTAGAACAGGGTTTTCGAAACAAAGCCCGTAGTTTGCACTAGGTCGCGCAAGGCCAGATCACAGCGAAGCTGGCCGATAGTCTACTGATCGTGGCTTTAACGTCTCGCGAGTAGAACTTGGTGTTATTTCGAATCAGCCGGGGCTACGCCTAGGTAGATCCTTTGTAGAACTCGGTATAACTTCGTAGAATTCGACCATACTTGGCTATACGTGATTATACCTCACTATACCACTAATTTATACCAAGTTCTACAAAAGATCTACCTAGGCATAGAGCCCCGGTCGAATCGAGATAATACCAAGTATAGGCTAGTTATAGTCAACCCCCGCGACGTCATAGCAACGATCAATAGAATGTCGGCCAGCTTCGCTGTGATCTGGACTTGCAAGCTGCGTGCTTTTTTCTTCTGCTTGAATATGTGCGTCCGCCAGCTGCAGTTTTGTCGGTGCAGTAGTGTTTTGTCAGTGCAGTCAGAGCTGTAGTCTCAGTGCAGTGGGTGATGTGCGCAGGAGAAATGAGCGCGCGTGCGAACGCCGCACATTGGACACTGCAAAAAGTGCACGCCCACTCTTGGGGACCTGAACTAATAATGATGATAATTTCTTGATACGGACGCACAAATTATGAGAGCCTGAAATGCTTCGCATTTAAACGTACGGGCCTGTGTGATCATTGTATGAAAGATTTCCGACATAACGTATCGCTGTTCTTGTGGTGTTATCAACCTTTCAAAATTAGAATTTATTGTAGACCCCCAAACCACTTGAAAGCAAATGTGCAAAACAAATAAATTGTTGTATCTCACCTTGAAGTGAAAGACCTCAATGGAACCCATTGTGTGTGTGTGTGTGTGTGTGTGTGTGTGTGTGTGTGTGTGTGTGTGTGTGTGTGTGTGTGTGTGTGTGTGTGTGTGTGTGTGTGTGTGTGTGTGTGTGTGTGTGTGTGTGTGTGTGTGTGTGTTGTGCGTGCGCACCAATATTTGTCAGAAACTACGTTCTGTATTTAGAGTTAGCTACTTTCTGAAAAGAGGCAATAAAATACATATACGTACTTCCTTGCTCGACGATGGTCCCACGTGATACATGACGCAATGACAGAAAGCGGCACAGCGCAAGATACTTTGTGAAGATTCATAAGCATTGTCAAGCAATTTATTTAGAGCCTCGCTATAACAGGTGTGTATGACAGGAATGTGTGAGTACTGATCGTAGTCACACTTCCCTGTAATTACATAAAAGTCGCACTTTTTGAAAGCACCATATTGGGAAGTATGTTGTTTTACATACCAGCCCCATTGGTGCAACAGCACCTTTGTACATATACGCACATATATGTATCACCTGTTATTGAAAACTTGCAATAACGGAAATTGTTCACACGGTGCCTCCTTTCGCGTCCTACACACTTTGATGGACTCGACTGGGATCGATCGTAGTGCGCGCTAGTCATCATTAAAGATTCGAGCAAAGAATCGAAACGAGCGCCCAGCACGTGATGTCTAACGTGCTCGGGCCAGGAGCCCACGTTGTTGCATTATTGAAGCAGGGCGGACCCATTATGATCGAATGGCAGACAGGTCTCCGGAAGCGTGATTAATGCAAGCAGCGCTGTCCAGCGGTGCCGAGGCAGCTGTAGTCAACAATGACAGTGGGCTTGAGGAAAAAAGGCCCTACGGATTCCAGGGACGCAACGAGAACACTTAGCCACCCGGAGTGCATCGTGCACAAGCTGAAACCTCGATGTTGGTTATCTCACTGCTAAAATATTCCCGTTAGACGAAATCGGCTTACTCAGAAGGAAGGCTGGCAGCAGGGTATCAGTGCGAATGAAACTAGGCCGGCGTACGACGTAATGTTACTATGGTAGACAATGATTCGATCACAGTGCCGTCTCACAGAACCCAAC